>CM060327.1:5975065-6035065 GCA_030674155.1 Stramonita haemastoma | reverse complement strand
ACACTTGAATTGATGATGATGATGATGATGATGATGATGATGGCAATGATGATGATAGGGGTGTCTAATGAACGGAAGTGGCCCACACTTACACTGATAATGATGGTGATGATGATGATGTTATAGAGTGGGGTAGAGGGAAGTAGACCATACATGGGATAATGATGGGGGTGGTTCTATTTATGATGGTGATGATGATGACAGGGGTGTGTGACCATGTGAAGTGAGCCACACATGCATGGATAATTATATTACTGGAGGGGGGGGGGGATGACCAAGGAAAATGGGACATACATGGATTGATGATGATGATGATGTTTGCACTGATGATGAGGATGGTGATGATGATGACAGGGGTGTGTGACCATGTGAAGGGAGCCACACTTGCATTGATGATATCACTTTGGGAAGGGGGTGGACCATGGGAAGTAGGCCATACATGGGTTGTTGATGATGATGATGATGATGATGATGACAGAGATGGGCCACACCTGCATTAATGAGGATCATTATAATTGGGGTGGGGCAGTGACCAAGGGAAGTGGGCCTTACATGCATTGATGATAATGATGATGATATGGGTGTTTGGGTTGATGATAATGATGATGATGGCAGGGGTGTGTGACCAATGGAAAGGGGCCACACTTACATTGATGATGATGATATTACTGGGCGGGGAGGGGGGGGGGGGGGGGGGAGGGGGGGGGCAAAGGGAAGTGGGCCACACATGGATTGAAGAGAATGATAATGGGGATGTTTGCATTGATGATGATGATGATAATGATGATGATGAGATGGGGGGGGGGGGGGGGTGACCAATAGAAATGGGCCACATATCCACTGATGAATGAATGAATGAATGAATGACGATGGTGATAATATGGGGATGGTGGTGGTGAACAAGGGAAGTGGGCCACACTTACATTGATGATGATGATGATGATGATGATGATGATGATGATGACGATGATGATGATAGGGGTATGTGACCAAGAGAAGTTGGCCACACTGGCACGTTGAGGATGGTGATGATGATGACAGGGGTAAGCAACTAAGTGAAGTGAGAACCACTTGAATTGATGTGATGACATTACTACTGGGGGGGGGGGGGGGGGGGGGGGGACCAAGGGAAATGGTCCATACATGCATTGTTGATGATGGTGATGATGATGGTGATGATGATGATAGGGATGTGTAACCAATGGGAGTGGGCACACTTGCATTGATGATAGTGATGATGATGATGATGATATTAGGGGTGGGGCAATTACCAAGGGAGGTGGGCCATACATGCATTGATGATAATGATGATAATAATGATGATGATGATGATGACAGGGATGCGTGACCAAAGGAATTGGGCCACACCTGCATTGATGATGATGATAATAATGACGATGATGATGATTATATTAGACAGTGGGGCAGTGACCAACGGAAGAGGACCATACATGCTCTGATGGTGATAGGGTTGGTTGCATTGATGATGATGATGATGATGATGATGATGATGATAGGGTTGTGCTGCCAAGGCAAGGAGCCAGATTTGTACTGCTGGTGATGATGATTGTACTGCTGGTGATGATGATGATGACAGGGATGTGTGATCAAGGAAAGTGGGTTACATATGCATTGATGGTGATGATATGGGGGGAGGGGGGTGGGTTGACCAAGGGAAGTGGGCCATACACGCATTGATGGTGATGATGATAAGGATATGTGACCCATGGAAATGGGCTACACTTGCATTGATGATGTGGTATTAGGGGGTGGGGCAGTGACCGAAAGAAGTGGGCCCATGGAAGTTGTTTACCCCCACTTTCCGCTGCTCTCAGACGCTGGTACTTCAGCCCTGATTGATGATCTAATCTTAGCTCACACACTGACCGCATGGATGGGTCCGCTCACTTGAGCATGGCGTCCTTTTCACTGTTACAGAGGAGAAAAGCGACCACACTGATTTTGATTTCCAACTTTTCAGTGCTTTGTCATGTTAGCGGAATTCTTCAATGCTATATTCAGGTGTATTAATGCAGTGTTCTCTTGTTGTTGTGAAGAAGTAAATTTGAATCAATAAGCTGGTCTGTGTACGAGTTATAACAAAAAATAACAGCTGGATTGGATGTTCACGTCAGGTTGCTCTTCTTTGTTTAGTATTGAGTGTAACTTTCATGCCAATGACGTAAACTGATCGCAATTTTCCTTCTGAATTCAGATAAATTTGACTTTGTCAATGCCAGGATTGTAATCTTAATGTTTCATTTTTTTGTTTCTTGTCAACAAGTTCACTTTTGAGGGGTTCAAATCTTGTCAATTTTGCTTTCTCATCTGTGTGTTGAATCAACAAGCCTGTTGCACACAGCGCACTTGTCTTACGTAGCATAAGCTTTGCTGTCTTTCTAGCTATCCACCTCTTAGGCTTTCTTTGTGCGATGGTTTGAGACACAGTAGTGGGGGGAGGGTTGAAAAAAAAAGGGGAGTGGGGGTACAAAGACAGGGTGCGCTAATTTTAACTGTGGTTAACTGGTGCGTGAGAGGTGCGATGTGGGCCAGATGTGCATTGATGATGATGATGTCAGAGATAAGTGACCAAGTGAGTGGGCCAGATGTGCGATGATGATGATGATGATGATAGGGGTGTGTGACCAAGGGAAGGGGACAATACTTGATTTGATTATGACAGTGATGATTGGGGTGTGGTGACCATAGGAAGGGGCCTACACTTGATTTGGTGATGATGATGATGATGATTGTGGTAATAATGACAGTGGTGTGAGGCCATGGAAAGGGGGCGACACTTAATTTGATGATGATGATGATGATGATGATGATGATGGTGATGATGATGATGATGGTGATGATAAGGGTGAGTGACCATGGAAAGGGGGCTACACTTGATTTGATTATGATGATGATGATGATGATGATGACAGGGGTGTGTGACAATGGAAGGGGGCTACACTTGACTTCATTATGATGGTGATGATGATGATGGTGATGATGATGATGGTGATAATGATAGGGGTGTGTGACCATGGGAAGGGGGCTACACTTAATTTGATTTTGATGGTGGTGATGATGATGGTGATGATGATCATAGGGGTGGGAGAGACCATGGGAGGGGAACACTTGCATTGATCACATTGATGATCACATGTCATATACACACAATGCAAGTAAATGGCATACACACAATACAAGTAAATGGTATACCACAATGCAAGTAAATGGTATACCCACAATACAAGTAAATGGCATACACACAATACACATAAATGACACACACAATACAAGTAAATGGCATACACACAATACACATAAATGACACACACAATACAAGTAAATGGCATACACACAATACAAGTAAATGGCATACACACAATGCATAAAATGGTATGCACACAATCCAAGTAAATGGTATACCCACAATACAAGTAAAAGGTATACACACAATCCAAGTAAATGGTATACCCACAATACAAGTAAAAGGTATACACACAATACAAGTAAATGGTATACACACAATACAAGTAAATGGTATACACACAATACAAGTAAATGGTTATACCCACAATACAAGTAAAAGGTATACACACAATCCAAGTAAATGGTATACACACAATACAAGTAAATGGTATACACACAATACAAGTAAATGGTATACACACAATGCAAGTAAAAGGTATACACACAATACAAGTAAATGGTATACACACAATACAAGTAAATGGTATACACACAATACACATAAATGACATACACACAATACAAGTAAATGGCATAACCCTTTCACATAATTATTTTTGTAAGGTACATATGTTGGTGCCAAATCTGCAATGATCTCCCAGCCAGTGAAAGAGATCAGCTGACAGATTTGCTACCAAGACAAAAAAAATGACATTTTTACCATTGATACCAATGACCATCACAGGTCCTCCTTTCATTGTCCTACATTTCATCAGATTAAAGAGGGAAATCCACGTGAGGCTGTTGAGGGCCTGTCAGTACAAATAGCACCTCTTCTAGTGGATCGGTGGTCTAGAGGTAACGCGCCTGTCTAGAAAGCAAAAAGTCGGGTCGGAGTGTGCGGTGGTTTGAACCTCGCTTTGGACGCAAAACTTTCCCCCCATCCATTAGACCATGAGTGGTAGTTTGGGTGTTAGTCATTTGGATGAGATGATAAATCCAGGTGCTGCATATTACACAATATTATTTAGCACATGTAAAAGAACCCACTGGCAACAAGTGAGTTGTCTCTGGCAAAATTCTGTATAAAAAAGCCACTCTGACAGGGAAATGAATACAGTTGCAGACAGAAAAAGAAAACAAAAATGGGTGGTGCTGCTCTTGTGGCGACATGCACTCCCGGGGACAGTAGCCTGAATGTCATCTACAAATTCCCTCTTTTCTATCCTCTCTTGTTCCTCTTTCTGTCACCTCCTATCTTTTTAAGCCTTTTTGGTTCATTCTCCATCCTTTTTTCCAGAAAGGCTTAAAAAATAACAATTCTCTTACATGCCGAAGTTGGATGCACTGGGCCTGACTTGTCAGGTGGTTAATGGCAGCACAACAAATTTCATTCTGATATAACAGACAATAAAACAGTTGCTGTCTGAGCGTGCAACAGAGAAGAAGAAGAGGGAAAGTGCATCAACAAAACCATGGGGAATTCCATACTTAGACAAAATACAGTCAGATATCCAATACGAACATAAATAACTTAAGTATACAAGAAGTTGGAGATCTGACAAATGATTTGTCAGCAATGCTAACAACATTCCGGTCCATACCAAAGACTCTAACAGGTCATAATCTGTTAAACCTTTTCCTTGGAGATAACCTATTATAGGGTAACCAACCATCTACTAACCCTTCCCTCTGTGTCACCCACAACTGGGTTACAGTAGCATACACACTTACACAATGAACATGTACTAGGAAGATCGTTCTCTCCCTTAACTTAGGGATAGTGTTAAGTCCAATTCATCTCATTACAAAAAAGCACAAAAAAGGAAAACGCTATGGCACAACCGTTCTACAATTTTTTGGTCAGATGCACAAGTAGGTGTAAAATGATTTCCCAAATAGTGGCCACAAAGAAAAACTCATGGCATTGCTACCCATATCAAAGGCCATCAAAGGGGTCACAATCTGTTCATTACATTTTGTTTTTTTAAAGAAAAGACCCTTCCCCCCCTTCACAAAAAAGCACACACCATACCATACCATACCATACCATACCATACCATACCATATCATACCATACCATACCACACCATACCACACCATACCATACCATACACCATACCATACACCATACCATACCATACACCATACCATACCATACACCATACCATACCATACCATACACCATACCATACCATACCATACCATACACCATACCATACCATACACCATACCATACACCATACCATACCATACACCATACCATACCATACCATACCATACCATACCATACCATACACATACCATACACCATACTACCATACACCATACCATACCATACACCATACCATACATCACACCATACCACTATACACCATACCATACCATACACCATACCATCATACCATACTCACATACCTCTACATACACCATACCATACTACACCATACATTACCAACAACATACCATACATACCATACCATTTCCCCACCCATATCACCATACCATCCATACTCACAATACCATTACCATACACCTACATTCCATAAAATACATACCCATCCATCCCTATCCACAATAAACCATCCAACCTACCATACCATACACCATACCATACCATAATACCATACCATACCATACACCATACCATACCATACCAACACAACATACCATACTACCATACCATACCATACCATACCATACAACCATACCATACACCCTACCTACCATACCATACACCATACCATACCATACATCCATACCATACCACACAACCATACCATACACCATACCATACCATACCTACCATACCATACCATACACCATACCATACCATACACCCATACCATCACCAACACCATACACCATCACCATACCTACATACCACACAACCAACTACCACTACACACCATACATACCATACCATACCATACCATACCATACCATACCATCCTATACCATACAACCATACCAATCATACCATACTGCCTATGGCCCTACTGACCACGAAAGCCGAATCAGGGCTGTCACCTCATTCAGATTCAGAGGCTCCAGAAACTTTCAACTTCAGTTTAAATCAACACCTCCTCACACATAAAACCCTGTTCTGCTTTTCAAAAGAGTAGGCCATTATGTCCGTGGGAACGGATGACAAAATTTACAAAACTGCATACACACAGGGACTGGATGTAAAAAATCACATTATCATCGACCTAAAAGAATGAATAAACAAATAAATAAAATAAATATCTAACACTATCCATCTGAAAAAACAAAACAAAACAGTAAATGACACAATAGCTAAATTGATGGATTCAGAACATTGGATGGATCGATGGTCTAGTTGGTAACGCGCCTGCCTAGAAAGCGAAAAGTCCGGGTTGGAGTGTGCATGGTTTGAATCCCGTTTGGGCCCAAAACTTTTCCCCAATCCATTAGACCATAAGTGTTTGGTCTGAGCTTAAGTTTTTTGGATGAACGATAAACCGAGGTCCCATGGTTTACACATCATTATTTAGTGCACTAAAAGAACCCACGGCAACAAGGGGGTTGTCCCTGGCAAAATTCTGAAGAAAAAAAGCCACTCTGATGGGAAACAAATTCATTGCACGCAGGAAAAAGGAAAAAAAAAATGAGTAGGTGCTGCACTTGTGGCAAAACGCTCTCCCAGGGGTGGGCAGCCCAAATTTTATGCAGAGGAATCTGCTGTGACATACAGCGGTATATAATAATCATAAAATTTTTTTTAATCATTTCATTCCTTAAGGCAAATAAACCAGGCTGTGCTTAGGATGCCAGACATTCTGCTTCATTTATCATCCCCAGATTACAAAAAAAAAAAAACCCATAAAAAAGGATAACAAACATTGTTAAGTACAAAATTATACATAAAAAGTACCATTCCAGAATAAACATCCTGTGCCCATCCCAGTGTATCACATACAAAAACTCACTAGGAGAACGGAAATGTGAACAGCACCTAACATTGGTGTGTTTTTCCACTTAATCACACACATACTCAAGCAAGTATGCAACTGTCGTGCTTTTTGTACAGAAGCAAGTATTGTTGACAATATGCCATAAAGACAGACCACTGCATAGATATTGCTTGTGGGATAGATCATTCCTTTGCCCTTATTTGTGCACACACACACACTCTCTCTCTCTCTCATTCCTGCATAATAGACAACAATATATTTCGATCAATAACATTAAATCATCTACACTACCAGTAAAATATGGGATACCAGAAGGGTCTGTTCCAGGTCCACATTTATTCTCTGTATATGTTAATGACCTCCCACTCTACATTAAAGAATCATGTGAGCTTTTCTGTGATGACACAACAATTCATACTAATAATACCAATCTTAATCAAATATCTGCCTTATTGCAAGGCAGCACTGATTCTCTAAGCAAATGGTGCAATTATAACCATATGTCACCAAACCCACAAAAAACCAAAGTCATGCTTATCACAACAAGACAAAAGAGACAAAGCATGACAATTAGACTTCCACCCATATTTATAAACAATGAAACTATTGAGGAAGTTGATAACCATAAACTTCTAGGTATTGTGATTGACAACAATCTTCCATGGATAGCACACACAAATTAACAAAAACAATTTCAAAACATGTGCATCAGCTTTGCAAAATCAAACACTTTATCAACACACATGCCAGAACTCTATTCCTACATGCTTACATTCTATCTTCAATCAACTATTGTTCTACCCTATTTGACACAGCCAGTGCCAATACTCTCAAACCTCTTAATAGCATTTACAAAGGAGCGCTCAAAGAAGTTCTTCTAAAATCTTCTACTTTAAGTGCATCAGACTATGCAAAACTGGAGGTTCTTCCCTTAAAAGACATGTTTATCCTAAATAAAGGAATATTTATGCAGAAAATTATGACAGGACATGCTCCACAAACCCTCTATTCTAAGTTTCATATGACCTCCAGATATCCTACCAAAATTCAACTACCAATACCTAGAATTGATCTCTTAAAATCAAGCCTCGCATACTCAGGTAGCCTACTCTGGAACATGCTGCCAACTTTCGTGAAAACATCCCAAAGTTAAGAAACTTTCAAGAAAGTGATTTATACCCAACTCAAATGCATCAACTGATGTACAAACACATCAGTACTCCTACCACATTTAAACCTACATCAGTAATCTTTCTTTTCTTTTTTCCCAAGCAATGGTCACAATATCCAACCACACCATGGTGATTAAATCAAAATGCAAAACAACTATCCCAGATTCTCATTGTTGATTATATACATGCTCCAGTTTGTGTGTGTGTGTGTGTGTGTGTGTGTGTGTGTGTGTGTGTGTGTGTGTGTGTGTGTGTGTTTTGTGTGTATATGTGTGTGTGTGTGTGTGTGTGTGTGTGTGTGTGTGCGTATGCGTGCGTGCGTGTGTGTGTGTATGCAAGCATGTGTGTGTGAGCATGTGAGTGTGTGTAACAACTCATGTTGTGACTCCATACATTTCATGTGTGGATTATTTGTCAGATGTTTCTTTGGATTCGTTTCATAATGATGTAACCTGAAGAACTATATTCTATAAGTTGAATGTATGAGATGATGTTTTACCTAAAAATCCATTCTTGGACAGACATTGAAATGTTCATTGACAATATCATTTTAAATAAAGAAAGATCTCATGTGGGTGTTATCAGACTTGTTGATTGGACTGTTTTGAAGAAGATGTACCATGTAAGATGCTCTCTCTCTCTTGGTCGCTATTTCAAATAATAATATACTATCCTAAATTTGCCATTAGATAGAAATGTTGTGGTTCTTATGTTGAACTTGAAATTGTATTCTTTTCATCTAAATAAGAACAGACTGTGTTTGTCTGTTAGCTTGTTTACTTGATTGTTGGTTTTGTCCCCTCCTTTCTGGTTTTCCCAACATATTTGTTACACCTTTTGAACTTTTTAAACTCATGTGCTTAAATACATCTTGAACAGATACTATGTTTGGGCATTACATTGTAATATTGCTGATTTTTAAAAGGTTTGTTTGCTGTCAGTTTATCTTGTTATTTTTCTCCTTTTCTTCATAATATTGTTTAAAAAACAACATAAAAAAGTAAAATGTTTGCTTATTTGTATTTCATTTTGGTTGGGCTACTCTCTTCTCTCAATTGTAATCTATTTGATTCACTTACTATAATGTTTGGGCCAGTTGAAATTGTGCGTCTTATGAATATATACCTGTCTGATAGGGAAACAAATTTATTGCCACAATTATGTGACCATATTGAAAATTTTTTTGAAAATTGTTTAAAAACAACCCTTTCAACACTTGCCAAGGCTTTTTCGGAAGAACGCAGCAGAATTGTCCAGCATGTTCAAAGATCAAGTCTGCTGCTGCATTATGAAATAGACCAGCTGGAACAGTACCAGAGGAGAGAAAGTGTAAAAATCACTGGGATGGCTGAGAGTGACGATGAAGATCTTGAAAAGAATATAATTATTGGACATGTGCAAGGACCTGGACTGTGAGATGACCACAAATGACATCTCTGTGGTACATCGAACAGGAAAAAAATCACCAGGAGGAAAGCCTCGGCACGTTTTGGTGAAATTTACATCTCGAAGATCAAAAGGAGCTCTTATGAGAAAAAGATTTCAGCTAAAGGACAAACCATCATACCAAAATATGTACATCAACAAAGACCTGACCCCCATGCGTGCCAAGCTGCTGCATGCCTGTAAAGACATGAAAGACATAGTGGAAAAAGTGACCAACAACCATGATGGCAAGATTCCGTGTCACCTGAAAAAGGCCCCGGGAGCACCTGGCCCTCACAGGGTTGTGGCAGTGACAACACCTGATGATCTATTCAAACTTAGCAGGATACCATCGACTATGGCAAGTTTGGACTTTCGCAGCTGGTCCTGCAGTCCTCTCCAGAATAGGTAGACACTGGAGGATCGTTGTGTTTACTTCCAAGTTTGTGCGTTGATTGTCATGGTTTTCCCCGTAGAAGTCCACCAAATGTTAACCAGATTCCATCACGTGAGTTCTTCTTTTCTTCTATTACACCTTGCCATGCTTTAACATTGCCTTCAAGTTTCACTTCACCATTCCCCACAAACTTTTCGTCTCATGCCACAGCTTTACCACAGTGTCCTAATATTGTAAGAAATCCTGCTGTTTCCTCATGTTGTTCTTCAGTTCATTGTGTAGTTGACTCTGCCTTGTATTCTACTAATAGTCATGTTGTATCTTCGTCAGTAGCAATGCCTGTGTATGTAATTAACACATCTTCACCATGTGCAGTATCTTCTGACATTTGTACACATTCACAAAACATGTCCAGTAGACAGAATGAATCTAATGTTTCTCAGATCACAAATGAAATAAATATAAATGGGTCATTACACTATGACCGTAGGTGCAAGAGTTTAAGCTCTGTTTTGCAGAAATATGTGCCACATGATGTAAATGTTTATATTCTTGAGGATTGTAGTGCTGATCCAAAACCTAGATGTTCAAATGATGAGCACCGAATCAATAACTATGGGTATCGGCTGCTTGATTTATGTAAAGCCCAGTGCCTGTCTATCTTTAATGGTCGTTTTGGAAGGGATGAGGGGGTGGGTAATTATACAAGCTGTGGTAATGCTATACTTGATTATGTTCTGGGTATAAGCGACTTTTTTCTATTTCTAGATGATTTCTATGTTGCACCCTTTGATGCTGTTATGTCTGATGTACACTGTCCAGTAGAACTGTTAGCCTAAAGAAACAAGAAGTTAATACAGGCACTGGTTTAAATATTCCAGATACAGCACATGATCACCTAGGAAAACAACCACCAAAGCGATTCGAACCGAGTCTGAAAGACATTTATTTCCGAGCTATCAAAGCTAAACATCATAAACCTAATTACTATAACTGAGCAGAAAGACATCAATATTGACAAAATTAATGATGAATTGACATCAATGATTATGACGGCAGCAAAATCTACTTTTGGTACAAAGCCAGTTCATAGGTTAAAACATAGTGTTAAAAAGCCATCAAAAGTGGGGTTCGATGCAGAATGCTCAATAAAAAGACGATTGTATCTAAAAAGTAAGGTTGTATGTAAACGCAGAGACACTTTCTCCTGAAAATACCCAGTAAAGAGTACAAAAATACCATCAGAAAAACATGTCGGAGAGCAAAGAAAAAATGGTATCAACACTTAAAAGACAATGAAAAAAAGCAACAGTAAAGATTTCTGGAAAGAAGTGTAACCAGGTGGTTTTGTGTAGCTCTGTGTGTGAGAGCTTGTTGGGCATTTAGTTTAAGTTAGAATCAGCGAAACAGATATTTGGTGTGGTCAGAACAGATATTTTTTTGTTCACTTTATAAAGTATTATAGTTTGTTATGAGTATGATATATTTGTATTTTTTTATGTATTTTATTTTGTTTTTATGATTTTATTGTTAGTGGGATGAGATGAGATATATTTTATTGTAATGATTTTTGGATCAAGGGAGAGAACTCTACCTTGCATTTTGAACACAATCAGCCTGATATAGAAAAGAAAATCTTAAATAACAACTTTAATAAATCATATTATCTATTCATATTCATGGATATGATTGTTGAAGGACTGATTTTGACTCGATTCAACTTGACCACAGTGAAGATTCTCTATTTTCATCGTAAAGTAGTATCTTCACCTATTACATCATATCGGTATAAGAACATTGAAATCGCGATCGGCAAAGCAGTTCTAATTCACAAGTAAAGGAATATTTTATATATTGTAGTGTGCGATTGAGAATCGTGTGTAATAAACTTTATTTAGATAAATGAAATATAACTTAATTTAGGTTGTAGTAGATCGTAAGGCATACGACGGTTTGAACACGATGATTAGCCTAACACCTAGCCTAACGCTCGTTCTTTGTTTTAACGAATTTGAATCTCCTCGAACTGAATTTTATAAAATGCAGACATTAAACTATCGATCTATGGTATATTTTGGGTTTATATATGAATGAGCATTAGGTTAGATTATGTTAATATAGATAATTTGTATTATTAGAGATTGTTCATTCTTTCGATCTTACGAACTACTTCATAAGCAAGGCTGCAAGATTGATGCGCACGCAGTAGATCGGAAAGTGTGTTTTCGCATCACTGTTTAATTATTAATATCTCATCTCATGGACACTGCTAGCTAATAATATGCATATGTATACAATTTGTAGATTATATTTTTCTTTTTATATGCATTAAGTATTAGGCTCTGCTGGACTCTTAGTGTTTTATTATCGAAAGTCTAGCGTAAACCTGTTAAAAGTGTGTCTACTCAGAGGCTTTAATTGCCTTTAGCTCGCAGTTAGATAGTTGTTGTGTAAAGTGCGTTAATGCATTTTAAAGCTTGTGTTTCCTAGTTTATTTTGATGTATAATATGTTTAGCTTTGTAGTGCGGACAGCAAGATAATCCCTGTTGAAGCTGCGTAAGGAAACACAAATTTCCTCCATTTTAGGTTGGAAGTGGCCAAATTGTCTGCTGCTGCACGGTGCTGTCTTTGCAGTCCGTGTGGAGGGTATATATTTAGGGGTGGTCAGTGTAGCTAGTCAGTGCAGAATAGGCATAGTAGGCCTAGGGTCCAGCAGAGCATAGGAGCGGAGCAGAGCGGTGACCAAATAAAGAACAACCTACGCCCAGCTGCTGTTTTCACCTGAGTCTTCCTTTGCCTGGCTGTCGTACACTGTCCCTCTACTTTCCCTGTCCTCTATCCTTGCTACCGGTCCATCACAAGTGGCGCTGCGAGCAGGATTTGGGAAAGTGGAACTCTGTCGGCATACTGGTAATTGGGGACTCAGTCCAGGGCACCGCCAGGATGCTACCCACCAGCAGAAGACGAACCAGGAGAGGAGGGGCCACTCAGGAGGTGACAGCAGACCCAGCCCCTCCAGCCAGAGATGGGGAGCAACCGCCTGCACCGCCTGCACCGTCTGCACTGCCTGCACCGCCTGCACTGCCTGCACCGTCTGCACTGCCTGCACCGTCTGCACTGCCTGCACCGTCTGCACTGCCTGTACCGCCTGCACTGCTTGCACCGTCTGCACTGCCTGCACCGCTTGCCTTTCACACCCTCCGGCCCCACAAGCTGCCCAAATTTTCCGGTGAGGAAGACGCAGAGAACTTCATCAAAGAAGCTAAGCTGTTCCTGAGACTGCAGCCCATGCCCGATGCGACAGCTGCCGGATGGTTGCTGGGTGCACTGGAGGGCCGAGCAAGGCAGGAGATGCTCTCCAAGGATGCTGAAGAGGTGGACACCCCCCAGAAAGTCTTCAACATCCTCGAGCAACACTGGGGGGAACATCGGGACTCCGCCACGCTGGCAGCAGCTTTCTTCAGGAGGCAGCAGGGCCTTGCTGAGTCCGTGGGGGAGTACGCCACTGCCATGAAACTCCTATGGACCAAGGCCAACACCGCCAAAGCTGACACCGTGTCTGCGGCTATGCTCCGAGACACGTTTGTCAATGGACTACAGCCCGCTTCTCTGCTGAGGGACCTGAAACGGTTCCTCCGGGAGAGACCACAGTCCACCTTCAAGGACACTACCACCGAGGCCCAGCGCTGGATGAGGGAGGACGGAGGCCTGGATGCAGCCGTGGAGCAGACAGCGGTGGCAGTCCCAGATGCGCTCCACCGCCTTGAGGCCCAGGTTGCTGCACTTGTGTCGGAGAACGCTGCCTTGCGGCGGGAGCTGCAAGGGCGACAGCAGCAAACCCTGGCACCTGTCAACGGGCCACCAAGCCCGAGCCGACTGCACCCACCACGCCAGGCCAGCCACCAGCAGAGGGGCCAACACCTGCAGGGCCTACGTCGTGACCTGACCTGCTGGTGGTGTGGATACCGGGGTCACCGTGAAGCAGAATGCCGGGCCAAGCAGGCGTACCAACGCCAGGCTCGACGACCTCGGGCACCAGCAACACCCAGCGATCAACCCCGGGCAGCAACACCCAGCGATCAACCCCGGGTGACGAGCACCCCCCAACAGCCACGCCAGATGCCGGAAAACTAGTAACCCCCGTTGCCAACAGCCAGGCAACGGGGGGCCGGAAGAGGACCAGCCTAGCTGGAAAATGCCCCACAGCCACCATCACCATCAACGGGACGGAGGTAGCTGCCCTCCTTGACACGGGAAGCGAGGTGACGACAGTCACCGACACTTGGGCAGCCAGACACCTGAGAGACCTACAACGAGAAGACTGCCACATCACCCTGCGCGCAGTAAACGGGGCTGAGGTGCCCTATTCGGGCATCTTCTTCGTCGATGTCATGGCCTTCGGCATCCTACATCCCAACGTCCCGGTCCTGGTGGTGAAGGAGCCCAGAGAACCGTTCATGCAGTCACGCAAAAAGCAGCTGCCGGTTCTCCTGGGCATGAACGTCCTGGGCCCCAGCTTCTCCCAGTCTCCTCCTGGTATCCCCCCCGGTCTGCAGGCTGTTGCCCAAGAAGCCCGCAGAAACATCAGGGCCACCCGAGGGGTTGCGCACTCCACATCCCGTCACTGCATCCCTGCCCACTCCATAGCCACCATCAAGATCTCCCGTGGCCAACCCTCATCCGGCCCCCTCTTAGCATCCCCCCTAGCCAAACCCCTCCCTGGGAAGCTCATCACCATCCCCACGCTGTTGAGCAAAGACCCTTCGGCACGCTTCATCAGGGTTGCCAACCTGTCTCCAGAGGACCAGTTCCTGCCAGCACGCTCTCCTGTGGCTGTCCTTGAAGCTGTCAACACAGTGGAAGACAGGGACAAGCCGCAGGTCATGCTGGAGATCAACGAGCTGCTCATCTCTACCACCAGAGCAGAGCCAGCCTCGCCGCCACCATCAGTGCCATGCCCACAGTTTGATGGCACCACGAGCCAGCAATGCCAGCTGCAGGAGCTGCTGTCCAGGCGGTCTGAGGCTTTCATGCAGGACGACAACGACCTGGGCTACACCGAAGCTGTCTTCCACCGCCTGAAGACCGTGGACGACAAACCGGTCAGCCAGCCGTATCGCCGCATTCCGCCTCACCAGCTCCATGAAGTGCAGGAGCACATCAAAGAGCTCCTGACCCGTGGAGTCATCACTGAGAGCCACAGCCCATACGCTGCACCAGTGGTCATCGTCAGGAAGAAGGATGGCAGTATCCGCCTCTGCGTCGACTACAGGCGCCTCAACACGAAGACCATTGGTGACGCCTTCCCTCTGCCAAGGATCCAGGAGTCCTTTGATGCCCTAGCTGGGGCACAGTACTTCTCCACCCTCGACTTGGCTTCAGGCTTCCACCAGATAGCCATGCACCCGGACGACCAGCAGAAGACGGCCTTCACCACTCCAGTGGGTCTGTTCGAGTACACCAGGATGCCCATGGGCCTGTCCACAGCACCAGCAACATTTCAGAGACTGATGCAGACCACGATGTCAGACTTTATGTTTGAGTTTCTGCTCGTCTACCTGGACGACCTCCTGGTGTACTCGAAGACCTTCGATGAGCACCTGGCCCACCTGGATCGGCTCCTCCAAAGGATAATTGATGCTGGCCTGAAGCTGAAGGTGGAGAAGTGCCAGTTCCTGCGGCACCAAGTGACCTACCTGGGGCACACCATCTCAGCAGAAGGTGTGAGTTGCGAAGACGGCAAGGTGGAAGCCGTCAGGGAGTGGCCTGTCCCTAAGTCAACCTCCGAGCTCCGCAGCTTCCTTGGCTTCGCGAGCTACTACCGGAGGTTCACCCAGAACTTCGCCAGGACAGCCGGACCTCTGCACGATCTGGTAGCCAAGGCCACTGCCGACCAGAAGAAGAAGACAGCAGACATCTCCAGGCTGTGGGACCAACGCCACCAGACAGCCTTCGACTCCCTGAAGGCAGCCCTGACATCTGCGCCTGTCCTTGGCTTCGCTGACTTCACGGCTCCATTCATCCTGGAGACAGATGCCAGCCATGATGGCCTGGGAGCCATCCTCTCTCAAGACCAAGACGGGCAGCGCAGAGTCATCGCCTATGCCAGCCGCCGACTCCGGCCCACGGAGAAGAACGAGACAAACTACTCCAGCATGAAGCTGGAATTCCTGGCGATGAAGTGGGCGATTGCAGAGAAGTTCAGGGACTACCTACTGGGGTCCCGCTTCACTGTCATCACCGACAATAACCCCTTGGTGCACTTTCGCACGGCACCCCTAGGAGCACTGGAGCAGAGGTGGGCTGCGCAATTAGCACAGTTCAGCTTCGACGTGCAGTACCGACCCGGAAGGCTGAACCCTGCAGACGCCCTGTCCAGGCTTCCCCCGACAATGCCGCTTCCCCAAGCTCTACTGCTGTGCCACCGCAGCTGGCCATGGCACAAGAAGTGACGTGCCAGCGACAGAGGGCAGCGAGTCCTGAAGCCCCTACCCCAGAAATCCCCTGTAAGACCCTGCACCTCCAGTCAGAGGTCCTCCATCTCCAGAGAGAGGACCCACTCATCTGCCCCTTTCTAGACCTTTGGCCTAGAAAACCACCCAAGGGGAAGGAACGTGATCGGCAGACCCTACGACAACAGCACCGGCACCTGTTCCTGAGAGATGGTGCCTTGTACCGGCGCATACAAGACCAGCAGCAAGGGACCCTGGAGCAGCTGGTTCTACCCAGTGTCCTGAGACCTGATGCCCTCGCATCCCTGCACGACCAGATGGGCCACCAGGGGCTAGACCGCACACTTGGTCTCCTACGGTCAAGAGTCTACTGGCCGGGCATGCACCGAGATGTGAAAGATTACATCAGGTCCTGTGAACGCTGCATGCTGGGCCGACAACACCCATCAGCAAACACCACTTCTGGTCACCTCCTGGCCTCACGACCACTGGAAGTCCTGGCGATAGACTTCACCAAGCTGGACCAGGCAAGCGACGGCAGGGAGAATGTCCTTGTGATGACGGATGTCTTCACGAAATTCACCCAGGCCATGCCTGCGAGGAACCAGGAAGCAGTGACTGTTGCCAGGATCCTGACCAGTGAGTGGTTCCAGCGCTATGGGGTACCTGAGCGGATTCACAGTGACCAAGGCAGAGACTTTGAATCACGCCTGATTCGAGAGCTCTGCCAAACCTACAACATCGAGAAATCGCACACTACGCCCTACCATCCGCAGGGGAACGGACAGTGTGAGCGGTTCAACCGCTCCATGCACAACCTGCTGCGCACCCTGCCCCCGGAGAAGAAGACCAGATGGCCGGTGCACCTCCCAGAGCTGGTACAGGCGTACAACAACACTCCCCACGCCTCCACAGGCTTCGCCCCGCACTTCCTTCTCTTTGGCCGACAGCCGAGGTTGCCCATTGACAACCTCTTGGGGTGTCAAGCCCCAGACGCTGTTGGCACGGTTGACTGGGTCCGACAGCACCGACTCCGCCTCCAGGAAGCCCACCAGAGAGCCTACCAGCAGCTGAAGGAGACTGCTGCCAAACGGGAGAGGTTCACTGACAAGAGAGCCTCTGACCATGCCCTGCACGTTGGTGAGCATGTCTATCTCCGCAACCGAGTGGTGGGCCGAAACAAGATCCAGGACTTCTGGAAGTCTGACCTGCACCGAGTGACACTACGCCCATACGATGGACTGCATGTGTACCGTGTGCAGCCAGTAGCAGGTGGTGCTGAACGGACCATACACCGCAAGGACCTTCTGCCAGCAGCCACACCCTTAGAGCTGGACGAGCCGTGCCAACCAACCCCTTCCCCAGTTCATTCTGACAAAGAGTCAGAGTCAGACAGTGATGATGAACTTTCGAACATTGTGCGTGTTCCCACCCAAGCTTCAGCCCCAAGACGTTCCCAACGATTGGCCTCAAAAGGAGCAGCCAAAGGCAGGCATACAAGTGGTATGTAGAATAGTTGTTACATTTTGTTGGTTCTCATTTAGACAAAAGTCCCATCCTGAGAAAATCAGAAGACATTTTTTGTTTTTGACATAAGTTTTTTTGTGTGTGTGTGTTGTGGAGCTTCTAGTCAAGTGTACAATATTGTTGTGACGATGAAGGTGTTAAAAATACCTCATGGTTGATCAACTAGTACATTTTTATTATTGATTTTTTATTGTGGTCATTGGATACCAGGTGGAAATATTGAGTGGAATTAAAATATTTTTCTTTGCATTGGATAGTGGTTTTGAGAAAATTTGTTAAAAGAACAAGTCCCAGCTATCTGCTATTTTTCAAAGAAAAAAAGTATGTTGTAACTTTATCCGGTTAAAAGAACCAGGTTGAGTAAGGCTCTGATGAAACTATGTTGATGTTAAGTGATATGAGGAATGTTGTTAAAAAAAGCAACCCCTCAATAATCTACAGGGCAACAATATGTTTCATTAATTGAGCGGGTCTTCGAGAGAATTTTGTCAGCAGGCAGAAGGAAAGAGTTTGAAGATTCTTGCTTGAGTAACAACCCCTCTGTAGTCTGCTACAGTTTATGATTTTGTCCTGACTAGAGAAAATATTTGTCAAAATGCACATTTTCTGTGGTCAGTCATAACATTTAATGTTAAATCAAAAGCTGTGTTATAGTCTATAAAGAATTTTGTTCATATAACAGATCTTTATCAGACATTAGCAGTGTGGGTACAGGGAGGTAACCCAGTATATAAGGAAATTACAAGTTGTTTTTATGATTATATTGTTAAAATAACATGGATCATAAAGGCCTAAGATGTGTTTTCCTTTATATTGTGTTGCGAAGAGTTGAATTGTGAAGACGGCACCACAATTTGTTTTGATGATTATAATGTTAAAAGAACATTTATCATTTTATGAACATAAATTTGTGGGTGCAGTGTATCCTCTTGATGAAGAGTGGAGAGCTATTGCCAGATTCAGCTGCAGTTGTTATAACTGGCAGAAGGATTAATCATTTTGAAAATGATTTGAGAAGTTGGCATTTGTTTTGAATTTATTTTTGTGTTGTGTGTTTTGTGTTTCACCTGGGTAGTTTTTATTTTTGTGTGTGTGTGTGTCAGCGCGGACGCTGACAGAGTTTGTGGGGGGAGATGTAACCAGGTGGTTTTGTGTAGCTCTGTGTGTGAGAGCTTGTTGGGCATTTAGTTTAAGTTAGAATCAGCGAAACAGATATTTGGTGTGGTCAGAACAGATATTTTTTTGTTCACTTTATAAAGTATTATAGTTTGTTATGAGTATGATATATTTGTATTTTTTTATGTATTTTATTTTGTTTTTATGATTTTATTGTTAGTGGGATGAGATGAGATATATTTTATTGTAATGATTTTTGGATCAAGGGAGAGAACTCTACCTTGCATTTTGAACACAATCAGCCTGATATAGAAAAGAAAATCTTAAATAACAACTTTAATAAATCATATTATCTATTCATATTCATGGATATGATTGTTGAAGGACTGATTTTGACTCGATTCAACTTGACCACAGTGAAGATTCTCTATTTTCATCGTAAAGTAGTATCTTCACCTATTACATCATATCGGTATAAGAACATTGAAATCGCGATCGGCAAAGCAGTTCTAATTCACAAGTAAAGGAATATTTTATATATTGTAGTGTGCGATTGAGAATCGTGTGTAATAAACTTTATTTAGATAAATGAAATATAACTTAATTTAGGTTGTAGTAGATCGTAAGGCATACGACGGTTTGAACACGATGATTAGCCTAACACCTAGCCTAACGCTCGTTCTTTGTTTTAACGAATTTGAATCTCCTCGAACTGAATTTTATAAAATGCAGACATTAAACTATCGATCTATGGTATATTTTGGGTTTATATATGAATGAGCATTAGGTTAGATTATGTTAATATAGATAATTTGTATTATTAGAGATTGTTCATTCTTTCGATCTTACGAACTACTTCATAAGCAAGGCTGCAAGATTGATGCGCACGCAGTAGATCGGAAAGTGTGTTTTCGCATCACTGTTTAATTATTAATATCTCATCTCATGGACACTGCTAGCTAATAATATGCATATGTATACAATTTGTAGATTATATTTTTCTTTTTATATGCATTAAGTATTAGGCTCTGCTGGACTCTTAGTGTTTTATTATCGAAAGTCTAGCGTAAACCTGTTAAAAGTGTGTCTACTCAGAGGCTTTAATTGCCTTTAGCTCGCAGTTAGATAGTTGTTGTGTAAAGTGCGTTAATGCATTTTAAAGCTTGTGTTTCCTAGTTTATTTTGATGTATAATATGTTTAGCTTTGTAGTGCGGACAGCAAGATAATCCCTGTTGAAGCTGCGTAAGGAAACACAAATTTCCTCCATTTTAGGTTGGAAGTGGCCAAATTGTCTGCTGCTGCACGGTGCTGTCTTTGCAGTCCGTGTGGAGGGTATATATTTAGGGGTGGTCAGTGTAGCTAGTCAGTGCAGAATAGGCATAGTAGGCCTAGGGTCCAGCAGAGCATAGGAGCGGAGCAGAGCGGTGACCAAATAAAGAACAACCTACGCCCAGCTGCTGTTTTCACCTGAGTCTTCCTTTGCCTGGCTGTCGTACACTGTCCCTCTACTTTCCCTGTCCTCTATATCCTTGCTACCGGTCCATCACAGAAGTAAAAGAGCACTCTTTTGATGACTGTCCAATTAGCTTATCTACTCTTTTTGAACATTTTAAAACGCTAAATGATGTAAATCCTGTCAGTTCTCCATTTACAGACAATAATATCACCCTTGAATACCTTTCAGATTTCAGTTCAGATGATCTTAACAGATCTATAAGTGAACAAGAAGTTGAAACTGCCCTTGATTTACCGAAAAGTGGTAAAGCAGCAGGTTTATATATTTATTCTGATTATGTCGAGTATAGCAAACCAGTGCTTAAAACGTTGCATTGCAAACTGTTTATTTTAATAAAGTTTTAGATACAGGAAAGATACCAGATGTTTGGATGGTTGGCCTTATAAAGCATATTTATAAAGGTTGAGGAGACAAATACGAGTGTGATAGTTGTATTGGAAAACTGTTCACTTCTGTATTAAATATTAGGTTGACAAGATTTCTTGAAACAAATAAGATACTTCTGAAAAACCAGGCAGGCTCCAGAAAGTATCACTCTACTGTAGATAATTGTTTCATTTTAAAATATCTTTCAGATATCTTTCTAAGCAAAAAAATAACGTTATACTGTGCTTTTGTTGATTATGAGAAGGCTTTTGATTTTGTATGCCATAGTGCTTTATAGTATAAACTCGCAAAACAAAATGTAAACAGAAAAGTATTGAATATCATCATGAATACGTATGAAAATGTAAAAGCTTGTGTTTTTGTTAAAGATGGAATCTGTTCAGACTATTTCAAAAGCTCTACTGGCATTCGTCAAGGTGATAGTCTTTTTCCTGTTTTGTTTTCTATGTTTCTGAATGATTTGGAACTATATTTGACAGATAGAAATTGTTCACCATTGAATGTTCAGCTTTCATCTGATGGAGAAATGCTAACCAGCTATGTTAAACTTCTAATTTTGCTATATGCTGATGATACTATTTTATTCTCTTATACAAAGAAGTGGTTACTGTTGTGTCCAAAGCCTAACTGAAATTGAAAGTAGATTGTAATATGTAATATGAGTTATTTCCCTTGAATAAAAGGTCACTTCCGGTTCCAGACAAGTGCCACGTTGTTCTGGTTTTATTGTGCGCAAGCCGTACGTTTGTATTTTGAATGTATTAGGCCACTAGCTGGTCATTCTCAAGAGAAACATAACAACTGGCGACGAGGTAAAGTACGTTTTTCAAGTCTATATCATCCAAATGGCGACAAGTCTGCCAAATTTCGAACATTTTCACATCTATCAAGACAATGAAAACGTTGGCACACGTTGGCGGAAATGGCTGTCAAAGTTCGAAAATCTCGTGTGTGCTTTGGACATTACAAGAGACGCTCGAAAAAAAGCCCTACTCCTTCATTACGGAGGCGACGAAATCTTCGAAATTTACGAATCTTTCTCTGACGAGAAAAAGGGGATCGGCGCAACCATCGACGACGAACCAAACGAATACAACGTGCTCAAGACATCTTTCACTGAATACTTCACCCCAAAGAAGAATACCAGCCACGAACGTCTGAAGTTCAGAGATGTGACACAAAACACAGGTGAGACAATTGACAGTTTCCATACTCGACTCCGTGCGTTAGCAATAAACTGCGATTTTCACGATGCAGACAGTGAAATTCTGACACAAATTCTGCATGGTTGTACATCATCTAGACTGAGGAGAAGAGCGCTTAGGGATTCGTTTACACTGGACCAGATACTTTCGGAAGCACGATCTCAAGAGCTGTCCGAAGCTAGGGCTGCAGACATTGAACAAACGGCTCACAGTCACAAAGTGAATGCCGTCAAGAATTCTGCCGGTCGTAAGCATGGAAGAGGAGGAGGTCAGTCCTCACACACAAACAATCGTGAGGGACAGAGTGGCTTCCAGCAGAGAGGCAGAGGTGGATTTTCTCAGCGAGGTAGAGGAAGTTCCAGACCGCCAAGACAAAATACAACATGCCGTAACTGTGGTGGACCATTCCCACACCCCGACGGATGTCCAGCTGCGGGAAAGCAGTGCAGAGCTTGTTCGAAGATAGGACACTACTCTCGTGTTTGTAGATCCAAACAAAAGCCTGTGAAGATCAACAACGTATCGAATACTTGTGACAGATCAGCCGATAGCTCCAGTGAGGAATCAGTCTTCCACGTCACCCACAATTCCAAAATTCCAGCAGTCCATGCCACACTGTTTGGGAAAGAAACGTCATTTCTTGTCGACAGTGGTGCGACAGTAAATATTGTGCACACGTCGATATGCCCAACAAATCTGAAACTCAAACAGCCATGTCCCAGAATTATGGCCTACGGTTCTGACAAACCTTTGCCTGTGGATGGATACTTTTCGACAGACCTAGAATACAAAGGCAAAAGAACACATGCAAAATTCTACGTCGTCAATAGTGACAAGAAAACAGATAGTCTTATCTGCGCAGACACTGCACAAGCTTTGGGACTGATACAGTTCGCATTCTCTGCGAGCCTGAATTTGGACACATCTGCCCAATCAACAAGTTCCATCGCTGACAACTTCACAGAACTTTTTGATGGTAAACTAGGACACATCAAAGATACGAAAATCAAACTGCATGTGGATCCTGAAGTACAGCCTGTTGCGCAACAGCACCGACGTGTTCCATTCCATCTTCGAAAACAGGTGGAGGCCGAACTGAAGAAACTTCAAGAATTGGACATCATCGAGCCGGTAACTGGACCGACTCCCTGGGTCAGCCCTATTGTGTGCGTCCCCAAGAAACGTGAGGGAGAAGTTAGAGTGTGCGTTGATATGCGCGAACCAAACAAAGCAATAGGTAGAGAAAAACATCCTATGCCAACACTCGACGACTTGATTGCAGATCTGAATGGGGCTACAAGGTTCAGCAAACTTGACATGACTCAAGCCTATCATCAGCTGGAAATTGACTCAGACTCTCGTCAGATCACTACATTCTCAACTCACGTTGGATTGTTCAGATACAAAAGGCTGTTATTTGGAGTCAATGCAGCTTCAGAAATTTTCCAAAACGCCATATCCAATGTATTGCATGACATTCCTGGCGTTAGAAATCTGTCTGACGACATCATCGTTTTCGGGGCTACTCAGCAAGAACATGACAAGAGCTTGAAGAAGACACTTCAACGCCTACAAGAGGTGGGAGCAAAACTCAACCGCAAGAAATGCATTTTTTCTGCGTCCGAGCTGACATTCTTTGGCCATGTGTTTGGAAGAGGGGGGATGACCGCAGATCCTGAGAAAAACCAAGACAATTCTCAATGCCCCTGCACCTACAAACATCGCTGAACTCAGATCGTTTCTCGGTATGACTCAGTACATGGCTAGATACATTCCTGCGTATGCGACAATCACCAGTCCACTGCGTGAACTACTCAAGAAAGATGTGAGTTGGACCTGGTCAGCAGCTCAACAGGCGGCGTTCGAAAAGCTGAAAGAAATGCTCACCTCAAGCCCAGTCATGGCATACTTTGATCCTGCTAAAGAAACGTCTATCCTGGTGGATGCTAGCCCAGTTGGTCTTGGGGCGATTCTCGTCCAAGACAACAAGGCGATCTGTTACGCGAGCCGAGCGCTCACAGACGTTGAAAAACGCTACTCACAGACAGATAGAGAGATGCTTGCTGCTGTCTATGGAATCGAACATTTCCACTTGTACGTGCAAGGAGCTCCATTCAAACTCATCACTGACCACAAACCACTGCTCGGGATAGTCAAAAGCCGAAACCCAACAACAGCCCGAATTGAGAGATGGCGTCTTCGACTCATGCCGTACGAGGTCGAATTCGTGTACAGACCAGGCAGAAATGAACAAAACCCAGCTGACTACATCAGCCGGCATCCTCAAACAACACCTGCCAGAGACAACGCTGGTGAGGAGTACATTGCATTCCTAGCCAAATTTGCAGTACCGAAAGCAATGACGCAAGGCGATGTTCGAGCTGAAACTCAGAAAGACCCTCAGCTCCAGAAAGTTATGCAGGCAGTCCAAACTGGACAATGGAGAAGTGACATTTCAGACTTTGCACGATTCAAAGACGAGTTATCCGTGCATGATGGACTTGTTCTTAGAGGTCATCGTCTCATTCTTCCGCAGTCACTTCAGAACCAAGCCATAGACATTGCTCACCAGTCACACCAAGGTATTGTGAAGACCAAGCAACTGATCCGGGAAAAAATCTGGTTTCCTGGTATCGACAAACTGGTTGAGAATGCTGTGAAGTCCTGTATTCCATGCCAGGCCACGTACAAAGGACCAACACAGAGAGAACCTCTCCAACCAACACCACTCCCTTCAGGCCCATGGGTAGCAGTGGCGATTGACTTCGCTGGACCGTTTCCATCGGGAGAATACGTGTTGGTGGTCACTGACGAATACAGTCGATACCCAGAAGTGGAGATCGTCTCATCCACTTCAGAAAGAACCATACTCCCCCGTCTGGACCAAATTTTCGCACGCCAAGGCTTCCCTGAAATCTGCAAGACAGACAATGGCCCACCATTCAACGGTCAAGCCTTTGCACAATACGCTGAGAGGAATGGTTTCAGGCACAGGAAAATTACGCCTGTGTGGCCTGAGGCGAACGGTGCAGCTGAGCGCTTCGTGGGAACCCTCAAAAACAACATCCGTACATCAACAGCTGACGGCCGAAACTGGAAGGAGGAAATCCCAACGTTCCTCCGAACATTTAGGGCAACGCCACACACTGCAACTGGTGTCTCGCCATTCGAGGCAATGACAGGACGGAAGATGAACGTCGGTCTACCCACAGCTCCGAAACATCTCTCTCCGGTCCCTGTGCATACTCGTATTGCGCACAATGACCATCACAATAAAGGAAAGATGGCAGAATACGTTAATGCCCGCCGTCACACTGCACAAGCAAACATGGCACCTGGTGATTACGTGTTGGTCAAGCAGCCCAAGCAAAATGCGCTGACAACGCCGTACAACACGACGCCATGCCTGGTGAAAGAGAAGAAGGGGAGCATGATAACAGCTTGCCGCCCTGACGGATCTCTCATCACCAGAAATTCGTCCCACTTTCGACAGCTGCCAGCACACATCAACATTCCTGGCGACGTTCCAGAACTCGATGCTCCAGAGGACCCAGACATCATTCCTGGAGACATCATTCCTGCTGAGACTCCTTCAACTGGAGAAACTGGGAACAACAATACAAGCTCCGACCAGCTTCCATCACCCAGTACAAGACGTTCAGGCCGAACCACCAAAACTCCAACTTACCTGAAAGACTACGTCCTCAACTAATCCATTACGTCGATCTTGTACATGACCTGTCACTAGAGGACAACGTGTAGTTAGGTTGTCTCTCTATTTAGTCAAATTTAAGCATTGTTTGATATTAAATATCATTTATGTTTCTAGTCATTGTCAGAGAGCATCAGAATGCTCTGTAGTTTTGATTTGTGTTTATGGCCTGTATATCAAGGAGGACAGCAGTGTAGCTAGGCTGATCCAACTTGATCCTAAGTGATCGTGTAGAGTGGTCACAATATTATGTTCTTATTATCATAAGAAGAGCATCAGAATGCTCTGTATTTTGGATTGTGTTTATGGACTGTATATCAAGAAGGACAGCAGTGTAGCTAGGCTGATCCAACTTGATTCTAAGTGATCGTGTAGAGAGGTCACAATATTATAGTTTTTAAGTGATCGTATATTTTGGTCATATTAGCCTACTAAAATTTCTTTCATTTCGTTTTATTCATGAAAGCTTAAACCTCAAGTCATATACTTACATATGAGTGAAGGACCGGACGTGAATTCCAAGAAACCATTCAGAACTGAGTGGACACTTTTTCATCAAAAACTGAATATCTTGACATTCAAGTTTATCATTTGTTCGTGCAAAATTTAATTTGATTTTATATGACGTTCTTATATTGGCACAGTAGGCATAACCAGTCACTCATGTGTTTGCATCCCTTTATTCTATTCTATTGGATGTTTTGAATTTTCTCAATGTCTCTGACATACACACCCACATGCAGCCAAGACACGTATTTGCTTACTGATGTGTATTCAATATATATTGATGAAGCCAAAGGTTTAATTTTTAGAAACCATTGAATTCAAATTAATGCACAATGCATATCTTCCTCAAATTTTCGAGTTTCGGATGTTACTCTTTGACAATTCATTTTCATTGTAATTGTCCATTCAAGTTGAGGAGGGATGTTGTGTCCAAAGCCTAACTGAAATTGAAAGTAGATTGTAATATGTAATATGAGTTATTTCCCTTGAATAAAAGGTCACTTCCGGTTCCAGACAAGTGCCACGTTGTTCTGGTTTTATTGTGCGCAAGCCGTACGTTTGTATTTTGAATGTATTAGGCCACTAGCTGGTCATTCTCAAGAGAAACATAACAGTTACAAGATGCTTTAGACAATTTGTATGCTTACTGTTCTCAATGGAAACTACTTGTGAATCCAGTCAAAACAAAAATCATGGTATTTGGCCATAATAGATCTCATAACATGTTCACATACGGTGGAAAAACCTTGGAAGTTGTAAATAGTTTTAAATATTTAGGAATTATTTTCAGTAAGAGTGGCAGTTTTGCAAAATGCAAGAAAAATGCTTATGATAAAGCTACTAAAGTCATGTTTAGTTTGATAAGGACTGCATAGCAAAAAGAACTACCTATACATGTGACACTTGATTTATTCAATAAAATCGTTGTACCTGTTCTGTTGTATGGGTGTGTAGTTTGGGGATATGAAAACCTAGCAATAATTGATAAGTTTCAGTTAAAATTTTTTAAGTATATCTTTCGTTTAAAGCGTACAACTTCAACTTCGTTAGTATATGGAGAAAACAGGCAGATATCTCTCGTCTATTTTGGTTTCTGTTCGAATGATTCGTTTCTGGATGCAGTTGCTTGATTTTCATTCAGAAACGCTATCATCAAATGTTTATAAGATTATGAAAGATTTATATGACAAATCTTCGATTCAATCTGCATGGTTAAACAAGATACAAAACATTTTAGTACAAAGCGGATTTGACTGTGGGAGAGACAGTTTTGTTCAACTATCAATTCTACCAGTTCACATGTCAAAGCCTTCTTAATAATGTTGTTAATGAATGGAGAGCTGAGCTGTGGGATAATAGCAGATGCCTTTATTACAAAAACTATAAAATTGATTTTGGTATGGAAAAATATATAATTTGTCTACCAGATGTATATGTTTACACTCTTATGAAATTTCGTTGTAGTTGTCACAAACTTCTTATTGAGGTTGGACGTTTCCATAACATACCATGGGAAGAAAGAGTATGTTCAAAATGCAATATGTCTGTTATAGGGGATGAATTCCATTTTATCATGGAATGTCCCCACTTTACACATTTATGGCAAGATTTTTTCCCTCAGCATTTTCGTCAACCCATGTCCAGTTATAATTTTTGCAGGTTGATGAAGTGTTAATCTCGGAAAGTTCTCCTGTCTCTGTCAAAATTCGTAAGATTTGCAGGTATTTTTTGAAATTTGATTTGATGCCTTTAACCAGTGTAGATTATGTCTATTACAGAACTTTACATACCTAAAAAATATTGTGAGTCTTTAATATTGTTTGTTTATTATTTTGCAAAGAATTCTTGCTTTTCAGTTCCTGTTGGTATTGATAATACTTCGGGATGTTTTTCTATAAGGTTTCTTTTCTCCTGTTAAATTAATTTGTTATCCTCCATGCCCTAAAAGGGGTGAAAGGAATTAAATCTTGAATGTCTTTTGTTTAAATGATTGTCAATGTATTTAGTGGGAATTATGTTTTTCAATGTATATCTGTCCCTTTTTTTAAATCATAGGTCGAATTTTATTATTGGTGGTGTTTTTTTTTTAATTTTCTTTTGCTATATTTTGCTGTTGGTTTGGATATTTTTTGGAGGGGGGTGGCAGGTCTCTGCATAAATGTTGTGTGAAAGACTTTGCAAAAGAAATAGTGAGTGATGGTATGTATGTGTTTGCTAAATACTTTCAGCTCCTTCTGTTTCAAAAACGCTACAGAGTACCCAAACTCAAAAACCTCCGAAGTAAAATACAGTTTGATCCCCACCTCAATTTTAATATTGAACAAAGATTTAACAATAACAACTAACAAGGACTGACTGGACCGGAGATAGAGAATGGGGAGGGAGGGGGGGGAGGAGAGGAGAGGAGAGGAGAGGGGAGAGAGAGAGAGAGAGAGAGAGAGGAGAGGAGAGGAGAGGAGAGGAGAGGAGAGGAGAGGAGAGGAGAGGAGAGGAGAGGAGAGGAGAGGAGAGAGAGAGAGAGAGAGAGAGAGAGAGAGAGAGAGAGAGAATGAGAGAGAGAGCTGAGCAGGGCATGGTGTATGGGACGAGTTTAGCAAATTCGACGTACGTTTCTTTTACTAACTGCAATGCGTTTTGTTTCATTAAAAAAAAAAACCTTATCTACTAAAATAAAATACAGTATTATATGTACATCTTATCAACTGATAGTTCTCATAGTATGACATGTTGTAATCATTTGTGCATTGGCATACGACTATGTGTGCAGAGTGTGTGTGTGTGTGTGTGTGTGTGTGTGTGTGTGTGTGTGTGTGTGTGTGTGTGGGTGTGTGTGTGTGTGTGTGTGTGTGTATGTGTGTGTGTGTATGTGTGTGTGTGTGTGTGTGTGTGTGTGTGTGTGTGTGTGTGTGTGTGTGTGCATGCGTGCGTGCATGCATCTGTTCTTAATAACTGAATTTTTTAATTTTATTGTCTTGGGTGATAAAATGTTTCTGTTTATCTTTTTTTTTGTGTATATATGGCTTGTGACCACGTGAATTCCTCTTTCATAAAGTGCTGGTATTGGTATGGGTACTGTCTTGTAGTGTGTGCGAGGTGATGGTTGCATATTGTGCTGTGTTATTCTGCAACAAATGTTTTTTCTGTTTGTTTTTTTATACTTTTTTATGTATGGCTTGTAACCCACATGAATTTCTCTATTTGAATTGTGAATTGTGAAACTACGAGGAGAATTCTAATTCAAGTAGCTGCTGCAGGAAACAAGGCAGGACTGAAACTGAATGCCAAAAAGACCAAAGGCGTGCACATAGAAGGATCAGCTAACCAGCTACAGCAGAGCATAGGAATCCAATCCAATCCAATCATGTTTATAGCCCAGCCGAGACCACACAGGCCATATCAGGGCTGTCACCTCATCAAATTTAAAACTCAGATTAAAACTGTGCAATTATATACAGATTAAAACAGGGTATAAATTCAAATTGACTGTCCTTGCTTTTATCAATGCCCTGGTCAACCATAAGGGTCAGCCCAGGACAGGCACTGCGCTGTGGGAAAACCCACATTGATCACACATAAAATGAGATAAAACCAAAACCAGATTCCATGAAACAACCTTGTCCTCAGAGATCAACTATACCACTTTCACTCATATCAGGCGGAAAAATTCCTGATTCTCTCAGGGAAGTTAAAAATGGTGTCCAGTGGAACATCCTGCAAAAGGATCTTTAGGGAGTCTGCAGTAAAATGCTTGTGCCTAATATTCTGGACATCTTGACACTCCAGGAGCAGATGCTCGATGGTCACCTGCACTTCACAGGTCACACATCATGCGGTTCCCTCGCCTTTCAGCAAATGAACGCGAGTGATATGAGAATGACCTGTGTGTATCCTGGTGATAGAGGGAAAACCTCTTTCAGGTTGGGACGGATCTGAACAAGTTTGTTGTCTGTCTGAGCATCCCACACCTCTCGCCAGAGGGAGTGCATGTATTGTTCGCTTCTAGGTTTCAGATCTGTGAAAGGCACCGTGGACCCAGAAGCCTCCTGCTCTGTGGCACACCTGGCGAGTCAGTCAACAGTTTTGTTGCCCTGAATGCCCACATGCCTCGGGATCCATACCACAACATCACACCCATCCCAACTGAGCATAAGAAATAATGTAATAAAATCAGAGCTGAAAAACCTGCACAACTTCAAGGACGTGATCTCTGTCAAAACCAACTTAGGATCTTGCAGCAAAGACATTAGCTCAAAATAGGCAAGGCCAGGCAAAAATGGTCCAGTTGAAAAACACATGGAAAGACAGAATGCACTCATTTGATGGAAGGACTGATATGTTTTTGTTGTAAATCAAAAAGCACAAGTGCTTGGGAGTGAAGGAATAATAAAAGGGAAGAAAATGAATGTGATTATTTTACTTTCTGCTTTGAATCCACTTTTTGTTCTGTTATATATGGTTTTCCTTTGTGTGCACCGTACTTGTTTTTGGAGGAGGGAATTGATATAGGTTTGTATTTGTGTGTGTTAAACTATTTTTAAGGAAACCATACATTATTTTCCTTTGTGTGTGTATGTGTGTGTGTGTGTTTTAAAAATATATATATCTGTGTGTGTGTGTGTGTGTGTGTGTGTGTGTGTGTGTGTGTGTGTGTGTGTGTGTGTGTGTGTGTGTGTGAGTGTGTGTGTGGTGTGTGTGTGTGTGTAGTTTCTTCTTTTGGTGTGGGTATTTTTCAAATAAAAAAAAAATCTTTTTCATTTGTACGACATGTCTTCTCAATGTTTTTTTCCTTTTTCAAACATGCATATATATATATATATGATTTTTTTCTTAGATGGATGGCTTGATGAAAAAAAGCAACTGCACTGCTTATTCAATGTACCATCTGGATATAAAAGTTTGACTTGACTTGACTTAACTAGACAGAGACATACTAGCAAAGCTGAAGGAAAGAATTTTACACCGTTTTATGTATAGAGATGTAAATCCTGGACAATGAAGAAAGATGATGAAAATACGATAAATGCAGCAGAAATGGGGTTCTACAAGTGAAATTGACAGAAAAAAAGAACCAGTGACAGCGAGTTCAAGTAATCAGCTGTCCATGAGCCATTCCCCCCTCCCCCCACTCCTCCCCTTCCCTATTCCAGCAGACTAGAACAAGCAGCCTCCCATTCCTAGCATCCTTTTCTGACAACGCTGCCCCCTCCCTCCTCCCTCAAACCCCAGGAAAAATTATTTGACCACTGTCGTCAGCTTGTACCAAGGTATCTACCTGTCTTTTGTGTCCACATGAGGGTCCAGGATTAAGAAACAAGGTTAGTGTTAGCAAGAACAGTTAGCATGCATTGGGGTAGGGGCTGTTGGTCAGTCAGTCAGTCTGAATGCATGTGGACACAACAGCAGGTAAACACAATGGTATGTAGCTGCAGACACAGTGGTATGGAGCATTACTTTATTATTTACCAATCCTACCAGCTTAGGCTGCTATTTGGATTTTTTCAGACAAATTTCAGTTCTGCTATCAGCAGAGTGGTTTTCTTCCCACGTCATTTTTTTTTTTAAAGGCTTTTTGTTCAATTTTGAGAAATATTTAACCCAAAATGAAAATAAATGGTCAAGTTCAGAATAAACATGAGAAAAGAAAAGCTCTTTCCACTAGCCCTCCCCTGTTTCTTGTATTTCTAGTAATCTAATCGAACTAGACAGGACAGCCTGGTGGTCAGAGTGATGTGCTCATGATCTACTGACACGGGTTTGAATTTCGTTGAAGGCTTTTTTTCTCTAGAGTTATCAGTGCTGACTTCACTCCCCCCAAAAGTCCTTAGGATGAGACTATAAACTGGGTTCCCGTGTGTGAATGCACGCAGAACATCTCGCACACATGTTAAAACCCATTCCACTTTTTGGAAGAGTAGGCCATTGTGGGTCAGTGGGAATGGATGACAAAATTGACAAAACTGCTTACACACAAGGACTGGATGTAAAAAAAACCCACATGAGCGCCAATTCCATTACCCTCGAAATAAAAGAAAAGAAAGACTCAGAGGATAACATTCCCCCGACTGTCTTGGTGATGACAGTGATCTCCTTAGAAGCATTGACAATGAACTCCAAGAACTATGCAGGCTAGAAGAATGACTTGGCACGTATGGTATTATATGCAGGCTAGAAGAATGACAGCATGCATGGTATTATATGCAGGCTAGAAGAATGACTCCGCACGTATGGTATTATATGCAGGCTAGAATGACTTGGCACATATGGTATTATATGCAGGCTAGAATGACTCCACACACATGGTATTATATGCAGGCTAGAAGAATGACTCCGCACGTATGGTATTATATGCAGGCTAGAATGGTATTATGGTATTATATGCAGGTATGATATATGCAGGTATTATATGCAGGTATTATGGTATTATATGCAGGCTAGAAGAATGACTTAGCACGTATGGTATTATATGCAGGTATTATGGTATTATATGCAGGCTAGAATGACTTGGCACATATGGTATTATATGCAGGTATTATATGCAGGTATTATGGTATTATATGCAGGCTAGAAGAATGACTTGGCACGTATGGCATTATATGCAGGCTAGAAGAATGACTCAGAACGTATGGTATTATATGCAGGCTAGAAGAATGACAGCATGTATGGTATTATATGTAGGCTAGAATGACTCAGGATGTATGGTATTATATGTAGGCTAGAATGACTCAAGATGTATGGTATTATATGTAGGCTAGAAAGACTCAGCATGTATGGCATTATATGCAGGCTAGAGGAATGACTCGGCACGTATGGTACTATATGCAGGCTAAAAGAATGACTCCACACGTATGGTATTATATGCAGGCTAGAATGGTATTATGGTATTATATGCAGGTATGATGATATTATATGCAGGTATTATATGCAGGTATTATGGTATTATATGCAGGCTAGAAGAATGACTTAGCACGTATGGTATTATATGCAGGCTAGAATGACTGCGCGTATGGTATTATATGCAGGCTAGAATAACTTGGCACATAATTATGGTATTATATGCAGGCTAGAATGACTCGGCACATATGGCATTATATGCAGGCTAGAATGACTTGGCACATATGGCATTATATGCAGGCTAGAGGAATGACTCAGGACATATGGTATTTTATGCAGGCTAGAATGACTCAACATGTGTGGTATTATATGCAGGCTAGAATGACTCAACACGTATGGTATTATATGCAAGCTACAACACGTATGGTATTATATGCAGGCTAGAGAAATGACTCAACATGTATGGTATTATTTGCAGGCTAGAATGACTTAACACGTATGGTATTATAGGCAGGCTAGAATGACTCAACACGTATGGTATTATATGCAAGGTAGAATGACTCGGCACATATGGTATTATATGCAGGCTAGAATGGTATTATGGTATTATATGCAGGGTAGAATGGTATAATATGCAGGTATTATATGCAGGCTAGAAAAATGACTCCGCACATATGGTATTATATGCAGGTATTATGGTATTATATGCAGGCTAAAAGAATGACTCAGGATGTATGGTATTCTATGCAAGCTTGAAGAATGAGTTAACGCTTATGGTAAAGAGATCAGTGTAAAGAAGAGCAAGGTAGACCTTACCAATCACATTTTATTTAGAATTATAATAAATGGTCCAACAACTCAAAGAAATAGACTCATTCAATTATCCTGGCTCCAGACAAACCAAAGATGGCCCCTCTCTAGCTGAACTGAAGATCAGATAAGCCCTTGCAATTTTGTCATGGCAGAGCTGGCCAGCATTAAAAACGGCAGACAGACCAGTATCCAGAAATCTTGAAAATAATGTTTTAACCACAGGTCTTATCCATACTGTTGTACAAAAGTGAAAGCCGGACCTTAACAGCAAAAACGGGAAATATGATTCAATACTTGGAAAAAAAAAAAAAGATACCCCCAAAAGTTTATAGAATCTACAACTTTCCTTTCCAGACCACAGAACCTATAAGCTTCTTCTTTACTTTATCCGTCCTCTTGTAGCATCTAGGGCGTCGAGAGGAGAAAGAGCTTTCTGTCTGCAGCAAGTTTGAAGGCCTGGGTGGGTGGAATATTGTGGCTCTTAAGAATTTCTTTTACACCCTTGATCCAGGTCTTCCTCGGTCTTCCAGTTGCCTTGTACCCACACATCCTTATGTTGTAGGCTTTACTGGCAAGCTGATGAGGTGCCATGCATGTCAGGTGTCCAAACCATCTGATTCTCTGCTGCTGGATGTAATGAAAATTTGTATTATTCCAACCATGTCTCTAATTTTGGTGTTCTTGATATGGTCATGTCTGGTTTTATTGATGGCTCTCCTTAAACATGCAATCTCGCAGGTGGTGATCTTTCTTTCCATACTTTAGGTAAGGGTCCACGTCTGGCTCTGGTATGTTAAAGTTGGTCTAAATATCGACTCAATGAGTTTGGCTTTGGTCTCAAGGGGGATATTGGGGTGTCTTAATAGTGGAGCAAGCTGATAGCCGACACTGTTGGCCTTTGAATTCTTGTCTCAATCTCTCAGTTGAGACGTCCATCTTCTGTAAATGTACTTCCAAGGTACTTGAACTCGCTCACTTGTCTCAACGCTGTCCCACTAATGGTGATGTTGAGACGGCCAGATGTTCTGCTGACTTTCATTGTCTGGGTTTTGCTGGTGCTGATTTTCATACCAAAGTTCTCACACAGTGTGTTCAGGCTGTTTGTGTGCTCCTGGAGTGCTTCCTCTTTTCAATGTGTGAAAAAGACTACAAAACCTGTGAGCCAGTGCAGCAAAAAGTGATGATGAAAGCTGGGCCATAGGAACGAACCCCTTCTGGATGTTGTAGAGAGAAGGAAACTGGCTGGTTTGGTTGAAATCTCTCTTTCGCTGTACACCATCAGATGTGTCTGGAAAAAATAATGGTGTGTCCTTTCCAGCTCCTCTTGTGGGTTGTACAGTTTGGTTTGCAGGGTTATCTCTGCTGGCCACACAATCTTCCTCAGGTCACTGTATAGTTTGCATCATTGAAGGATGTGCTTGCCAGTCTGGTTTTCTTTACCACCAGCCCACATATGAGAAAAAAATAAGTTTCAGCTATGTAGACATGTACTGGTTTAGCCTGTTGAGCCCAGTGCAGTCTTAGAAATAATGACCTGTTCTCTTTTAAGATAGTGGTAGTTGTCTTCCTTTACTCTGGGTTAGGCCATTGGTTTGATGATTGTTTTTTCATAATCCTGTGCTGCAGCTCTCTTGCCAAAACTGTTGTGTGAAAGACCCTTGAAGGAGAAACACAGTGACAGACAGAAGAAGAACTGGATGACGAACATCAAAAATTGGACCAGCCTTGACATGGCTGTGTTGCTGGCACAAGGCTGAAGACAAACCAATGTGGGGAAATCCCTCATGCCCCTCCAACAACCATCTTTGTCAAGGAACTGATGATGACTAATCCAACATATCTTGCCTCCTCTTCCCCAAAACCCTTCTCGAACACCTCTCCTATAAAATGAACACTTCTCCTATAAAATGAATACCTCTCCTCCTATAAAATGAACACCACAGCGCACAAGTCCAACATCACTCAGTCAAGAGAGTTAAACTTAGCATGCCCTTTCTTTTTACTTCGTCCAAGTATGGTCAGTTCCTGCTACAAACAGCACCAGCTGGCCCCATCTGGGCTGGGTTGGGATGGATTAATTAGCAGCTGAGAGGAGCTGAAAGTGGGGCAAACTGCTGTGTGCTTCTCTTATAAAATTGAATGTACTCTTCCCTCTTCCACAAAATACCCCTTTCACATACATCCCTTGCACACTGCCTTACCTCAGATGAAACTATAAATTGTGGTCCCACGTGTGAATGCAGAAATCTTGTGCACATGTTAAAACCTGTTCTGCTATTTGAAAGAGTAGGCCCTTGTGTGTTGGTGGGAATGGAAGGCAAAATTTACAAAACTACAGACATACGGGACTGGAGGGGAAAAAAAAAGTAAACAAGTGCCTATTCCAAATCCTTGAAATAAAAGAATAAAAAATAGAAATTTCTAAAAATGATACATAACACATGTCTTTAAAAAAACAACTCCCCAAACAAAATTTAAAACCTTGATCAAATTCTGCAAATTACATACCATCTGCAGTTTGGGTTAAAATGACTACATTTTTATCTTTAGAAAAATTACTGTCTTGCAAGCATTGTGAAGCTTCTCAGGTCAAGTGTTTCTTAACAAAGTGATTCCATTATTCATTTTTAAAAATATTAACAACTTGTTAAAACAATTAATAATCACTAAAATTATCTTATTCATTTTTAATAATTAGTAGTAAAAGCTTGATAAAGAAATTAATCATCACTAAAATTATCAGCTCCACAAGACAAGATCATTTTCTTAAACATCTCTGACCCTGTTCATCAAAACAAAAACATTGATCCATGACTCAAAAAAAAGGGAGGGAACTGACAGGATGCGTTAAGGCGAACACAAGCAGGCTGAAATGAGGATACCTGCCATTCTGTTTCAGTTATCATAAACTGACCTCAAACTTTAAAAAAAAAGAAAAAAGACTGCGTTCCTCTGTCAGCTCTTTCGCCCCTTGCCCATTCATTACTAGACAGCCCCTTGCCCATTCAATTACTAGACATTTTTATTGTCTTTTCTCTCTTTAAGCTCTCAGTGCCGCTCCACTCTACCCAAAAGACCTTCAGATAAGACTGTAAACTGAGACCCCATGTGTGAACGCACGCAGAACATCTTGTGCAAATGTTAAATCCTGTTCTGCTGTTAAAAAAGAGTAGGCCATTGTGTGCCAGTGGGAACAGATAACAAAATTGACAAAAACTGTATAGACACGGGGACTGGATGTAAAAAAGTACATGAGCACTTACTCCACTATCCTCAATATAAATAATAAATAATAATGATAATAATCTCTCTCAACAGGTTAAAAAGTCCCCAACAACAACAACAGAACCTCTTTCCCCTCCTTTTTGTCTCTCTTTTAACGAGTTCTTTCAGTAAAGATGATTCAAGAGGATTTTTCCTCTGGAGCTAACATCAGTGCCTGACTCCACTCCCCCCCTAAAGTCCAAGGTCCTATGTGCGAATACTTGCAGAACATCTTGCGCACGTTAAAACCCGTTTGGCTTTTTGGAAGAGAAGGCCATAGTGTGTCGATGGGAATGAATGACAAAATTTATAAAATTGCATACACATGGAGACTGGATGTAAAAAAACAACAACACGTGAGTGCTTATTCCATTATCCTTGAGAGAATAAACAAGAAATAAATAAAACTTGTGCCTAACTAACGTTCAGATCAAAAACTGCCCTCATGTAGAATGACCTGTGCATTTTTTGTCCTGTCTGCTGTTGCTCTAGTGTGTGCCAAAGCATGCACTCAAAGTAGACTTGTTAAAATGTATACGCAGTTGATAGCTCATAAGCTTTCATGAGGGATGCTGATGACAATGCAGAGCTGGTTTGTGTGAGGTGTTCAGTTTAGTGCACACCCCTCATGCTTCATGTAACTGTTTTACCCAGGTTATACATGATTCACATATCATACCATACCATATTGTTTATAGGCCTACAGACCAAAAAAGCCAGACCTGGGCTGTCATCTCGATCAGTTTCAGTGGCTCCAGTAACTTTCAACTTCAGGATCAAAACCGACACTATACTTTTCAAATATCTAACACAGTCCATCTGTAAAATGGGAATACCCAAATCATTTCATTTTCAAGGCTAATAAACCAGGTTGTGCTGAGGATGCCAGCCATTCCACTTCATTTATCATCCCCAGTTTACAAAAAAACATAAAAATGATAACATACTAAAGTACAAAAATGTACATAAAAAGTGCCACATGGGCAAATACCACTGCAGAATGAACATCCTGTGCCCATCCCAGTGTTCAAGTATCACTACCTGGTTCCCAGAACAAAACGAAAAACAAAAACACAGGGAAAATGTCATATATGAAAACAGAATGTTTGAAAGATTTGCTTGAAAGGCAGAAGAATGGACTGGAAAGGCAGAAAATAAGCAAGAGAGATAATAAAAAAAAAAAAAAAAAAGACAGAAGACAGAAACAAAAAGAAAAGTCTAAATTTTTTGCACAGAATTTCCAGAGGGGCATGCTATTTATACTGACTGACTTTGCGAGTTGTAGAGTCATGTTCCACAAAGTATTGGAGGTTTTGCACAAGTACACACCACTCCTGTTTCATAACGCTGTTTTCACCCTGGCTTTGCACATTTCACTTCACAAGTTGCAGTGTCATGTTCCACAAAGTATTGGAGGTTTTGCACAAGGATACATGTGTTGGGGGTATTCTTGAAGACAGCAGACATCCACATCAATGAAATGTCCTCGGTGATGACGAAGGAAGTGCCTCCTGATGCACTGTGGTGTTCTTGAAGCCTGGTGATGTCCTCCTCCTTCTGGAGATCAAAAGAAACAGTCTAAGGGCTCTGGTTTGCTTACATACATGAGTTTTAAGCAACTTTCATTAGTTAAACTTTGTCAACAATTCATCTTAGCAAGTAGCAAGACAACAAAAATGAAGAGGTGTGTGTGTGTGTGTGTGTGTGTGTGTGTGTGTGTGTGTGTGTGTGTGTGTGTGTGTGTGTGTGTGTGTGTGATTGTGTATGTGTGTGAGAGTGAGTGTGTGTGTGTGTGTACGTGTGCGCGCACGCATATGTGCACACAAACACACATCCCTCTTTCTCACCAGAGTAAAGTAAATCTGAATCTTATCTCCTGTTATCTTTGAAATGCCACACAGGCAAAAACACTGCTGCATGGGAATTTTGTTGTCATCCCCTTATCAAGGTTTCAATACGTATTTACCAGAACAATACACTACAGATAAAATACCATATGTTCTGGGCAAAAAGCTGTCCGACCTCTGGTGATAAAAAGGCAAGAAAATTGACTATACAAGCAGTACGTATTTATTTTATTTATTTGTGACACTCCACCACGAAATGAGCCGCTTAGCATATTACCCAATTTTGCGCTAGGAGCCAATTTTCAATCTGTTTTTTGTTTTGAATAGTCCTTTTATTGCAGATTAATAATTTGTCAATAACTAAAAATTGACCTCTGGTGCAATGCGATTCATGTGGTGGAGCATCACATTAATTCTTTATCAAGGATAATGGGATAAGCACTCATGTGTTTTCCATCAAGTCCCCGTGTGAATGTAGTTTTGTACATTTTATCCATTCCCACAGGCACACAATGGCCTATTCTTAAGAAAAACAGAACAGGATTTAATGAGTGCGCAAGGTGTTCTGCATGCATTCACACACAGGGTCTCGATTTATAGTCTCATCTGAAGGAATTTTGGGAAGAGTGGAGTCAGCATTTACGTTAACTCCAGGGGAAAAAATCCCCTCAAACAGAAATCGAACCCAGGTCGTCAAATTGCGAGCGCAATGTTCTGACCACTAGGCTATCGCATATTAGAGAGAGAGAGATTCTTTTTTTTCTTTTATATGGAGGATAATGGAATAAGCACTCATGTACTTTTTTACATCCAGTCCCTGTGTGTATATAGTTTTGTAAATCTTATCTGTTCCCACCAGCACACAATGGCCTACTTTTACGAAAAGCAGAACAGGATTTAATGTGTGCACAAGATGTTCTGCTTGCGTTTGCACACAGGGCCTCGGTTTATAGTCTCATCCAAAGGACTTTTGGGGCGAGTGGAGTCAGCACTGATGTTAACTCCAGAGGAAAAATCCCCTCGAACGGGTATCGAACCTGGGTCGTCCAATTATGAGCACAATGTTCTCACCACTAGGCTATCCCATCCACCCTAGTGTGTAAGTGAGTGAGAGTGCACTCACACATGCATGTGTTTTCATGCACACATGTGTGCATAAGCATGTGTGTGTATGTGTGAGAGTGTGTGTGTGAGCGTGTGAGAGATAGACAAGAATGTTAATAAAAGCAATTGTCAATCTAAATCTGACATCAACAAAATTAAGCCACCAAGGAAACTATTACAATAATGATATGCTACAGAGAATAACACTGAAAAATGTTATCTTTTAAAGCAGTGAAATGACATCACATGTCAAATTTTATTATTACACAACTGAAGAGACTGCAGTACAGACCATGGTGTTACAACACATATGCTCTAACAGTTGGTTTTTTTTTTAAGAATGCAATCACTTTTGCTAAACTGTGGTGCTGATCAAAATTTCATGAATTTAAAGAGATTTCATTTTAAAGGCTCTCTTCATGAAAGCAAGATTGAAGAGCTGGCCAGTGAAACAAGTACAGTACAGACAGAGAAGAGTCAATAAAACCATACCTGTTCAGTCCCCAGTGACTTGTCCACAGCAGAGTCTTGAGCACTCGATTCTGGCTCCACAGCTCCTGAAAGCAGTCAGTGGCTTCAGTAAGCTCAGAGACCACAACAGTTTGATTCAAACACTTTTAGATGTTTACTTGTACATCAGTGAATTAACATAACTCTTAAGGCAATGTCTTCTAGCATTTAAAATTACAAACTATATATATGAATTTCTTTTTTTCTTCATATAATTAAATATTTGTATTCTCAATTTTATTGTCTGATTGGAATGCAGTAAATTGCTTTATTTTTTGTTGCTTTATGACTCTGAAAATGGAGACAAACATCTTCACATGCTCAAAACAATCTCTTTACTTGAAATCCCTTTTTTTTAAAAGAACGAATTTGACAGAATTAAAAAAAAAAACAACTATGGATATGGTAGCACACTGATGGTGTAATGTGAGACACTGGCCTATTATCTGATACAAGTATTATTTTGATCTTTCTTCCGATTGATTTACCTGAAAATGTACACTTAGCATCTCCACGTACAGAAAAATCAATCTCCATTTTCTTTTGCAAAGCATTTAATCACAAAACTATTTGCTCATGGAAAGGGATGGAGAGATGTATACTTGCAGTGTATTCAAGAAGACATTATTTTACCTAGAGCTAACCGCTCTGTATATAAAAAAAAATTATTATGTACAAAACAAAAAGCTTTCCTTTTAACCTGGGGTTTGTCCAGATGTTGTCTTGACCCTGCTTCCTGCAAGCAAATACAATGCCAGTGCACCACAACTCACAACTCGGCCACAACTTTTTATTTTTTTAAAATATATTTTAAGAAAGTGACCTCTACAATTGCTGTAGTTCATGCTTTGCTTAAAATGGCAAATGCATCACATAAACAATTACTAACATTCATACACAATGTCACATACATACACAATGTCACAAAGCATAATAGACAAAAAGACAAATACCTTACATAAACAATTACTCGCATACACACATATCACAAAGACTACAACTAAAAACACCAAAAGTTACCAAGTGTCCTGGTGTGTCCTTAGAGACCGCTGTCTGAGGCAGGTGCTGAACCTGACCACTGCTGGTCAGGCTTCCATGATACCTGGTAAAACACATGGACAATGTTTAATCAGAATTTTTTTTTTAAAGCATGAACAGTAAGCGACAAAAGATACAAGTGGTAAATGAATAACTGAAACACACAGACAGGTCACTCACCTCATCTCATAACACTAACATGACCACAGCTGATTGCACTTACACAGTATTTGGTCAAACAGGTGTCCATCATGAAAGAGACAGCTGGCGCAAAGCAAGTAACCACGACCCAAAATGACACAGAAAATGCAGAAACAGAATATGTGTAACAGAGACTACCAAAAATAAAATTACATAAGAAAATCAACACAGATTGGATAAAGTCCAGTCAGAAATAAGAGACAAATATAAAAATACAGAAGTATGTAGAACTGTACCTTGTTGACAGACTTCTGTTCTTGGTCACTGTCTGTTACATGTACCGTCCTTGCCACTCCACTCCTGCCCCAGAGACTCTGAAAACAGCAAGTCATAATCAGTCATACTGAACAGTAAATCATTATCAGTTATACTGAATTGTAAATCATTATCAGTCATACTGAACAGCAATTCATCATCAGTCATACTGAACAGTATGTCATCATCAGTCATACTGAACAATATGTCATCATTATCATACTGAACAATATGTCATCACCAGTCATATGGCAATCCTAAAAGTTTCATTGACATATACATTGTATTCAGTTAATTACTCCTCATTCAGTAATCAAATACAAATAAAATCTGTAATTTTCTCACCTGAACTGTTGTACTATCATGGACCTTTCGGCTCCCCTCCATATAGGCAGCTGTGATGTTGTCGGGCCATACACCTGGACAGGAGCTCTGTCGAGAGACTGATTCTATCATATGGCAGCGAAACATTTTCAACATGAAATACAGGCCTGCAGAAAGTCAGACAGAAAAGGGCAAAAAGAAACCACACAGACTGGGAGCCACAGAAAGACAAACAGGACAGACAAGCAGAGAAAGGCAGGCAGAGTGGATGACAGACATGGAAACAATGACAAGATACAATCAAAGGCAGACATTCACAGTCACACACAGAAGTATTACCAAGTATCCTTCACTGTCTTTTGGTGACCGATGCTTGAGGCAGGGCCTGATGACAATGGACTCGACAACTTCTGGCAAGTTTCATATCGTACCTGTAAAACACAAGTCCCCCACAAATATAACAACAGCTTTACACAAATTGTCAGCAATATAAGTCAGCAATAATGCCAAAAAACAAAACACAAATGGTGCTTAAGGCAAAAACAATTAAAGAAAATCAACTATGACTGAACTGCAAGTCAAACAAAAAAAGACAAAAATGTGAACAAAAAACCTTATTTCCTCAGAAACATACCTATGTTGAGGCACTGCAAGTTGTGACGACACTACTGCAACACACTGTCCTCAGCACTGGACTCCAGCTCTGAATGTGATAAATCATCATGAGGCATACGGTCAATCCTAAAAGTTTTATTTACATCCACATTACATTCAACAACATACATCATTTACGGTGGCAAAGTCAAAGTTTAACTAGTATTTACATTATATGCAATAACACACTTTCAAGAACATACATAACTTAAAGTGGCAAAGTCAAAGTTTAACTAGCATTCACAATATATTCAATAACATTCAAGAACATACATCACGTAAAGTGGCAAAGTCAAAATTTAACTAGCATTCACATCACAATAAAGTGGCAAAGTTAAAAATGAAATCTATCATTTTCTCACCTGGATTCTGAAATACATTCACGAGACCTGGTTTACTCCATGCAGGCAGGTGTGCCATCAGTCCATGCACTTTGACAGCAGCTCTGTCAACAGTCTGATTCTATTACCTGGCAGTGAAACATTTTCAACATGAAAGGCAAGACCTCAGAAAGCCACAGACAGACAGAAAATAAGAATGCAGACATACAGGACATTCACAGACAAAACATAGGAATGGCTGGCCCTGCACATGACAGACATGTAGACAAATACATAATGCACACACTGGCATACATAAATATACCAGTCACAAAGACATACCTATTACCTGTGTAACTTACCTGGTGGCGTTGGCATGACCACAGCTAGCTAGCAGGTAGACCTTGCATGGTACCTGTAAAACAGATATACTCAAAGTCAAAGACAGCATTAAAAAGTACAACACAACATGCTAATGAAGTAGTACAATAACTGTACTCACAGTTAAAACATGAAGCAAAATACACCAAAATAAGTTAATAAAATATTGAAGCACATGTACTCACAAGTCAAAAATAGCATACATAAAATGTATTATAACTTATAATCAAGATAAATGATACAAAATACAAATGACTAACAAAGGCAAAAACAAGTAACACAGAAAACAATCAGAAAAAAATCATTATGAAACAAATTAAAAAAACAACAACAGCAAGTACCAAAAAAGCACACATGATATCTATGCAGAAGTATACCTCTATGAAGACAGGATGCAGCTTGAGATGACTGTTCCTTGGCACTTGTTTCCAGCACTAAAAATCCTGAAAGCAGTAAATCATCATCAGTCACACTGGAAATGGTAAAAGTTTCTAAGCACAAACTATACATTCACATGGTCACAAAACTTTCAAACTGATGAAGTTTATACATTACCAAAATCTCTCCCCCAAAAAGTGTAATGAATTCATCTGATAAATCACAAAAAGACAATTTTTCCTACATACAAAATCAATATCTAATACATATATATGCAACCTTACTTTACTGATATTAATTATTCAACAAACACTGCTTGACACAGCTGTAGATCATGTGCCCATGATCTCAAAACCAACAATGAAACTGAGATAAGAATATCCTACTTTTCAGACTGCATAGTTCTTTCATTCAAATCATTTGAGTGACAGGGGACTCCTTTTCTTACCTGTCTTTGGTTCTGCTTCATGCTGGTAGCCATGCTGTCAGTGTTGTGTAGTCCTTGATAGTAGTTTCTCTGTTAACAAACTGATTTTTCCACATTGCATTAAACATTTTCAAAATGAAATACATGCCCCCCTCTCCAAAAAAAAGACAAAAATGGCAGAAGACAGACAGAAATGGCAGATAACAGACAGACAGACAGAAATGGCAGATAAAAGACAGACAGAAATGGCAGATAAAAGACAGACAGAAATGGCAGATAATAGACAGACAGAAATGGCAAACAGACACAAATGCAAATAATCCTGCAATGACAGAAAAATCAAACAGAGAAAGGGGGCAGAATAAAAACAACCTGAAAACTTCAGTATTTAAATAACTTAAAATAACTTAATATCACAAAGATTAGATCAGACAAGACAGAAAGATATTTAAAAAAAAGATCAATCTGTACCTTATGTCTGAAGGGATGAAGAAGGCTTCCGATGGTGCTGGGCCTGTCTGAAACTGTCTGAAACTCATCTAATTCCTGGTACAAGAGAACATCATTCAGAAAAAAAAACACATACATAATAAGCTGCTGGTCCTGCTTTCAAACCAGAAATGTCAGTAGTGCTGTGAAAGGCTGAATACAGATCAGCCATAACCGTCTTGGTCAAGGAACTGATGATGATGATGATGATGATGATGATGATGATAATGTGATGATGATGATGACCATCTTGGTCAAGGGACTGATGATGATGAGGAGGAGGAGGATGACCATCTTGGTCAACAGACTGAAGATGATGTTGATGAAGATTACGACGACAATGACGATGATGTCTTTCAATCTCCTGCAAGAACTTTTTCCTGTTTGTTTCGTTTGTTTATTCTTTGGTTTGGGGAGTTGTTTGGTTTTTGGGCGGGAAGGTGGAGGGTTTTCTTTTAGTATAAGTTTTTTTGTGGGTTTTTTTTACTGAGCATTTCATGAAGGGGATTTTTCCTGTATTGGTTTGGGATTTTATGGTTTGCCTTTTTTTTTTTTAGGGTTACTCGTTTCATTTTATTTTAGTTTCTTATGCTTAGTCAGTTTATGTAAAGTTTGTTTTTTTCCCATTCCATTTTAATGGGTTTTTTGTTTTTATTTCTTTTAGTTCAACTCACAGGTTTAAAGTTTCATTTGCCAGGCACCAGTCGAGCTGTTCTCACACCCTTCATTCCAACTTTCCACACAACAACTGTATTCAGGCAAATCCCACTGTACTCAAAGCCTGAAGGTGACCTGGAGCTTTATTTTAATGCAGACCAGAACACAGCCACCAGCCAGGGGAGTCCTTGCAGTGCTTGTTTCTTTCTCCCCCTATTCAATTTTCCATTTTAGTTTGTTTTGGTTTTTTTTTAAAAGCTTTTTTGTTGTTTCCTTTGCTTTTGTTTGTTTGTTCCAGTTTTGAAGTGGCTTTTGTTTGGAGTCTTGCATGAGTGTTCCATTTGGGTTTTGTTTTTTTTTTAATTTTCAGTTCTGTTTCCCCTTTTTTTATGTTAATCGTTTGGTTTATTTCCCTTTTTGATTTTACGGAGTTTTTTGAGTTTTTTTAAAATAATTTTCAGTTCTGTTTCCCCCCCCCCCCTTTTTTATTTTTTTATTCATCGTTTGGTTTATTTCCCTTTTTTATTTTACCTTTTTCATTTTTATTTTATCTGATTTTTGCAATGCACTGCCTTGCATTACACTCCATCATTTTGTCTTAATTCACTGAACTTTGAGTAAACTCAAATCACAAATAAATAAATGTTGTCTCTGCTGTAGCTCAGTCTTGAAAGACATGAAAATTTGCAATCTTAATCATGAACTGTACAAGCATTGGATTAAAAGTGTCACAATTCAACAGTCCAAGACCAGCATACCTTCTGGTCCCAAACACAAGTCAAGAAGCCCTTCAAGTCTTTGCTAGAGTATTCTTGTTTTATCTCCCTTCTCCATACCTCAACAGAGATCCTAAGAGTGAAATACATACAGTGAAGATGTCCTGAACTCTGCAGGACTGTAGTGCTGACACCTTCATCCTAGTGTCCTTGGTGACAAGGTCCATCACAGCCAGCCAGCCAGTGTCTGTAAACAGACATAAACATGTGTGTCACTACCATGGCACTGTAAAAGCGAGAGAGAGAGAGAGAGAGAGAGAGAGAGAGAGAGAGAGAGAGAGAGAGAGAGAGAGAGAGAGAGAGAAAAAGACAGAGAGAGAGAGAGAGAGACAGAAGACAGACAGACAGAGACAGAGAGAAGACAGAGAGAGAGAGATTGTGTGTGTACTAGTTTTTCATGTCAAAGGATGGAACATACCTTTTGCAGATAATTACCTTTGCATCTGTGTAATAAACCCTCTATTTTTTGACAGATGAATTACCATAAAAATTGTAAGCACTAAATATCAAAAGTATGCACACTAGCTCATAGATAACACTTCTTTTTTCTCCTATAATGGGTCAAAAAGAACACTGGCTGTGAATACAGAGTATCATTCTGCATCACGTTGAAGTGCACAAAGGGTGTGATATTTTGCTTACATTTTGTAGTGCAACGTACGGCTCTGTAGGGACTGAGCTGCTTAACAAGTGAAATTGACCCTTTTTATAATCCAACACCAAGATCTAACACATTTCGTCATTCCTTTCTTAGTTTTACTCATGCTCAGTTTGCTAACATCTTGAACCCATTACCCCCCCCCCCCCCCCTTGCCCCTGCTCATCACAACTGACAACCAGCCAGGGCTGCTGGCATGGATGACATGAACATACATAATATCTAATTTGTCACCTAAAAAGGGTTGGCTTTGCAAAGGAAAATATTTGGTTTTTTTCTCCCTTTACTTTGTAGCTTTAATTAACAGTTTGGCAGCCAAAAACTATGAGTAAATGTTATAAATAAAATTTGATCCCAAATGATCTAAATTGGAAGCAGATTATTAATTTTTATAAAAATGCATGACACAATTGGAAACAGATTATTAATTTTATAAAATGCATGACACTGGTGTCCTATTTAGACACCTCCACAATCGGAATGTGGCTACTTTAATAGCTAACTTGAATATGACTGATTTTGAATATGGCTGGCAAACACTCCTCATACTCTAGGGGAAATCTCACCATGGGCATGGCATTGGTGAACCTCCAACTCGGAAATCTCCCCGCGAAACTTTGTTTTCCAAATACTAAGTATGGAAATGTAACTCGACGAAAGTTAAAGAACACGTTATAAAAAAAAAGAAAAGAAAAAGAGCCTGAAATCTGGAACGTGAAGCTTGTAAATGCTTAGTGTCAGGACAAAATGAATTCAATGCCTACTTCCGGTGTCAGTCATTGAGACCGGTGTGAGATTTTCAAATTCTATACCATAAAAAAAGGCAATTGAAAATAATTACCTTGTGATAGTATGTGTGCTGATCATTCAATATGAGTATTTAAAAACTGGAAACTATAACCTAACCACTACAATTCACAAATTACTTGTTCAGCTGGCGTCAACACCAACATTGAACTCGTGCTCACCTGTTTAGAGCCTCCATGTTATGTGCCGGAGAGGGATAACTCTGTGTGTCCTCATTATTCGGACCAATCAACGACGGGTGGGGCCCATTGCCCTTTGCGTCAAGTTTAAAACCAATTGTTTTTGTTTTGTTTTGTTTTTTCTAAAAAAACCTGTGTTTTCCTTGAATGTTGCAACAGAATGTAAGCCCAACAGGTTTTGTTTTGTTTTTGATTTTTAGGTTTTGTTGTTGTTTTTTGTTGTTTTGTTGTTGTTGTTGTTGTTTGTTTTTTTTTGGGGGGGGCTATTCCCCCTCCCCCTTCCCTCCCTCACAAGACTGTAAAGGCGGACAAAAAGGGAGTATGGACATGGGTAGAGATAGTGGATGGAAAGAGGGGGGAGGGGGGAGGCAGGCAAGGAGAAAAGAATGGAATAGCTGGGATGGGGATCGAGGCAGGAGGGACAGATAAGTCTGGTGTCCTTACAGTCTGCCCATTCAATCTCTGTTGCCATGTGGTTCCAGTTAGCTAGACGTTGTGTGGAAGAAGAAGAAGAAAAAAAAGCATTTATACTGTTTTGTTATGCCGTCTGGAATCATGCAGTCATGGGCCTGTGTCTACTCGTTACTCACTAGTCCTTCAGCACCAGACCACCACTCATGGTCTAATGTACAATCTGGAAATAAAATGTTGAATATATATATATATATATATATATATATATATATATATATATATATAATATCCAAGTATATGGACTGATGCCATAATTGCACCCCTCCACAAGGCTGGAGACATAAACAATCCCAATAATTACAGGGGGGGGGGGGGGGGGGGGTTCATCAATCAATATCATTGGGAAAAGGTTTGCTAAAAATATGAAACAAACATTTAGTAAATGGGCTGAATGTGATGCAAAGGTTGCAGAAGAACAGCGTGGCTTTAGGTCAGGTAATGCCACAATTGACAATATTTTTCTTGTGTGTGAAATTGTACAAAGATAATAATTATATCTTTTGAAAGAGTAGAAGTGTGGGTCACAGTTCCTCTGCCCTATCGGGGACCCAAAACATCTGGCGGAGTGGCCTGACTGCCTGCTGTAATCTGACACCTCTGCTGCTGACCGCCGTGAATTACACTAGCTGCAGTTTTATCACTTTTGTGTCTTTTTCTGCATAGCCTTTTCATTGTTTATGAAAACCAACGGGAAATGCTTGGTGTAACCTTTACAAGAATAAACACGAGGAAGAGAATTGTATTAATCTGTTCAAACATTGCAGTTTTTTTCTCATGCCATGCAATAAAGTAATATACGACAATCATGCATTGACAACAAAAAAGCTTCAACTTCCCAACGTATTGTATGGTAAATGACAGTTTTCTTATAGTTGTATGACTCACCACCACCTGGATTAATCAAGCCTGCCAGCCACAGAAGAGGGGGGGGGGGGGGGGGGGGAGGGCCACTTCAATACTAAATTCCAATAAATGCTGCAACACACACGTGCACACTAGGCCACAGCCAATCTCTTCTACTAGTATAGCTACACAGTCATAGTGATAATTATGTAGAGTGAACTAACGACCATTTTGCTATAGGCCTATGTTTATGTAGGTAGTGTGGGCCCGTGTAGGCTACCAGGCTAAAGGAAGTAGTAAGTACTACAGAAAAGGAGGGAAAATCCATCCCTAATAACCATCCCTATAAACTGTGTAGCAGACGCTAGGCCTAGGCCAAAGATACTCATCTTTGGCCTAGGCCTTATTTCTAAACAAAGGAATGGTAAGGAATTCCAGCCAGGGCTGCACATGTGGCCAGTTGGCCCACTTAACTTGCTAACTGGGTCTGTTGACTAAAAAATAGCTGCAGATTTGATTTTATTCTATTTTATTTTGGGGTGCAACAGCTTCTCTGATACAAAGGTGTTGGTATCTTTATAAACTGCAAAGAAAATTTGATTAAAGTAACAGGGAAGAAGTTTGGAAAAAAAACGTTTTTGAATGAGGGGGGAGGCGGTTAGGGCAGGGTTGTATGAGCGATTAAGTGGGGTTGGAGGGGGGGTGGGTGAAGGGGGATGTCCATGGGGGGGGGGGGAGAAAAGAAAGAATGGATAGGCCTATTATGGGGAAGAAGAGAGAGTGTGTGTGTGTGTGTGTGTGTGTGTGTTGTGTGTGTGTGTGTGTGTGTGTGTGTGTGTGTGTGTGTGTGCGCGCGCGCGCGCACGCGTGGGCTGTGTGTCAAGTCAAAGTCAACATTTTATTTTCAGATGGTACATTGAGTAAGCATCGATTGCTTTTTTTTCATCAAGCCATCTATCTAAGCCGCCGCTGTGGCCTAGTGGTTAGGGCGTTGTACTCGTAATCTAAAGGTTGCGGGTTCGATCCCAGCTATTCCGCTATGGCGTTGTGCCCTTGGAAAAGGCACTTTACGGCTATTTTCTCACCCCACCCAGGTGTAAAAGGGGTACCAACCTTGTGTTGGGGGTTAACCCTGCGATAGACTGGCGTCCTATCCAGGGGGGAGTCTATGACTCTCAGTCGCTTAACGCCACAGAAACCGGGATAAGCACCGGCCTGATGAGCCTTATGGCTCGGGACAGACTTTAACTTTTAACATCTATCTAAGGAAAAATAAAAACAAAATAAAACCAACAAAAAAACAAAAGCAGAGAATAATTGTGTGTGTGTGTGTGTGTGTGTGTGTGTGTGTGTGTGTGTGTGTGTGTGTGTGTGTGTGTGTGTGTGTGTGTGTGTGTGTGAAATCAAATCAAATAAAAAAATTTATGTCTAGATGGTACCTTGAGTAAGCAATAAAATATTTGCTTTTTTTCATCAAGCCATCTATCTAAAGAAAAAATCAAAAACAAAAACACCCCCCCAAAAACAACAACAACAACAACAACAACCCAAAAGCAGAAAAAAACATTTCACCAACATTAATTAACTATAATTTTAACAGCCTTAAAATTCTAACTCATCTCCCACTGAAACCGGAACTAGGAGTGTCCTGAGAGAAGCACCGCTCGCCCGCCCGCCGTCAGTTCGCGCCTAGCCGCCAAGCCAGTCGGTCTGTTCCCTGTTAAAATTCGTTAATTTCTGTGGAATATATTTTCTTTTTGTATGTGGGTGTATGTGTGTGTACATTTTTCAAATTGCGCCCTTTTTGTGGTGTAGGCTTTGGGGTTTGGAGTGTTAACAATAAACTGGAAAAAAAAAATCAGAAAGCATAATGTCGGACCTTAGTAGTGGTAACAGTCACCCCTCTTCCCCTACACCTGAAGAAGAAGTCTCTTTGCTACAGTCAAAAGAAGACCCCTCAGTATCTTTAGGCTCAATATGTGCCACACTTCAAAAACTGTCAGGAGAAATGCAGGCCATGAAAGCTACCATTTCGAAACTGCAGACTGGAAAAGGAAAAAAGCGAAAAGAAAGCCCTCATAGTGATTCTGGATCTGATGTGAAGAAGAGGAAAAATCGACCTCCACCCTCTCCAGAGAATGATGAAATGGACATATCGCATTCCCTTGCAAAGTTAATTGAGGAAAATTCTGATGGGGAGAAAGGAGAAACAGAAGAGGAAGAAGGCCCAGTACAGCTCTTGACCTTTTCGCCCCACTGTCTGCTGCACTGGAAGCCGCTGAAGAAAGAGGGCCCCCTGTGTCAGATAAGATGGCGGACGTGTTAAAACACTATGGGGAAAAGGACACCAGAGCGAGGTGAATGCATGGGGAAGCTGGCAGACGCCCTCACCCTTACAGGGCACCACCTTTGACTTCTCTCACAGAAGGAGAGAAACCCGTAGGCCATGCCTCTCCAAAGACAGTGCCGGACTCTGTGCTACGCACCTGACGATGAGCAGCGAGTAGCTGTATCCCACAGGGACAGAATTTCACAGGGCACTGAAAGAAGCTAAGGACACGCAGAGACTGAGCAAAAATGTGCCTATAGAAAATATAAGCAACAACAATAACAACAAAAACAGCCAAGAAAAAAGAAAAATAAAACCCACTCAAAAGTTGCACACACACACACACACACACACACACACACACACACACACACACACACACACACACACACACACACACACACACACACACTGTAAGTCCACGATTATGTTCGATACTACCTCACGTTTGGATGTTTGTTGTTCATGCCCATGTTATTTTGTAATTTTATCATTTGTATGTGTGACGTGAGCTTATGTTGTACTGTCTTGGGTCTGGGTTTTTTGTTGTTGTTTTTTATCTTGAGAGATTTGTTGTAAAAAAAATCCTCATTTACTTGAGTTTTTCAACAAGGTTGATATTTGTCTTTGCATGCTTTAGAAGTCATCTTTATGATTTTTTTTAGTGAGGGCAGGATGAAAAAAAGTTGTGTAAACTTAATCTTTTACCCTCAATAAAGATCATTTTGACTTGACTTGACACACACACACATGTACATATACACACGGTTCGCGTGCTCGTCCACCCAGCACGTATGCACGTACGCGCATGCACACATTTAAAATTTAAAAAAAATCATATGGTGTCACACAAACAGCTTATATCAGTTACAATGTCACTAACACCATTATTAAAGATTTAAGAAAAAAATACATGAAAATAATGGCAAAAAGCCATTTATGTCAGATTACAATATCTCCATACTTCAGTTCATACTTTACTCTGTGTGTGTGTGTGTGTGTGTGTGTGTGTGTGTGTGTGTGTGTGTGTGTGTGTGTGTGTGTGTGTGTGTGTGTGTGTGTGTGTGCGCGTGTGCGTGTGTGTGCGCGCGCGCGCGCATGCCATGAGTGTATGTTTGTATAATATGCATGGGTTTGTGCGGGCATAAATTTGTGCGTGCATATGTTTAAGCGGGCATAGGCCTACATATAGCTCTGTGTTTGCGTACGTACATAGTCAAGTCAAGTCAAGTCAAGTCAAAAACACTTTAATCATCCCTGAAGGGCAATTACAATACTGACAGGCATATTGATACAAATCATAATCAAACACACGAAATAGCTACGTTCCATATTTGTTCAAACATTATATAACTTCAAATAAATAATGTCACAAACACTCACTACGCGCGCGCGCTCGCACACACACGCAGACACACGCATACACACACACCAATGTTTAGATACAATGTTCTTAAAAACCATTGACTAGAAAAGACATATGATCACCATTATTTACACATTATACACACGCGTTCGCACCCGCACATATACATGCGTGCAGGCACACACACACACACACACACACACACACACACACACACACACACACACACACACACAACACACACACACACACACACACACACACACACACACACCACTCCCCCCCCCCCCCCATAAAGTCCACACCGACTCGCCCCCACACTCACACATGCACACCCACACGCTCCCCCCCCCCTACCCATACACACCATCCACACCCACCCGTCCCCCTCCCCCCCCAACACACACAATTGGTAGAAAGACATGTGAATTCACAAGCAATTTAAAAAATCAATAAAGCCAAAAATAAGACATACTTATTTTATGGGTACATGTGCATGTATGTGCACGCCTGTATGCATTGGCTACATACATAACGGATACATTCGGATGAGACAAAAAACCGAGGCCCCGTGTGCGAACGCACGCAGAACATCTTGCGCACACGTTAAAACCCCGTTCCGCCTTTCGGAAGAGCAGGTCATCGTGTGCCGGTAGGAGCGGATGACAAAAATAATAAAACACCAGCATGCACACAGCTGTCGTGTTTAGACACCATCCCCGAGGAAAAAATATAATGGGTAGGCGCTGCACTGTGGCGACGCGCTCTCCCCGGGGAGAGCAGCCCGAATTTCACGCAGGGAAATCTGCTGTGACATAAAGTGGTATAAAAAAAAAATTAACAGTGGCAGGTAAGTAATTAAGAGAAGTTTAAAACACACACACACACACACACACACACACACACACACACACAACACACACACACACGCACACACGCACACACACACACACACACACACACACACACACACACACACACACACACACACACACACACACACACACACACACACACAAACGAAACAAACAAACAAACAAAAAACCAAAAACAAACAACCTCAGTCAGTGTTATTATGAGTTTAGAACTCGGATAACTACTGGCACAAAGGAATTCCTTTTTCAGTTTGTTTCGCTGTTGTGCGTGTGTGTATGTGGATGCATGCTTGCGTGTGTGCAAAGGAGTGTGCAAAGATACTCTTGAGAATATTTGGCCTAGTGTACGTGCACACGCACTGGCGATAAATATTGAAGGAATTTATTTTTGTTTCTTTCAATGTTGTTTTCTGTCACTGAATGGGCTTTATTCAGCTGTGTGGGATTATTCTCCCTCACTCTCGTTTCTTTCACTGCCTCTGCACAGCTCCCCCCCCCCCGCCTTCCATCACCACCACCACCACTACCACTAGGCCTAATAGGCGTACGTGCAACCGCCACTGATTCTCACGCCTGTCTATCCATCTATCCCCATTTATTCTCACTTGCCTGGGCTAGGCTATCTCTTACTCCACCGCCAACTAGGGTGTCTTTAAGTGGATATTGTCGTAAACTGGTCAGGCTCTACAGATAATATACAAGAACTTGCCCCCTCTCCCGAGCTGGAATGGACATTTCGTGCGCAATGTTACGTCCTGTATTTAATATATTATGTAAGACATTATCCATTTGTCTTAAAATACATCAGTGTCAACTTTGAAATCGCACAGAACAAGATTCAAAACAGGACACATTAACTAGGAACAAATGAATCGTGGTCGAACTGAATGGATTTTCCCGGTAATGTTCGGGAGTTCCTTTCATGGTCGCAATTTCGACTGAATTTTTAAAAAATCTTTTATTTTGATTGCATTATTCTGGGAATTGTTTCCACCTTTGTTGATCTTTCGTCCCTGTTAGCCGCTTTAGCGAGAGGGTTTTAAATATATTTTCTTATTGCCGAGGCATGAATTTTCAGACCTACTACCCTGTATTTCCTGGGTTTCCAGAGAGGGACATTGTACAAAGGGGTTCTGGGGTCAAAGTCTCTTTACACCATATTATTGATGAATGAAATCAATGAATATAACATGCCATACACCATGCATCATGTGGTGAAGTGATGTGGCAATGACAGAGGCCTGGTTTCATGGGTTGGTGTGCTTGTGGTGCCGCACAGGGAGACGTGACACAGTTGACAGTATTCATTGTGTTACAAATAACAAAACAATACAACAACATGCAGACAGAAAGCTTACTGTACAACTGAAGCTGACATAACATGCTTGTACTCACATACCTGATGTTCTTTCATGTTGCTGTTTTACACGGAACAAAATATCCAATCACACAACATGTCTCTGTGTCCTGGCTGTCACCATGTCATCCTGTTGAAGCACAAATATATTCCAGAATGTCAAGTCCGTTTCTAAACAGTGGCAGTGACAAAGTGATGATCAGAAAAGCCAAGACTTAGGCCAGCGCATTAGCATTCTACCATGATATAGGCCTACACGTGGTGATCTTTGTGCTGTTGCTATTGTCACTCACGTTACAAAAAAGTGTCACACAAAGGTAATACAGGTGTGAAAAACTTTGTTAAAGACTTTGTGATAATAATTTTATTTCTCCTGATCTAAATCACCATCACTATCACTGTTCTGATAAATTAGTGAGGGCTCTCTCTTCATCAGTTAGTAATAATCCAATCAAATAATCACTACTATGTTCATCAGCTGTGACGCCTAAACTGGTCTCCGTCTTCCCCCAACCGTTTTGAGAGTAAGAATGAGAGAAAATGTGTGGAACGATTTTGAAACTTCCTCAGGGGGTGGGAGAGGAGGGTAAGATTTTTTTTATAAAGAGAGAGAGAGCTCGTCTTAGTGACTAGGATATAATAATGGAAAAGCACATGTGAAGCCAGCCTTATCAGGTCCGGTATACAAGAAATGATTGATAAACAGCGTCCGATCACTTTCCACAACTTTCCCACGGCTGGATAGAACAGGGAACGTAAGTGTAGCTTTCATAAACAGAACCGGGGTCTTATCTGTCCACACTGGACAGGACTGGTGCCAGAGAAATCTGCCAACACAAGTAGATGCGGGGAAGGAGTCTAGACAATTAAACAAACACAAGGTGCCTATCCCGTTTCTGTTGATGTACCGCAAGACAAGAGTGCTAATACATAACCGGCCAACATGCCTTATAATATAAAAGAGAATTCTTTGCTTCTCGCAAAACTCAGTCCCTAATTCGGAAATCTCCGCTGGAACGTAAATCTAATCACAACAACAACAATCCCGCACACACTAGCCTACTCTTCCAAAAGCGGAACAAGATTTAACGTGTGCGCAAGATGTTCCGAGCGCGTAAGCACACGGGACGTCGGTTTATAGTCTCATCCGAAGAATTTTTGGTGTGAGCAGAGTGGTCAAGTTATAGATCTTTCAGGTTACAACATCAACCATTCTTGTACTATACATACTTTAAGTACATATAAAAAAAGAAATCAACAGACAAAATACATAGAAATAAAACCGTAAAAAAAAACCCGGAACAAAGCACCCTAAAAAGTTGTATCCATTCCATAACAATTAAACCAATCAAAATTCCAGACTAATGAATCAACAATAATGATAATGATAATAATGTTACACTAATAATGATAATCACCTATCACCACTAAGAGCAATTACACAACACTAACTGAAAAAGCGATTGTGAAGGACGGAGGGGTGGGGATGGGGGGTGTCAAGGACAAAGGGAAGAACACAAACAACCAAACAAACGAAAGTAATAATGATAATACAAAACTGTTTTACAAGCAATCAAGAACCCTATATAATAACGAATAATAATAGTAAAAAAAAAAAAAAAAAAAGCCTCACAGTCAACTAGACTAACCAATACAGTAACAATTATAATTGATGCACCACATTAAAGAAAAAACCCACATGCAGACAGGTGTGTTTAGTTAAACACAATCCCTGAAGTCGGCATGTGGCTTGTGATAGGTTTAAAAAAAAAAAATAGTCACATACACAAATCTCGCTTCTTGTAAACCTGGGAGTTTTAGCCGAGGAACAAAACCAAAACAAACAAAAATCAACCAAAAACAAAAAACAACCAACCAAGTTAATAAAAACAACAAAAAACAAATGTGCCTATTACAAAGGACGCACAATATGAATGATGTATGACTCACGGTTATATTATAATGATAGTTGTCTTGATAAAACCCCACACTTCTGCTGATCGCACTCCCTCCAGGCATACAGAGGAGGTAGGTAAAAGTAAAAGGCAAAGGTGTCCCATAACCTATGTGGTCGTAGGGTAGCGAGGCGTCAAAGACCTCAGCTTCCCTAGGGGCCAGCATGTTGAGGGCGGCGCCCATCTCCTCTCCCTCACTGCTTAACCTTCCCTGACCCTAAAGAGGGCAGGTACCCATTTACAGCTGGGTGAACTGGGGGGACTGTACTGAAGCCAAGGCGCACAAACGGTCACCCATCCAACAGGTAACCACGCTCGACGCTGCTGCTTAACTTTGGCTGGGGGAAAGCGAGCGCTCTAACCACTGAGCTATCCCGTCCCCAGAGGAGGCAGAAGAGTGAAATAGCAATAAAGACACAACTGTGTTCAGCTTCATTGTCTTCTTTAATAACTTCAGCACGAATCAATAGGAAAATAGTGGATAGCAAAGCAATTGATGTTGCTTGCTCATTCACCATGAAGGAAACATTAGAAAAAAGCCGTACATTTAGCCTACTGGAGTTATTATTGAATAGGAAATGAAGTTAGTCACCGTTGTGTTTTTATTACTATTTTGACAACACACACACACACACACACACACACACACACACACACACACACACACACACACACGCACACGCACGCAACACGCACGCACGCACGCACACACACACACACACACACACCACGCACGCACGCACGCATGCACGCACGCACCACACACACACACACACACACACACACACACCCCGCGAGGGATTTTTCCTCTGGTTTTTAACATCAGTGCTGACTCCACTCCTCCCAAAAGTCTTTCGGATGAAACTATAAACCGAGGCCCTGTGTGCGAAAGCACGCAGAACATCTTGCACACACGTTAAATCCTGTTCCACTTTTCGTAAGAGTAGGCCATTGTATGCCGGTGGGAACAGATGACATTTACAAAACTGCATACACATAGGGACTGGATGTAAAAAAAAAAAAGCATATGAATGCTTATTCCATCACCCTCGATATAACAGAATAAATAAATAAAATAAATAAATAAATAACACACACACACACACACACACACACACACACACACACACACACACACACACACACACACACACACACACACACACATATATATATATATATATATATATATTATATGAGCGGGTGACAACAAAATTGATAATAAAAAAACAACAACCCCAGCATGCACTCAGGTGTCGTGTTTAGACACTATCCCTACGGAAAAATCGGGGAGTTGGAACCCCAGGGCAGGTCGGGGCTGTATATGGCAACGTTCTGGCGGCGGCTGTGACGGCACTGGAACCATCCGTATTGGCAACTGCCTTTACAATGGACCATTCCAGCGACGTGGAGAGGGGGGAGGGGGGGGGGTCTGCTGCATGGGTAACAGCTTGCCCTGCATTCTTACTTACCCAGGCTTTTCGCTCTACAGCCTAGACGCAACTCCATAGTCTTCCGTGACTGACGGATGCCTACTACGATGCCGGTATGTACATACATATAACTATATATAACTATACATATAACTATATGTATATTATATATATATATATATACATATATATATATATGTATATACATATATATATATATATTTATATATTGGAGGGCAAGCTTTTACCCATGAAGCAGACCCCCCCTCTCCACGGCACTGGAATGATCCATTGGAAGGGCATTGACCGATACGAATGGTTCCATATATGTATGTATGTATGTATGTATGTATGTATGTATGTATGTATGTATGCATGCATGCATGCATGCATGCATGCATGCATGCATGCATGCATGCATGCATGCATGTATGTATGTATGTATGTATGTATGTATGTATGTATGTATGTATGTATGTATGTATGTATGTATGTATGTATGTATGTATGTATGTATATGTTATTATATTAGATCTCTTTGTTTCCCCGTGAGTTTCTATGTGCTTTTACAGTTGGCTTTCCAACAGAAAGCAAAATAACAGTGCTTGAAGGCTGGCTAAAGGGCTCTGTAATGTGCATAGTTTTTGTTCATCTGTTTCACTGACTTTTTTTGTTGAACTGTCGGTCTGTATATCTGTGTGGATGTTTGCCTCTTCGTCTTTCTGCATATTCGCCTGTCCATATGGCTGTATGTATATCTTTCTATCTGTCTATCTGAATCTGTTGTCTTTATATATATATATATATATATATATATATATAGAGAGAGAGAGAGAGAGAGAGAGAGAGAGAGAGAGAGAGAGAGAGAGAGAGAGAGAGAGAGAGAGAGAGAGAGAGAGAGAGAGAGAGAGAG
>CM060327.1:5932565-5970065 GCA_030674155.1 Stramonita haemastoma | reverse complement strand
CAATTCTAGGAAAACCAAATGTTCCCGAAATATAGCATGGGCTTGCTTACAACCTATATCCCACGAACTCATGCGTTTCAGTGCCCAGGTTAAAATTTTATGTGTGACAGATATAGTAGTCAAACGAATCTGTTACTATGCTTCTTTATAAACCAGAGCTAACTGATCTAGTTAAGATTATTTTTCAATCTCCTGTTAATCATTTATTGTAATCTTTCTTCTCCTTCCTCTTTACATGCTTTCTTGCAATGCCCCCCCCCCCCTCTCTCTTTTCTCTCTGTATCTTTGCTGTCTTCTCTGTCTGTCTGTCTGTCTGTCATCGTCAGTCAGTTGTCTGTCTGTCTGTCTGTCTGTCTGTCTGTCTGTCTGTCTGTCTGTCTGTCTGTCTGTCTGTCTGTCTGTCTGTCTCTCTCTCTCTCTCTCTCTCTCTTTTCTCTCTCTCTCTCTCTCTCTCTCTCTCTCTCTCTCTCTCTCTCTCTCTCTCTCTCTCTCTCTCTCTCTCTCTCTCTTTCAAACAAAACGACCAGTCATAAATCCTTCAAAAAAGACTCCCCATTAACACCATTGTGATATGATATCATATGAAAACCATGCAAAAAATACATTCCATAGAGCTTTTATCGTAGGAAACAGGTCATCCACTAGAACTTGGATGGTGATCTGGGTGCTAGTCTTTTGGATGATACGATAAAGCGAGATTCCGTGCGCAACACACATTTAGCGCGCGTAAAACAAACCACGGCAACAAAGGAGTTATCCCTGACATGACAGATATCTGTAGAGAAATAAGCCACAGTCATTACGAAACGAATGCAAAATTATACGGACATGATTTTTTCCTCGGTGGCGCTGCTCTTGTGGCGAGGCGCTCTCCCTGAGGAGAGCAGCCCGAATTTCTTGCAAAGAAATCTGTCGTGATTGAAGATACAAAACAATACAACACATGCAACACAATGCAACTCAATGCAACACATTACAATACAACACAATACCATACAATACATCACAATACAATACAATACAATAAACTACAACATAGTTCACACAACACAATCTCAATTTCAATACAATAAAACACGATATAGTGCAGTACAATACAGTACAATACAGCACAATACAGACACAATAACAGCACAATACAAGCACAATACAGCACAATACAATACAATACAATACAATACTATTGAGGATTCACGCGGCGCGGCCTTTTTCACAAACAGAAAACTTTTTGCATGGTGCGTCCATTTCTTTTTCTCAGTCTCATTCACATGCGAGGCCAACGTACTTTGTGGTTTATTTCAGTTCTCACGAAAAAGCAAAACAAAAACAACAAATACAAAAAAAACACCCAACCAGCAAACAGTACATATGAACTAGTTACGGTAAGTTATCTTTGCTCTACATTCCTGTTAAAAGGCGCCATGCCAGACGTTTTTTTGTTTTTTGTTGTTGATTTTTTTTTTGGACAAGAGAGCCAAGCTACATAATCATTCTCGTCTGCTTTCAACGGACAACGCCATTTGGGTGAGAAGTGACACAGCTCTCGGTATTGGCTGGGCTGCATAGAAGGTAGGTAGGTTTAGCTAGCTGGCTAGCGTTTTCATCATCGTCTGCTTCGTTATTCTTCTCTTTCATCATTCAAATTCTGTTTGGAAACCCATCTGTGTATATAGAAAAGTTCTTGCTAAAGTTTCAGTGTGTGTGTGTGTGTGTGTGTGTGTGTGTGTGGTGTGCGTGCGCGCGCGCGTGCGTGCGTGCGTGTGTGTGTGTGTGTGTGTGTGTGTGTGTGTGTGTGTGTGTGTGTGTGTGTGTGTTTGTGTTGTTTGATTTGATTTAATTTATTCTTTTATATCTTATACTCTTGTGCTTTTTTTTTTTACATCAAGTCCCCGTGTGTATGCAGTTTTGTAAATGTCATCTGTTCCCACCGGCACACGATGGCCTACTCTTACGAAAAGCGGAACAGGATTTAACGTGTGCGCAAGATGTTCTGCGTGCGTTCGCACACGGGGCGTGCGTGCGTGCGTGCGTGCGTGCGTGCGTGTGTGTGTGTGTGTGTGTGTTGTGTGTGTGTGTGTGTGTGTGTGTGTGTGTGTGTGTGAATAGGTCTACACGTATTACTTATGTGGTATGTATATGTATAATTTTTTTCTGTTATAGTGTGAAGCGCTTTGTGCCACTCCTGTTAAGGGCAAGAAAAGCACTCAAGAAATGTCCATTATTAGTCATGTTGTTGTTGTTGTTGTTTTTTTATTATTATTATTATTATTTTATTATTTTATTATTATATTATTTTATTATTATTATTATTATTATTATTATTATATATTATTATTATTATTATTATATATCTCATCATCATCATCATCTCATCATACATCATCGTCACCATCGTCGTCATCATCATCGTCGTCATCTCGTCATCATCATCATCATTGTTACTATTATCATGATGCCGTGCCCTGTTGCTGGCTTGTAGGTAGGCTACTCATAATTTTTTTTCATTGATTGAGTGTGTACTTGTGTTTAAACATTTCTGATCTGGTGAAAACATCACATGATGCTAAACTTGGAAACAAAAAAGTGTCTTTGTACTTTGAATAAAAAAGAAATTAGAGATTCCAATAAAAAGACAAAACTCTTCAGGCTTTATCTAGGTTCGTGTTCATACACTTGCGTTTTTGTTTTGTTTTTTTCTTTGGCCAGTGGCAGATGACTGAAAAATGAGATTGCGCAAAAGTTCACAATACAACACAATGTTTTATGTACATACACTGCTGCGAAAGTTGGAGTATCACACCTAGTTGTCACTATTCTCTGGGTTAAAACAAATTCTCTCGGAATGGTAGAACCAGAGAATACATATTGCATACAAAACTTCAATGTAATCAATAGAAAAAAAAGTTTTGGCTTTTGAGGAAAATCAGTCTGAAAAACTGAATAATTTTCAATTTTATCAAAACTTTTGTCAGCCACAGTTATGTACATTATTCTCAAAGGTTATGCTAATGCATTAATTGTGCATAATTTTCAATCTGACCAAGGGTTTGGCTTTTTATGATTAGAAAAAAATATTCTCAAAGATGATTCTACTGCATTATTGTTTATAAATCAGTTCGACATCAGACTTCTTTGATTACGGGGTAGATTTCTGGAGGTTTTGCGTCTGCGAAATTCTACACGAGAGAACAATTTTCAAATTGATACAGAATATCTTGTTCAACGTTATACGATTGCCGTGCCTTTTCAAAGGTAAAGATACGCCATAACTAGATAATGTAGGAACAGGACAATTTTGATTGTTGGATCTAATCCATTATCACTTTCCGGAAGATTGGTCGACACAAGATATATTAACTACTGTTTCTTTCGGTTACACAAAAACGCCACGGCCCCTGAAAAATGTGACGCTCCACCACGAAATGAGTCGCTTAGCACATTACCCAATTTTGCGCTAGGAGCCATTAAAGGCAGGTGGGGGTCAAGTTGTCAATTTTGAGATTTTGATTGATTATTAAACTATATCCGTTAATCTACCTTATAATGAATTATCAAGGCATAATTTTTATTCCTTTTTCTTTTAAATGTGTTTCGAAAACACACAAGCCCTCATTCTGACAACCTGTTACGAAAATAAACTTGCCCGTTTCTCATTTTGTCTCATCCTGCAGTTTATCATTTCAATTTGTAATAACTTTGCACAGAATTGTCGGATTTTCAATCTGTTTTCTGTATTGTATAGCCATTTTATTGCAGATTAATAACATGTCAATAACTAAAAACTGACCTCTGGTGCACTCCGTCTCATTATGTGGTGGAGCGTCACAAATACGGTAGTTTGCCAAAAACAACAGAGGAAGATGCTTCTGTGCCGTGAAAACATGCTAAATGATGTGATTACGTCTGGGTATATTTGTCTGAGCCTCAGCTTGATGCATATGTATTAAATGTTATGTTTATTAATCATTTGTTGATTGTTGCTTTAAATACGTTTGTTCTCAAATTTTAAAGTTCTTTCGCACTCAGCTTGACCCTCGTTGAATCATAATAATTATCTTCAGGTTAGAGTTTGTTTTCTTTCTCCCTCGAGGGAATGTCTGCGGCCTGTCAGTAGTTATAGCATCCTCACCTTCTGGAAATTCTCTCCTAGAAATTCCCTCTCTTTGTTTCTGCCTTGTTCCTTTTATTCTGGTCTCCTTCTTGTCTGATTTATTTTTACAATCGTAAGGTTGAACTTCTATTCTTGGTGATGGTGGTGATATCGTTTTTCTTTTGTTTTTTATCCTTGTTTTCGGGTTTAAAAAAAAAATTTTTTTGTTATGGTGGAGTCTTTTTTTGCTTTTTGTTTTGCTATGGGGCCGGATGAAAAAAAATGTAAATACTTACTCTGTTCCCCTTGAAAAATAAAGATTATTCCTTCCTTCCTTCCTTCCTTCCTTCCTTCCTTCCTTCCTTCCTTCCTTCCTTCCTTCCTTCCTTCCTTCCTTCCTTCCTTCCTTCCTTCATTCATTTTGCCTTCTTGGTCCATTATCCTGGCTTTTCTCTCAGAAAGACTTAAAAGAGGATTTCTCTCACATACTGAAGTCGGATGGACTTGTCGAGCGGTGAACGGCAGCAAGACGCATTTTAATAACAACAACAACAACAACAACAACAACAACAACAACAACAATAATGATAATAATAATAATAATAATAATAATAATAATAATAATAATAATAATAATAATAATAATAATAATACATGGAACTTATATAGCGCTATATCTTGTAAAAAACAACTTAAAGCGCTTGCATTCAACCTTTTTACATCACACAAGCAATCAAAACGCAAGCGCACACACACGCACACACACACATCACAGACACTTAATTAATGCTGTCTGAGCGGTCAACAAAGAAGATAATTAATTATGCCCTTTCTCCATCCAGCTCATCAACAGTGTGCAGCTTTGTTCTAAGCCTCTCTCCCCTCCCCCCAACCTCCTTTCCTGTCACCAAACTACCTTAATTAATTAACATACTCGTCTTCCAACTGAACACAAAATAATAAACGGAGTGTTCATATGTAAGTTTTAAATTGTAGATTTTTGGGGGGAGCAAATTTGAAGTCACTCTGTCCAAAAGTTAAACATTTTAAAATGCATGTTTTAAAAACGATACCCTAATTCAGTGGTGAGGTTCAATTAATAAAAAGTACTTTAAAGATGAAGTATACAACAAACATGCAACAATTAAAAAAAAAGTAGGACCGACAGACAGAAAGGAAGAGAAAAACAGACAAACTGAACAGGGGAGTCAGTGATAAATAAGAAAATAAAGGCACGAATGAATAAAAGGTAGTGTCCCTTAACCTATGTGGTCGTAGGAAAGCGAGGCATCAGAAACCTCAGCTTCTCCAGGGGCCAGCATATTGAGGACGGCGCCCATCTCCTCTCCCTCGCTGCTTTATCTCCCCTGACCCTAAAGAGGGCAGGTACTGGGGGACTGTTCTGAAGCCAAGGCGCGCCAACGGTCACCTATCCACTTGGTAACCACGTTCAATGCTGCTGAACCTTAGCTTGGGGAAAGTGAGTGCTCTGACGACTGAGCTATCCCGTCCCCATTATGAATAACTGAACAGAATGAATGAAGGAATAAAAGTAACATTTCGATTTTATAATCTTCTCATTAATACAAGTTTGATGCACACAACCTCTCCTACAGCTGTCAGAATTGTAAAAGTTTGTGTCACTAGTACAGCCTTTTTTGTTGTTTTAAAAAAAATGTATTGGGTTGTATTGCATTGTATCATATGTCGTATCGTATTGACTCGTATCGTATTGTATCGTATTATATCGATTAGCATTGTATCGTATCGTATAGTATTTTATTGTTTCATATCACATTGTATCGTATTGTATTGTATCGTGTTGTATTGTATTCTTCTTCTTCTTCTTTTCTCATGACCGGGATGGTCGTGGAGGAGACATGAGAGACGATTCTGCAGCCAGCCGTCGCCATCCAGCCCTGTCCTCCGCCTTCCGAATGAGTGTTGAACTGTCCAGGTGGGTCCACTCCTTGATGTTATCCATCCAGCTTTTGGTTTGTCTGCCTCGGCTTCTGCCACCTTCTAGCGTTCCTTGTAGGACTGTCTTGGGAAGGGTGTTGTGGCGTGTGACATGGCCGAACCATGCCAGCTTCCTTTTCTTGACAGTAGTTAGTAGGGGTTCCTGAGGGCCAGCCATCAGTGCGACTTGACTTCGCACAAAGGTGTTTGTTTTCCTATCCTTCCAGGAAATTCCAAGCAGTCGCCTGAAGCATTTTGTCTCAAACGTCTGGATCCGCTTGGTGGTTTCAGCGGTCATTGTCCAACTTTCACAGCCGTAGAGCAAGATGGAGATGACCAGGGATCTGAACAATTTGACTTTTGTTTTGAAGCTGATGTCGCTTCTCCATATCTTGTTCAGTTTTGCCATAGCTGATGTTGCCATGGCTAGCCTGGTCTTGATCTCTGTGGTGGAGCGTCCATCTTTCGTGAGGGTAGCGCCAAGATATTTGAAAGCGTCTACTTCTTCCAGCTGCTGGCCATTCACGTAGATCTGTGCTGTGGTGTCGTTTGCACTGTTGACCATCATTGCATTATATTTGGGTTTTTTTTTGCAAGATATAGCGCTATATAAATTCCATGTATTATTATTATCATCATCATCATCATCATCATCATCATCATCATCATCATCATCATCATCATATCATCACCATCATCATCATCATCATCATCATCATCATCATCATCATCATCATCAATCACCTGTCATATCACAGGAGGCTGCAGACAGCAGATCTAGGGCAGCAGGATGACGGGCTGTCTGACCTGCATGACCTTGCTGACCTCGCTGACCCTCGTGGTCATGGGGTCAGCAGCCAGGACAGTGAGAGCAGAGTCAGCGGAGGACGAGGGTCAAGAGGACCCGGTCTGTCCACTGTACCTCACGCCGCTTATTGACAGTGGCCATCTGGAACAAGGTTCGGTTCTGTGTTGTGGGGGACGGGGGTTGTGTGTGTGGGTGTGGTGGGTGTGTGGGTTGTGGGGTTGTGGGGTGTGTGTGTGTGTGTGTGTGTGTGTGTGTGTGTGTGTGGTGTGGTTATGTTGTGGTGTGTGTGTGTAGTACAGTACAGTGCAACACATACAAATGCAGTACAATACAGTACAACACATACAAATGCAGTACAATACAGTACAACACATACAAATGCAGTACAATACAGTACAACACATACAAATGCAGTACAATACAGTACAACACATACAAATGCAGTACAATACAGTACAACACATACAAATGCAGTACAATACAGTACAACACATAAAAATGCAGTACATACATACAATACAGAACAACACAATGCAATACACAGTACAATATTATATTACAGTACAAGACAGTGCAATGCAGAGGTAGTAATAATACAGTACATCACAGTGAGCAAAACAGCACAATACAATACAACACAGCATAACATGGTGCAATACAGTCCATACAACACAGTGCATTACAGGACAGTCAGCACTCCACAGCCCAATACGACAGTGCATTATTTTATTTATTATTTTTTTTTTTTTATACCACTTTATGTCACAGCAGATTTCTCTGCATGAAATTCGGGCTGCTCTCCCCGGGGAGAGCGCGTCGCCACAAGCGCAGCACCTACCCATTATTTTTTTTCCCCTCAGGGATGGTGTCTAAACACGACACCTGTGAGCATGCTGTTTTTTTTTTTTAATAATAATTTTGTCATCCGCTCCTACCGGCACACGATGGCCTGCTCTTCCGAAAGGCGGAACGGGATTTTAACGTGTGGGCAAGATGTTCTGCGTGCGATCGCACACGGGTCTCGGTTTCTAGTTTCATCCGAATGACTTTGACATTCAGTTCGATTTTTTCGTCAAACTGGGAAGAAAGGGCGAGCTGGGTACGAACCCAGAAACTCGCGGTTTACATATTGGCAGGTGAACTACGTCTTAACCATCTGTCCTTCTTGACATCTCCCATCCCTTACTTCTTCAGCCCGCAATCAGAGCGCAGTGAAGGCGAGGTGGGCTGAGGGACTGAGCAGTTACGCGGGTTACATCACCGTCAATGCTACCTTCAACAGCAACTTGTTCTTCTGGCTCTTTGAAACACAGGCAACGGTAACTGCCGTACAACACGTTTCACTGTTGTTTTTGTTTTGTTTTGTTTGTTTTGTGTATGCTTGTTGTGTGTGTGTGTGTTTTGTGGTGTGTGTGTGTGTGTGTGTGTGTGTGTGTGTGTGTTGTGTGTGTGTGTGTGTGTGTGTGTGTGTGTGTGTGTGGTTTGTGTGTGTGTGTTGTGTGTGTGTTTGTATGTGTGTATGTGTGTGTGTGTGTGTTATGTGTTATGTGTGTGTGTGTTGTGTGTGTTGTGTGTGTGTGTGTGTGTGTGTGTGTGTGTGTGTGTGTGTGTGTGTGTGTGTGTGTGTGTGTGTGTGTGTGTGTGTGTGTTGTCTTCAATTTAACGTCTGTTCACTCTAAGTGATATTAGACAAGAGAAGTGTAAAGTGTAAATGTAATGGAAGTTATGGAAGTGAGTGGAAGGGGTGAAAAGAGAAAACATTATAAGATAGCATTAATGGGGGTGTTTTTGTACCTTAAAAAAAACACAAAAAACAAACAAACAACAACAAAAAAATACTCTTAAAACCAGGAGCAAAATTTAAACTCAACAAAGTAGGAACAATTAACAATAATAATGTAACTGCAGTAAATGTTCAAGTGGGCTGTGCAGTAAACATCCAACTATGGCAAAGGCTAACTTTGAATTTTCAAATACATTTTCCAGAGACTGCTCAGAAAATGCAGGCAAAAATGGTTTTAGAATTGGGCACTCAAATATGATATGAGTGTTTGAAATATGATCTCCACATAGACATCGGACATTTTTGCAAAATTTGGTATGGAATGCATTTAATTTCATTCAAAAATATAATGAACTAACCCTTCTTACGGTTAGAAAACTTAAATCTTTTTGAAAAGGAGCCATATTACAAGAAGTATGGGCAGTAGTTAGACGACTCTTTAAAGACTGTCCCTTAAATTGACCAGATTCTTTTTAACTTACCCCCTGATGTCTGCTCTAATATACGGTATCTCTCCTGTATAGATAAGGGAACATGCAGTTCTATGATCCCATTTCATGTCTTGCCCCCTTTTTTGCAACTCTGTCAGCCCACTCGTTTGAAAAAATTCCAACGTGAGAAGGTATCCAACAAAATGAAACAGGAATACCTCTTAAACTTAGGAGGTGTATGACATGGTTAATTTCAAAAATAATTGTGGAAACTTTCTTAAAATTTGGGGATTTCAGAGCATACAGTACCGACTTCGAGTCAACACAAAGTAAGATCTGAAAGAAGAAGCATGGAACATCAAGAATATAGTTAAGAGCCATAAGAGTTGCAATAAGTTCAGCTGTAAATATTGAACGATGTTTACCGAGATAATACGATAATACGTGTGTGTGTGTATGTGTGTGTGTGTGTGCGTGCGTGTGTGTGGGGGTGGGGTGGGGGGGTGGGGTGGGGTGGTGGTATGGTATGTGTATGTGTGTGTGTGCGTGCGTGCTTGCGTAGGTGCGTGTGTGAGTGCGCGTTTTGTGTATATATATATATATATATATATATATATATATATATATATATATATATATATATATATATATATATGTGGGGGGTGGGGGGTGGGGTGGATGAGTGGGTGGGTGGGTGGGGGGCAGGCGGTAGGGTGGGGGTGGGGTCGGGATAACTCAGTGGTCAGAGCACTCGCTTTCCTCAAGCAGCATTGAGAGTGGTTACCAGTTGGATGGGTGACGCTTTGCGCGCCTTGGCTTTAGTACAGTCCCCCTGTTAACCCAGCTTGTTTCTATGTTAACCAAGGACTGGTTGTACACACATAATATTTTTTTCCTTCATGTTCCTAAGAACTCTTTCTGATGAGACTATCAAACCAAGGTTCCATGTACGAACACGCGCAGAACATCTTGCGCATACGTTACAAACCTGTTGTTCCAACAATTCGGTAAAGTAGGCCATGTCGTGTCAGTAGGAACGGGTGAAAAAATGGACAACCCTCATACAAATGAGGACTGGATACAAAACAGATACACGGGTGACTCTTCAGTTTGTACGAAAGAAAAGGCTATGAAAAAAAGAAAAGAACTTACAATACTTGGTCCCTAAGAAAATCTTCTGTCAATCGTAAAGAAGCGTAAACTTAAATGGTACGTGCATGTCACAAGATTAAAGAACTTGCGAAAACAATACTGCAAGGCACTGTTCAAGGAGGAAGAAAAAGAAGCAGACCAAGGAAGAGATGGGAGGAGGACAACATCAGCGAATGGACAGGCCTAGAACTCAACGAAATTTTGAGCAATGCAGAACAGAGAGAGGAATGGAGAGAAGTGGTTGTCAAGTCTTCAGGGGTGCCCCCACGGTCACCAGACTACGGAATAGATAGATAGATAGATAGATAGATAGATAGATAGATAGATAGATAGATAGATAGATAGACAGACAGACAGATAGATAGATAGACAGATAGATAGATAGATAGATAGATAGATAGATAGATAGATAGATAGATAGATAGATAGATAGATAGATAGATAGATAGACTTAGAGACAGCATGGGTGGATGGTGTGTTGACAGTGTGCAGATGCTCCCCTGTTGCTGTGGCTGAACGGAGGTCCGGGAAATCCCTCCACTTTGGGCGCTCTCCTGGAAAACGGCCCCCTGGAAATCACTGAGGACACTGCAGGTAAGGGACAGGTGAAGGGAAAGGGAAAGGTGTTCTTATATCCAATGCGGTTGTGGGGGAGTAAGATGTCAGTGACCTCAGCTTCTCTAGGGGGCCAGCATCTTGCAGGCATCTCCGTTCGAGGGGATTTCCCCCCTGGAGTTAACATCAGTGCTGACTCCACTCTCCCCACAAGTCCTTCGGATGAGACTTTAAACCGAGGCCCCGTGTGCAAACGCACGCAGAACATCTTGCGCACATGTTAAATCCTGTTCCGCTTTTCGTAAGAGTAGGCCATTGTGTGCCGGTGGGAACAGACGACAAGATTTACAAACCTGCATACATACGGGATTGGACATAAAAAAAGCACAAGAGTGCTTATTCCATTATCGTCGATGTAAAAGTATAAATAGAATAAATGAAAATAAAATATCGCTATAAAAGAATTAAAAAAAAAGAAAAAAAAGATAACTCCTGTGGCACTGTTACTGCAGCAGTGGGTCAGCCAAGCCTCTATAACTACAGAGATAAGTGGGTCACTTAAGAAGAGAGAAGGATGAGGAGGGGGCGGGGGAGAGAGAAAGAGAGACAGAAGAGGCGACGACTGTTTCCTTTCGAGAAGCGATAAAGGCAGAGAGGGAACCACGAATACCACAGCAAATGAGATAAGGCAATGACGGCAGTTCCTAGGTCCCATATATTTTTTTATTTATTTATTATTTATTTATGCCACTGTATATCACAGCAGATTTCGCTGCGTGAAATTCGGGCTGCTCTCTCCAGGGAGAGCGCGTCGCCACAAGTGCAGCGCCTACCCATTTTTTTTCTGCCTGAAACTGTATTTGTTTCCCTCTCAAGTGGCTTTTTTTCTACAGAATTTTGCCAGGGACAACCCCCTTGTTGCTGTTTGTTTTTTACGTGCGCTAAATAATGATGTGTAACACTCGGGACTTCGGTTTATCGTCTCATCCGAAAGAGTAGCGCCCAGACCACCACTCATGGTCTACTGGATGGGGAAAAAGTTTGGGGCACACAACGGGATTCGAACCACCGCAAACTCCGACCCGGACTGTTCGCTTTCTAGACAGGCGCATTACCTCCAGACCACCGATCCACCGCTGGAACATAACTACAATGACAACACCACCAAGATAAGGCACTCTGCTCGCCATGAATTAAAGACCATTTTCTTGATCACTTAGCCTTCGTGTCCCACTTCTGGCGTGATAATGATTATCCCATTCTGCTGCAGGCTCATTATCTGATTCTCTCTTGAATGACATTTTGTCGTCCGTTTCATGATGTTCAGAGAGAGAGGGAGAGGGGAGAGAGAGAGAGGAGAGGAGAGAGGAGAGAGAGAGAGAGAGAGAGAGGAGAGAGGAGAGAGAGAGAGGAGAGAGAGAGATAAGAGATACAGAGATACAGAGAGAGGGAGAGACAGAGAGACAGAGAGAGACAGAGACACACAGCACACAGACACAGACAGACAGAGAGATAGAGACACAGAGAGAGACAGAAAGACGATGATGATGTAACGGTGGTGAAGATGAATTTATGAATGTGTGCAGTTCTTATCTGTATAGACTTACTTCTTTTAGCATGAAATAATTCTAGATTTTCAAAGTGAATGTTTCTTCTTACACCATTGGTATGTATCATTATTTTTTTTTCTGCTCAGAAATAAATGTGTGTGTGTACGTGCGTGTCTGCGTGCGTGCGAGCGCGCGCGCATGTGTGTGTGTGCATGTATGTGTGTCTGTGTGTGTGCATACGCATGTGTGCATACATAAATGTGTATTATAACTGTCATCGCTGATACTCCCAACCCCCCTCAGCCCTCTTCCTCCCCTTCCTCACCCCCCATCCTCAGCCCAGTTTTCCTCTAAACCCTCTACTGTGATCACTCCAATAGCTATGGGGATTCTTTTGCGCTCTATAGACCATCCTCCTCCTTCCTTCTTCCTTCCTTCCTTCCTTCCTTCCTTCCTTCCCTTCCTTCCTTCCTTCCTTCCTTCCTTCCTTCATTCCTTCATTCCTTCTTCCTTCCTTCCTTCCTTCATTCCTTCTTCCTTCCTTCCTTCCTTCATTCATTCATTCCTTCATTCCTTCATTCATTCCTTCATTCCTTCATTCCTTCATTCCTTCCTTCATTCCTTCCTTCATTCCTTCATTCCTTCATTCCTTCATTCATTCCTTCATTCCATTCCTTCATTCCTTCATTCCTTCATTCCTTCATTCTTCATTCCTTCATTCCTTCATTCATTCCTTCATTCCTTCTTCTTCATTCCTTCATTCCTTCTCTCCTTCTTCCTTCATCCTTCCCTTCTTCCTTCTTCCTTCCTTCCTTCCTTCCTTCCTTCCTTCCTTCCTTCCTTCCTTCCTTCCTTCCTTCCTTCCTTCCTTCTTCCTCTTCCTTCCTTCCTTCCTTCTTCATTCATCATCATCCAGGACATCCCCGGTTGACCAGGAGGAAAAGAGGAGACTGGACAACACAGTTTCACATGCTGTACGTGGACAGTCCGGTAAGTGTGTGTTAATTAATTAAGGTCAATTTTAAGTGTTGTTTAAGGGGATAGCTCAATGGTCAGAGCACTCGCTTTCCCCAAGCTACAGTTAATTAAGCAGCATCGAGCATGGTTACCAGTTGGACGGGTGACTGTTTATGCGCTTTGGCTTCAGTACAGTCCCCCAGTTCAACCAGCTGTAAATGGGTACCTGCCCTCTTTAGGGTCAGGGAAGGTAAAGCAGTGAGGGAGAGGAGATGGGCGCCGCCCTCAACATGCTGGCTCCTAGAGAAGCTGGGGTCTCTGACGCCTCGCTCCCCTACAACCACACAGGTTATGGGACACCACTACGGAAGGGAGGGGGAGGGATAGCCTAGAGGTTAGAGAGTTGCGCTTGTGATTCTGATGGCACAAGTTGGAGCCGCAATCCTGTCGAAGGAATTTCCCCCCTGGAATTAACACCATTACACCTACTACACGACCCCGCAAGTTCTTTGGATGAGACTATACACTGAGCTCCCGTGTGCAAAAGCACACAGAACATCTTGCGGAACATAATACAGCCAATTTTTGCCATTTAGAAGAATAGACGATAGCGTACCGGACGGAAAGTACAGCAAAGTTTAAGATCTACACGCATGCTGGTGTTGTGTTTAGACACCATCCCCGAAGTCGGTATGCGGCTGTCTGCCTTAATGGTTTAACTGTTGTATACGCAAAGCCTCACCCTTGTTTAGCCTCGGAGCTCCTATCAAGCAACGAAAAAGAAAATGGTGGCCATGCTTTGAAATGTTAGGTTGAGGTTGTCATCCTCTATGACAACTCTTTAGAATAATAAACGGTAAAAACCCTTTGAAGCTTGAGTATGGCTGCATGTATGGGTCAAAGTACTTGAGAACAGCCGTACATGCTGACTTCTTATTCAGTGTGGACTTACCGACCTCAAGGAGATTCCCATCTGTGATGAGAGAGACAGAGTGCACATTCTGGGTGGCACCCCACGGTGTTGAGCTGGGGAACGCACAACTACAAATCAGTTCATTTTATCATCTCATAGACAGAAAAATGCATTAATTTAGCAGCAGCAACAACAACAACAAGAACAATAGCAGCAGCAGCAACAACAACAAGTGGTGTACAGAAACACAAACATACCCAGCATGCATCCTGTGCAAAAAAAGATGAGCCGCGATGAAGTTGGAAATGTGTCAACCGAGGCCATCGGGCAGACCTCCTGTAGAATGACAGGCACAAGAGAAATCTAGGTACCACTATAGACGCATCCCACCCAGTAAAGGAATGCAGAGAAGTGAAGAGATAATACATTTTTTTTTTATTGAATGGTGGCTGGTTGTGTGTAGAGATTGTATTGAATGGTGGCTGGTTGTGTGTAGAGATTGTATTGAATGGTGGCTGGTTGTGTGTAGAGATTGTATTGAATGGTGGCTGGTTGTGTGTAGAGATTGTATTGAATGGTGGCTGGTTGTGTGTAGAGATTGTATTGAATGGTGGCTGGTTGTGTGTAGAGATTGTATTGAATGGTGGCTGGTTGTGTGTAGAGATTGTATTGAATGGTGGCTGGTTGTGTGTAGAGATTGTATTGAATGGTGGCTGGTTGTGTGCAGAGATTGTATTGAATGGTGGCTGGTTGTGTGTAGAGATTGTATTGAAGGGTGGCTGGTTGTGTGTAGAGATTGTATTGAATGGTGGCTGGTTGTGTGTAGAGATTGTATTGAATGGTGGCTGGTTGTGTGTAGAGATTGTATTGAATGGTGGCTGGTTGTGTGTAGAGATTGTATTGAATGGTGGCTGGTTGTGTGTAGAGATTGTATTGAATGGTGGCTGGTTGTGTGTATAGATTGTATTGAATGGTGGCTGGTTGTGTGTAGAGATTGGATTGAATGGTGGCTGGTTGTGTGTAGAGATTGTATTGAATGGTGGCTGGTTGTGTGTAGAGATTGTATTGAATGGTGGCTGGTTGTGTGTAGAGATTGTATTGAATGGTGGCTGGTTGTGTGTAGAGATTGTATTGAATGGTGGCTGGTTGTGTGTAGAGATTGTATTGAAGGGTGGCTGGTTGTGTGTAGAGATTGTATTGAAGGGTGGCTGGTTGTGTGTAGAGATTGTATTGAATGGTGGCTGGTTGTGTGTAGAGATTGTATTGAAGGGTGGCTGGTTGTGTGTAGAGATTGTATTGAATGGTGGCTGGTTGTGTGTAGAGACTGTATTGAATGGTGGCTGGTTGTGTGTAGGTGGGCACTGGCTACAGCTACACTGAAGACCCGGCCGGTCAGCCACACACCATGGCGGAGATAGTGTCCGGTCTGTACAGGTAACTCACGTATCATCAGTGTGTAGTGTCTAGTCTGTACAGGTAATTCACGTATTATCAGTGTGTAGTGTCCAGTCTGTACAGGTAACTCACGTATTATCAGTGTGTAGTGTCCGGTCTGTACAGGTAACTCACGTATCATCAGTGTGTAGTGTCCGGTCTGTACAGGTAACTCACGTATCATCAGTGTGTAGTGTCCAGTCTGTACAGGTAATTCACGTATTATCAGTGTGTAGTGTCCAGTCTGTACAGGTAACTCACGTATTATCAGTGTGTAGTGTCCGGTCTGTACAGGTAACTCACGTATCATCAGTGTGTAGTGTACGGTCTGTACAGGTAACTTACGTCACCCGTGTGTAGTGTCCAGTCTGTACAGGTAACTCACGTATTATCAGTGTGTAGTGTCCAGTCTGTACAGGTAACTCACGTATTATCAGTGTGTAGTGTCCGGTCTGTACAGATAACTTACGTCACCCGTGTGAAGTGTCCAGTCTGTACAGGTAACGCATGAATCATCCGTGTATAGTGTCCAGTCTGTACAGGTTACTTACGTCATCCGTGTGTAGTGTCCAGTCTGTACAGGTTACTTACGTCATCCATGTGTAGTGTCCAGTCTGTACAGGTAACTTACGTCATCTCTGTGTAGTGTCCAGTCTGTACAGGTAACTCACGTCATTGTTGTTTAGTGTCTTAGTGTCCTAGGCCCTTGTTACGTGTCCTAGGTTAGTGTCTTTGGTTCTTCTTACGTACCATAAGTTTTTCTTGTTTTGTCATAGGTTCTTTTTCTGTACCCTATGTTATTGTTACATACCACAGGTTCTTGTCGCATTCCATTGGGTTTTTTTCTTTTCCTGTTTACAACTGTATTTGTTTCCCTACCAGAGTGGCATTTTCTAGAGAATTTTGCCAGGGACAACTCTCTTGTTGCCATGGATTCTTTTACTTGAACTCAATAATTATGTGTAACACACGGGACGTCGGTTTATTGTCTCATCCGAAAGACTAGCTCCCGGACCATCGCTCATGGTCAAATGGATGGGGAAAAAGTTGGGGGCTCAAACGGGTATAGGATCTTCTGAATGCCAAGGTCTACAGAATTCTTCTTCGTCGTCGAATGCTAAGACAGCAACCACTGTTGTCTGTCATATGAAAGAAAATGCGCTGCTCTTCCGTTAAGTGTCTGACAAGTCAGGCCCATACCAGTGTATCATACTGCCTTCCGTGTGGGAGAAATTGTTATCTTGTAAGTCTTTTTGGAAAAGAAGGCAGGAGAAAGGACCAAGAAGGCAGAAAATAGACAAGAAGGGGATGGCAGTAAAAAAAAAAAAAAAAAAAAGGAACAGGCAGAAACAGAGGGATAGAAAAGAGGAAATTTCTAGTATAGAATTTCCAGAAGGTGGGGATGCTATTCATACTGACAGGCCTCAGCACTGCTGCTGCTGCTTTACTATACTATACATACTACTACTACTACTACTACTATACTACTACTACTACTACTATACTACTTACTACTACTTACTACTAACTACTGACTGGCTACTCCGCGTACTGCTGCTGTGCCTGTGTTGCTGCTACTACTACTATACTACTACTACTACTACTACCTACTACTGCTACTACCTACTACTACTACTACTACTACTACTACTACTACTACTATCTACTACTCTCTACTACTACTACTGCTCTACTACTACTATACTACTACTACTACTACTACTACTACTACTACTACTACTACTACTACTACTCTACTCTACTACTACTACTACTGCTACTACTACTACTACTACTACTACTACTACTACTACTACTACTACTACTACTACTACTACTACTACAAACTACTGTTGCTGCTGCTGCTGCTGCTGCTGTGCTGCTGCTGCTGCTGCTGCTATACTATTTACTACTGCTGCTACTGCTACTACTACTACTACTACTACTACTACTACTACTACTACTACTACTACTACTACTACTACTACTACTACTTCTACTACCACCACCCCCCCCCCCGCCGCCACTGCCATTACCACCTCTACAGCGACAACCAAAATATTTCTAGTTTGATTCATACTAATTTCTTATTGTTGATTTCTCCACACCCCCACCCCCCATCTGTGTGTTGCAGCCTGCTCGTTCAGGTGTACACCTTGTTTCCCCAGTACCAAGCTGTGGAGTTGTATATCGGAGGACAGGTAACCCCAAAATATAAAAAATAACAAAAAATAACACAATTCTTCCTACAATTAACAGAGAAATACACCTAAATACCCAAGCAAACGACAAGCAAAAAGAAGAGAAGAAAAAAAGCACACCACACTACCACCACCGTCACCACCATCCTCATCACCACCACTCCACCACCACACCACCACCACCATCACCACCACCACACCACCACCACCATCACCACCACACTCACCACCACCACACACCACCACCACCACCACCACCACCACCACCACACCACCACCACCACCACCACACCACCACCACCACCACCACCACCACCACCACCACCACCACACACATCCTTATCACACCACCACACACACCACCACCAACCACACGAAAAGAAAAAAAAGCAGGAAAAAAGTGAAAAATGACCCCCCCCCACATCAAGCGTGACTATTTTCTATTTGCCTTTTGTTGTTGAAGCCATGGTTTGCATTGCCTTTATTTCTGTTTTTTTCCTTCTCTTTTTGATATCTTTGTTTATGGAACTTTTTTTTTTTTTTTGCTGTTCAGCTTTATGTACACTTTAAGAAAAAAATAAAGGTCAAATATGCGTTTATATACATATAGATGTGTATATGTACATCTATCTGTGTGTCTGTGTGTCTGTGTGTCTGTGTGTCTGTCTGTTTGTCTGTCTGTCTGTCTGTCTGTCTGTCTGTCTGTCTGTCTGTCTGTCTGTCTGTCTGTCTGTCTGTCTATCTATCTATCTATCTATCTATCTATCTATCTATTTATCTATCTATCTATCTATGTCTGTGTGTCTGTGTCTGTCTGTCTGTCTGTCTCTGTCTGTCTCTGTCTGTCTGTCTGTCTCTGTCTTTCTTTCTTTCTTTCTTTCTTTCTTTCTTTCTTTCTTTCTTTCTTTCTTTCTTTCTTTCTTCTTCTTCTTCTTCTTCTTCTTCTTCTTCTTCTTCTTCTTCTTTCTTCTTCTTCTTCTTCTTCTTCTTCTTCTTCCTCTTCCGCTTCCTCTTCTTCTTTCCCCCTGTATATGTGAATATTTTGTGCTTACAGATAACTCTTCTTTGACGACCCTATTCCTTCTGCCCAAACAAAACCAAAGACAAAAAACAAAAACAAACTTAAACCAGGTAAATATTCTTTGTGTGTGTGTGTGTGTGTGTGTGTGCGTGTTTGTTTCTCAGTCCTATGCAGGCAAGTATATTCCAGCCTTGGGCAAGTTCATCCATGATCGGAACCAGGAGGCAGCGGCCATACATCTTCCTCTCCAGGGTATCTACATAGGGGGCGGTCTCTGCGACCCAGAAACAGTCAGTGGCTCACACACTTGTTGCTAATCTACGGACAATTTTCAAAATTGCATACACGCGGGGATTGGATGTAAAAAAAAAAAGCACATGAGTGCTGATTTCATTAACCTCGAAATAAAAGGAATTAAAAAAAAAACCCTCTTTGTTCTGCAGGCATGTAGGCTGGATTAGAACTTACACATCTGCACCGCATACCCCCTCCCCACACACATGCACACAGCCCACAAGCGCGGGCACGTATGCACGCACGCACGCACGCGCACACGCAAAAGACAAAACACACACACACACACACACACACACACACAACACACACACACACACACACACACACACACACCACACACACACACACACACACACACACACACACACACACACATTCGTTCAGGCGTGAACATCATAACTTACGTACATGTGTTATAATTTATTTTATTTATTCTTTTATAATAATCGAGGATAATGGAATAGGCACTCTTGTGCTTTTTTACGTCCAGACCCAGTGTGTATGCAGTTTTGTAAATCTTGTCATCTGTTCCCACCGGCACACGATGGCCTACTCTCACGATAAGCGGAATAGGATTTAACCTGAGTGCATGAAGTTCTGCGTGCGTTCACACACGGGGCCTCGGTTTATAGTCTCATCCGAAGGACATTTAGGGAGAGTGGAGTCAGCACTAATGTTAACTCCAGGAGAAAAATCTCCTCGAACGGGAATCGAACCTGGGTCGTCAAATTGTGCGTGCATATGTACGCGTGTATCTTTTTCTCACATCCTGAATATATTTGGAATACTTATTTCTGACCTAGTATTTTCTTGTGATTTTCAGATGTTTCCCGAGTTTGTAGAATCCCTGTATTACACGGGTCTCATCTCTAACAAAACACGGCAGGAGCACGGAGCAGCCGTCAGAGCCATGATACATAGGTCACTGGACAGGGGATTCGTTAGGATGAAGGTAAAAAAATAAGCTTCAGTTTCAGTTTCAGTTTTTCAGTTTTTGTTTCAGTAATTGTTTCAGTTTCAGTTTTTAGTTTTTGGTTTAGTTTCAGTTTTAGTTTTTAGTGTCAGTTTTAGTTTTAGTTTTTAGTTTCAGTTACGGTTTCAGATTTAGTTTCAGTTTTTAGTTTCAGTTTCGTTTCAGTTTTAAAGTCAGTTTTTAGTTTCAGTTTCAGGTTTGGTTTCAGTTTTAGTGACAGTTTTACTTTCATTTCTAGTTTCAGTTTCAGTTTCTAATTTCAGTTTTAGTTTCAGTTTTAGTTTCAGTTCAGTTTTAGTAATTAGTTTCGGTTTTCGTGTACAAAAGGAGTGTATCGTTGACTAACGAACATTCTTTATTTGCTAAACCAGTTAAAAAAAAAATTAGCGGAAGTTTTACCAAGTGCACAGGGGGCGGGGAGGGAATGTAACGTAGTGGTTTAAGTATTGGGCTTCTTGCGATTTAACGGCCCAGGATCGAGCCTTGGTCTGATCCAGCTACTGGCACTCCCGTGTAAGGGAATTATACCCTGAAGTTAACATAAGTACTAACTCTACTCCCCTAAAAGTTCTTCGTATGAGACAATGAATTGAGGCCCCGTGTGAAAATGCACGCAGAACACCATCAGCGCACAAACTGCTCTGCCTTTTGGAAGAGTAGGCCACTTTGTGCCCGATGAGAAAGCATGAGAACTTAAAAAAAAAACCCACATAGACACAGGTGTGTAGACATCATTATTGAAGCGGGAAAGAATCCACCTGAACTGTAGGCAAAAACGGTTGTTTGTGAACCTCGGAGCTCTAGCTGAGGAATGAAAACTATTTTTAAAGACATGTAGGCCTAGACCGAAAGTCCGTACCCACGGAAAGCTTTCTTCGGTCTTTTTTTCTCATTATATTTCCACGTGTTAAAAGATCCGCTTCACGCCGAAGTCAGATGCGCTGGGCCTGACTTGTCAGGTGCTTATCAGCAGCGCACCGCATTTTCGCTCCTATGACAGACAATAATGGTAGATGTCTGAGCGTTCCACGACGACGACGGCAACGATGACGACGACGATGACGAAGAAGAAGAAGAAGAAGAAGAAGAAGAGAAGAAGGAGGAGAAGAGAAGAAGAAGAAAGAAGAAAGAAGAAGAAAGAAGAAGAGGAGAAGAAGAAGAAGAAGAAAAGAGAGAAAGGAGAACAAGAAGAAAAGAAGAAGAAGATCCACTGTGATTTCTTTGTTCTTTCCTTTACGCAATGTTTTTTTTCCAAAAAAAATTTCTAGTGTCTTCCAAGCCATTGACAGTATCATGTGTTTCCTACGTTCATTCTCCTGTCTGTGTTTGATCTCCAAGTTTATCCCCGAAGTAGGAACGCGGCTACCTTAACACTATCCCTACGTTAAAAGGAGATGACACACCTTTTCCAGTACAGGTGAGTGTGCACATTATTTTGTATTGTGCGCATTATAATGTGCAATTTATTTTGTAAGCTACCGTCACTGGAATTTCTCTGTTTTAGAGATAAGAAAGTATTTTGACTTTGAACTTGAATTGAACCCAGCAGTGAGTGGGTGACAGGGAGGGAAGGGTTAGGAGATGGTTGGTTACTCTGTAGTGGGCTACAAGTAGGAGAAAGGTTAAATCGTGGGTTTAAAAAAAAGCAACCCCAACCCGGGTCGCATACACAAAAAATGTCCCCCTTTGGGTGAACCTAGACACACTAACCGAGGAACACAGAAAAAACAAAGCTGAACTTTTGTGTCTCTGTGTTTTTGTTTTTTTTCTCTTCCAGGACCTGAATGGGTATTTCGGGGATGGGCTGAATATCAGTGAAGAATTCAACTTTGACAACATATTGGGCGTGAAGGTAGGTAGGTGACTGACACCACTGGCTGTGCTTATGCTTTTCTCTGTGTGTTTGTGTGTGTGTGTGTGTGTGTGTGTGTGTGTGTGTGTGTGTGTGTGTGTGTGTGTGTGTGTGTGTGTGTGTGCGTGCGTGCGTGCGTGCGTGCGTGTGGTGTGTGTGTGTGTGTGTGTGCTGTGTGTGCGTGTGTCAAAGTCAAATGTTTATTTCCAGATGATACATTGAACAAGCATTGATTTGCTTATTTTTTTTTATCAAGCTATATGTCTAGGGTAAAAAAAGAAACAACAAAAAGAAAGAAAAACCCTACTTTACCAATATCAACTAACATCTGTCTGTCTGTCTGTCTGTCTGTCTGTCTCTGTCTCTCCCTCCCCCCTGTGTTTTGTGTGTGTGTGTGTGTGTGTGTGTGTGTGTGTGTGTGTGTGTGTGTGTGTTGTCGTGTGTGTGTGTGTGTGTGTGTGTGCGCGCGTGCGCATACGTGCGCGCCTGTGTGTGTGCATGTGTTCGTGCGTTGGATGTGTGTATGCGTGCTTGCGTGCACTGTGTGTGTGTGTTGTTTGCGCGTGTGTGCATGTGTATTCTACACACACACACACACACACACACACACACACACACACACACACACACACACACACACACACACACACACACAAACACACACACGTACGCACGCATAAACCCAGGGGTGTATATATGTACAAGTTAAAACAAAACCAAAACAACACAGATAAAGGTCTGCACTAAACTGTGACTACAGCCACACAAGTCACAAAGGAGTACCAACCACAACAACAATAACAATGACCGTATTGCACTGTCTCTGCAGGAAACAATCCAGCCCTTAGACGGAGCCATGACGTCTTTCATGAACAGCAGCGTCACCAAATGTCATCTGCACGTTGGACCAGTCAAAAGGAGCGGGTTTCGGTCATACAACAGCACTGTCTTTGAGGCGGTCACTAGGCGAGACATGTTCGTCAACACGCGGGAAGAAAATGCCTTTCTCATGGACAACTATAAGGTGTGTGTGGCCTTGCTTTTGAATCGGTCTGTTGGTATTTTGATGATGATGGTGATGATGGTGATGATGATGATGATGATGGTGATGATGATGATGATGATGGTGATGATGATGGTGGTGGTGGTGGTGGTGGTGAGGGTGATGATGATGATGATGATGGTGATGATGATGATGATGATGATGATGATGATGATGGTGGTGGTGGTAGTGGTGGTGAGGGTGATGGTGATGATCATGGTGGTGGTATGATGATGGTTTATTTTATTTTATTTCATTTTATACCACTTTTTATGTATTAGCGTAAAAATTCGGGCTGCTCCCCCCCCCCCCCCCCCCCCCGGGGAGAGCGCGTCGCCACAAGTACGGCGCCACCCAGTATTTTTTTTTCTCCTTTTTGCAGCTGTTTTCGTTTCCCTATCAGAGTGACTTTTTTTTATATAACAGAATGATGGTGATGAAGATGATGGTGGTGAGGGTGATGGTGATGGTGGTGAGGGTGATGATGAAGATGATGGTTGCGGATGATTGTGACGATGGTAATGTTGATGACGAGGACGATGGTAAGGATAAGGGGGATGACAGTGATGGTTTTGGCGATAATGAAGGTGGTAGGTAATGATGACGTGAAGAAGACGATGATGATGATGATGATGATGATGATGATGATGATGATGATGATGATGATGATGATGGCGAAGATGACTGGTGAGGACAGTGATGGTAACGGCTAACTCCGTTACTGCTGCAGGTGCTGCATTTCACGGGCAACCTGGACATGACGGTCAGTGTGGCCATGACGGAGGCTTTTCTGAACGTGGTGCCCTGGAGTGGTCAGCAGCAGTACCGCCAGCATGTCAGACACAGGTGGTGGGGGCATCTCCATCATCATCATCATCATCACAACAACCACAACAACCACAGCAACCACATGCTGGGCTGGTTCAACAAGATCGGCAACTTTACCAGGGTAACGGTTATTGGCATCTTAACTTTACCAGGGTAACGGTTATGGCATCTTAACTTTACCAGGGTAACGGTTATTGGCATCTTAACTTTACCAGGGTAACGGTTATTGGCATCTTAACTTTACCAGGGTAACGGTTATGGCATCTTAACTTTACCAGGGTAACGGTTATGGCATCTTAACTTTACCAGGGTAACGGTTATTGGCATCTTAACTTTACCAGGGTAACGGTTATTGGCATCTTAACTTTACCAGGGTAACAGTTATGGCAACTTTACTTTACCAGGGTGACGGTTATTGGCATCTTAACTTTACCAGGGTAACGGCTATGGCATCTTAACTTTACCAGGGTAACAGTTATGGCAACTTTACCAGGGTAACGGTTATTGGCATCTTAACTGTACCAGGGTAACAGTTATGGTAACTTTACCAGGGTAACGGTTATGGCATCTTAACTGTACCAGGGTAACGGTTATGGCAACTTTACCAGGGTAACGGTTATAGCATCTTAACTGTACCAGGGTAACGGTTATGGCAACTTTACTTTACAAGGGTAACGGTTATGGCATCTTAACTGTACCAGGGTAACGGTTATGGCAACTTTACTTTACCAGGGTAACGGTTATGGCATCTTAACTTTACCAGGGTAACGGTTATTGGCAACTTTACCAGGGTAACGGTTATTGGCAACTTAACTTTACCAGGGTAACGGTTATTGGCAACTTAGCTTTACCAGGGTAACGGTTATTGGCATCTTAACTTTACCAGGGTAACGGTTATGGCATCTTAACTTTACCAGGGTAACGGTTATTGGCAACTTAACTTTACCAGGGTAACAGTTATTGGCATCTTAACTTTACCAGGGTAACGGTTATGGCGACTTAACTTTACCAGGGTAACGGTTATTGGCATCTTAACTTTACCAGGGTAACGGTCATGGCGACTTAACTTTACCAGGGTAACGTGGTTATGGCAGCTTAACTTTACCAGGGTAACGGTTATGGCAGCTTAACTTTACCAGGGTAACGGTTATGGCAGCTTAACTTTACCAGGTAACGGTTATGGCAGCTTTACCAGGGTAACGGTTATTGGCATCTTAACTTTACCAGGGTGTGGTTATGGCAGCTTTACCAGGGTAACGGTTATGTATGGCAACTTTACCAGGGGTTAACGGTTATGGCAACTTTACCAGGGTAAGGGTTATGGCAACTTTACCAGGGTATGGTTATGGCAACTCTACCAGGGTATGGTTATGGCAACTTTACCAGGGTATGGCTATGGCAACTCTACCAGGCTAATGGTTATGGCAACTTTACCAGGGTATGGTTATGGCAACTCTACCAGGGTAACGGTTATGGCAACTTTACCAGGGTATGGTTATGGCAACTTTACCAGGGTATGGTTATGGCAACTCTACCAGGGTAACGGTTATGGCAACTTTACCAGGGTAACGGTTATTGGCAACTTTATCAGGGTAACGGTTATGCATGGCTACTTTACCAGGGTAACGGTTATGGCAACTTTACCAGGGTAACGGTTATGCATGGCAACTTTACCAGGGTAACGGTTATGGCAACTTTACCAGGGTAACGGTTATGCATGGCAACTTTACCAGGGTAACGGTTATGGCAACTTTACCGCGGTAACGGTTATGGCAACTTTACCAGGGTGTGGTTATGGCAACTTTACCAGGGTATGGTTACGGCCACTTTACCAGGGTAACGGTTACGGCAACTTTACCAGGGTAACGGTTATGGCAACTTTACCAGGGTATGGTTACGGCAACTTTACCATGGTAACGGTTGTGGCAACTTTACCAGGGTAACGGTTATTGGCAACTTTATCAGTGGTAACGCTTATGGCAACGTTACCAGGGTAACGGTTATGGCAACTTTACCAGGGTAACGGTTATGGCAACTTTACCAGGGTATGGTTACGGCCACTTTACCAGGGTAACGGTTATTGGCAACTTTACCAGGGTAACGGTTCTGGCAACTTTACCAGGGTATGGTTACGGCAACTTTACCATGGTAACGGTTGTGGCAACTTTACCAGGGTAACGGTTATTGGCAACTTTATCAGTGGTAACGCTTATGGCAACGTTACCAGGGTAACGGTTATTGGCAACTTTACCAGGGGTTAACGGTTATGGCAACTTTACCAGGGTAACGGTTATGGCAACTTTACCAGGGTAACGGTTATAGCAACTTTACCAGCGTAACGGTTATTGGCAATTTTACCAGCGTAACGGTGTTCGTGGTCTTCATATAGACAGGCCTGGAGGGGACAGGATGGCTCAGTGGTCAGAGCACTCGCTTTTCCCCAGCATCGAGCATGGTTACCAATTGGATGGGTGACCGTTTGTGCCAGCCTTGGCTTCAGTACAGTCCCCCAGTTCACCCAGCTGTAAATGGGTACCTGCCCTCATTAGGATCAGGGAAGGTAAAGCAGCGAGGGAGAGGAGATGGGCGCCGCCCTCAATATGCTGGCCCCTAGAGAAGCCGAGATCTCTGGTGCTTCGCTCCCCTACGACCACATAGGCTATGGGACACCTTTATCTATAGAAGGATGCTTCAGTTAAGTAAATTTGACTTCAATTCCATGGCTCCATGAAATCGTAGGTTTGAATCTCCTATGACTAAGTATTAAAAAAAATAATATCACAGGTCAAATTTCAGTGCAGACCTGCCATTGCCTTAATTCTCTTCGTGTATATACACAATGCGGATGATCAAATATGCACTTTAAAGATCTCGCAATTCGTGTCCACTCTTACTCCTGTTGTTGTTATTTTCTCTTGTGTGTGTGTGTGTGTGTGTGTGTGTGTGTGTGTGTGTGTGTGTGTGTGTGTGTGTGAAATTTGTTTGTTTTCTTTTTTCTTTTCAGATTGTACATTCAGTATGTGTGTGTGTGTGTGTGTGTGTGTGTGTGTGTGTGTGTGTGTGTGTGTGTGTGTGTGTGTGTACGCGCGCGAGCGTGTGTGTAAAATGTCATATTTTTATATCCAGATATTACACAGTGTGTGTGTGTGTGTGTGTGTGTGTGTGTGTGTGTGTGTGTGTGTGTGTGCGTGCGTGCGTGTGTGTGTGCGTGTGTGTGTGTGCGTGCGTGCGTGCATGCATGCGCACGTGTGCACGCACGCATGTGTGTGTGTGTGTTGTTGTTGTTGCTGTAGGTGATAGTGAGAAACGCCGGTCACCAAGTGCCTTACAACCAACCCGAGGCAGCTCTGCTGATGATGATCAACTTCGTGTCAGACTTGGACTTCAAAGGAGACCCCTGAAACTCCCTTAGAGTCAATGCTGAATGCCAGAGGTCTTTTTTTCTTTGAACTGAACTGATGGGAGATTTTCGGTTTTGTGTTGGTGTGTTTTATTTTTGGTCGTTGCCAAATATGTGTGGGATTAAAATAAAAATAAATACAGTGTTTTTATTTTGTGCTGGCTGGCTCCCCCCCCTCCCCCCTGTGTGTGTGTGTGTGTGTGTGTGTGTGTGTGTGTGTGTGTGTGTGTGTGTGTGTGTGTGTGTGTGTGTGTGTGTGTGTGTGTGTGTGTGTGTGTGTGTGTGTGTGTGTGTGTGTGTGTGTGTGTGATGTTTAAATTTTGTGTTGTGCTGTGCTGTGCTGTGCTGTGTGTGTGTGTTACTGAAAGGTAGTGATGAAAATCAACAAGAGATCTACCATGTTGAGTGTCTAGTGCTTACCACACCTTTGAATACTGACTCCATCCTCCGTTGAAGTCCTTCGGATGAAACCATAAACCGAGGCCCCGTGTGCGAACACACGCAGAACATATTGCGCACACGTTAAATCCTGTTCCGGTTTTCGTAAGAGTAGGCCATTGTGGGCCGGTGGGAACAGATAACAAGATTTACAAAACTGCATACACATGGGTACTGGATGTAAAAAAGAACACACGAGTGCTTATTCCATTATCCTCAATATAAAAGAATAAAAAAAAGAAAAGAACTTATTACCCTGGAGATTGAGGGTCAACAGAGGTCATACGTTGGTTGGCATACCGACATTGAAGCATGGACAGAAAACCAGTTCTTTCATCCCCATGAAACAAGACCCACAGACATCATCAAGTAAAGCATAATCAGTACTTTTTTGCTAATGTCGACCCTGGCCAGACACTGTACACAGACGACAAAGATCAGGTTTCGTTCATGTAAAAAAACAACAAAAAACAGTCTAACATAATTCTGCAGTCATTCTTACAAGTATCACCTCTATGTCGATTATTTTTCACAAGAATTTTCCTAACAGAATTTTGTTTAAAAATTTTGCTTCTGAAAAAAACTCCACTGCATAGTCTAAAAATGCAAAACATGTAAGCAGTTATAACAGCACACCATGAGGATGTAAAGGGAGAGAACAAGAAAGGGACAGAACTGATTTTGCCCATCGGGGTCCCATCAGCTAGTTACTCAGTTTCCAAAAAAGAGGAACGTTGACATGATCAACAAACAGCAGAGTAGAGTCACTGACACATGTCTTTGAAGGAAACAACCCACACACAGCCACTTGACACAAAAGTCATGTCTTTGTCAAAAACAACTAAGATCGAATCTTTATGTGACTAGTAGGCAGAGAAAGACAGAATCACTTTAGAAACCATGCTTGCAAAAGAAGAAGTAGAAAGTGAAAGAAAGAGAAGAAAAATCAAGAATGGTCAGGCGTGCTGATGTCACTGTTTTGTTTGATCAACTTTCAGATGTTCTGGGTGGTTCCTGTGTCTGCATAAACGGACCAAAAAACGAAAGAAAAAAGACAAAAATATGTGTGTGTGTTGTGTGTGTGTGTGTGTGTGTGTGTGTGTGTGTGTGTGTGTGTGTGTGTGTGTGTGTGTGTGTGTGTGTGTGTGTGTGTAAGCATAATGTACATGCACCAAAAGCTAAACATTTACGATGAAAGAAGCCAGTATAGTACCATCACCACATAATTCCTTGTTATCACAGTAAGTACAAAACAGTATACAAGCATATTGCAACAGGGTATCACAGCTCATCAACTATCCTGGACTGGAAAAATCGGTCACAAGGAGAAAAAGCAGTAAAACATGATGTATAAAGGGTACGGGCATTTTCCATAAAATTCCAAACTCTGTTCACACCCTCCCATTCCTTTTTTGCTGTTTTCTTCTTAAATAAAAAAAAAATCGAAATGGTTATTGTGAAAAATGCATAGATTATATTCTGACTTGGTAAAGGTAAAGATGTTCCCATAATTTATGTGGTCGTAGGGGAGCGAGGCAGCTTGCCCTCCATACTTACTTACCCAGGCTTTGCGCTCTAACGACTAGAGCGCAACTCCATAGTCTTCCAAGACTGATGGGTGCCTACTACTAAGGGAGCGAGGCGTCAGAGGCCTCAGCTTCTCTAGGGGCCAGCATAATTATTGAGGGCGGCACCCATCTCCTCTCCCTTGCTGCTTTACCTTTGACTCTCAAGAGAGCAGGTGCCCATTTACAACATTCGGACTTGTGCCAGGTCTTAATTTGACGAGAAAAGGTAGTAGGGGGAGAATTCTCTAAAAAGGGAATTCTAGAGAATAAATACAGCATGCAGACCACCACCTTAGAACTAGATGTCAAAGCCTATGTCTTGTGTGGTACCTGAGTGAGAATCGACAGAATGACTACCTATTGCACTACTGCAACATATCACATTTAGTGACAAGGATGTAAAAGTCTGTGTTCGAAACACACATCCACAATGCTCCATGTATGCCATAATGCACATCAAGTCAATTTCTAACGAAGAAATAATGGACGCTGAATTGAGTTATATTCGCAACTAAAGACATATACTGTTTTTGGTATAAAGGACAAATGATCCTTTCAGCGTAAAAGACATGTTTTTTTGGCTTAAAAGATATATACATTGAATGCTTTCAGTGTAAAAGAGAGGATGCTTTCAGCATAAAAATAAAACTGACAGTACTTTAAATGTAAAAGACAGATGACGCTTTCAGCGTAAAAAGACATGTCTTTTCAGTGTAAAGACAGATTTTTCAGTGTAAAAACAGATATTTTCAGTGTTAAGACAGATAACGTGTTCAGAGTGAAAGAAAGGTAATGGTTCCAGCGTAAACAAGAGGGTGATCCTGACACCAGGAAGATAATACTGTCTGTAAACAAGGTGAAGTATGTATACACATGTACAGTGCTTAAATTAAATAATGAGCCAGCAGGCTTATTCTATGTACATAATAAAGACAATCAATATGTACAAGGCAAACAGCTCTGTCTGTGCTGGTCAGCTCAGCAGCAATAGTGATGGACACTTCTACCATTCATGAAAACAAAATGTCGTGATATTAACATAGTGGTCAGCGGATGATGTGGAATTCTTTTCCCTTTGATTATTAAGATTCCCATATACTTTTTCAGTACTCAAAAACATTCATACTTTTGGTTACTTGCAGTTCAACTCAAGCTGCAGAAGAAAAAAAACATATTAAAAATGTCATTTTCACCGTTCATGTTAATGCGGTATTCTTCTGATAATGCAGTGCTGTGTTAGATAAGGACACCAGCGTTTAAGTCACGTTCACCTCTTCTCATTTACTCCATCTGCAGTCGTGGCCGCAAAGGGAAGCAAATCTATTGATTGCGTCTGACATTCCCGTCTCCTCAGATGGTTGTCCCCCATTACACTAAATCAACAGAGTGCAGCAGTTGAAATAAGAACTGAAATAAAATTTCAAGTGGATTTTGGATCGTGTGGCGTCTGGCTGTATTCTGCTTTATTCTACATAAGCTAAGCTTCCACCACCCTTCAATGGCTGTAGACTTAGTTTGTAGTATCACTATTTAGATTAAAATGGACACAAAGGGAACAGGTTTTTGCAAGAAGATACAAGGGGAGGGGGGCTGGGAGCAGAGAGCAGAGAATGGGGTGGCCTAGTAAAAAAGTAAATCAGAAGACGGTACCCATGGAAAAAGGAACTCTTGGTTGTTAACAATTACATCGAGTTGTCAGTTTGCTTTAACAAACAATAAAAGAATCATGCAGCTTTTATAAGATTTTTTCAAACTAGAAAGTTGATTTTTTTGTACTGAAACGAAATATGAAAAAAAAACCAACTTTGTACTTTGGCAATCTTCAAAGCCGCAAGTGCATCAAAGATCTTAGAAACTGTGACTAAACCGAAATTGCTCAGTTTAACCGCATGCTAGTAATGATGAGAAAAACGAAAATGGTCAGTTTGACTAGCAAGTCATCAACTGTCAGAAACATAAAGAGCCTACGAAGAAAAAAACAAACAAACAACACTGATAAAGCTGTGAGCAACTCCACCAAGAGTTGGAGACTGTCATTTTCAAAGTATCACAGTTCAAGAAAAACAAAAAAGGGCACTGTACGTACACACAAGCAAAAGGGACAGATAGCCGTAACAAACACAAAAAGACATGCTGCATATTCTTGCCCTCTGAAATCTTCCAGTAGCTGCTATATATATACAGGGAGTGTAGCAGTCCTCTCTCTCTCTCTCTACCCCTCCAGAGCCAGGGCATCCATGCGGAGCAGCGCGTCCAGGAACTCCTGGTAGGAGATGCGGCCGTCCATGTTGGCGTCGAACTCGGAGAGGATGTGGTAGAGGTCGTCGTCGGTCAGCGGGATGGAGCACTCGGCCAGCACGCGCTTGAAGTTGGCCACCGTCATCTGGCCTGTCCGGGACTTGTCGTGCTTCTGGAAGGCCCGCCGCAAGTTCTTCCAGTTCTTGATCAGCTGAAGCCACACAGCAAGGAGAGCATTTATTTATCTATTTATTTATTTGTTTATTCATTCATTTATTTATTTATCTATTTATTTATTTGCTGGAGTCTGTTATCAGAATCTAGCACACAGTGCACAAATCCAATATCACTCAGTAGGGCCTAGTCAAGAGTGCTAAATCTAGCTCCCTCCTTCTTTTTACTTAGTCCATGTGTGGTCAGCTCGTGCTATAAATAGCACCAACTGGGCTGGGATGGGATGGATTAATGAGCAGCTGAGAGGAGCTGAAAGTGGGGGAAACTGACAGCTGTGAGCAAACCATTGGTCCTTACGAAAACCTTCTATCAATCGTAAAGAAGCGTAAACTTTTTTCAATGGTAGGGGCATGTCACAAGATCAAAAGGACTTTCAAAAACGATACTGCAAGGCACTGACTGTCCAAGGAGGAAGAAAAAGAGGCTGACCAAGGAAGAGATGGGAGGACAACATCAGCGAACGGACAGGCCTAGAACTCCACAAAATTTTGAGAAAGATAGAACAGAGAGAGGAATGGAGGGAACTGGTTGTAAAGTTTTCAGGGGTGCCCCCACAGTCGCCAGACTAAGGGATAGAGAGATAGATTTATTCATTTACTTATTTATTTACCTATTCATTTACTTCCTTATTTATTTATTCTTTTATATCGAGGATAATGGAATAAGCACTCATGTGCTTTTTTTCATCCAGTTCCCGTCCGTATGCAGTTTTGTCAATTTTGTCATCTGTTCCCACCGGCACACAATGGCCTACTCTTCCGAAAAGCGGAACAGGATTTAACGTGTGCGTAAGATGTTATGCGTACGTTCGCACACGGGGGCTCAGTTTATACTCTTGTCCGAAGGACTTTTTGGGGAGAGTGGAGGCTGCACTGAGTTTAACTCCTGGGGAAACATTCCCTCGAACGGGATTCGAACCGGGGTCATCAGACTGCGAGCGCAGTATTCTAACCACTAGGCTATCCCGTCCCTAAAGGGTGTTTGTAGCATCAACTCTGAAGACAGAAAACTTAGGACTTCCTTGCTAAATCACTAGGAGGATGGCAACCCCATTAACGATTAACAGCAAGAAGAAGAAGAATGTAGAATACAACATTTGTAATGCCAGGTTTTTGGAAAGTAGATATTTGAACCCTGACACCAAAGCAGAAGTCAAGTCAAGTCAAGTCAAGTCAAGTCAAAAACACTTTAATCATTCCTGAAGGGCAATTACAACACTGACATGCATATTGATACGAATCATAATCAAAAGACACAAGATAGCTGAACGAGATAAAAAAAAAGATATTGCCTGTCAGTGGAGTGTCGCCACACGAGCAGCGCCATATCTCTCTCTTTTCTCTCTCTCTCTCTCTCTCTCTCTCTTCTCCTCTCTCTCTCTCTCTCTCTCTCTCTGTGACCATGTCCCTCACCTTGTTGCGGATTCTGTGCAGGGCTTCACTGATGGTGATGGGCTTCAGGGCATCGGGAGGCTGTCAGCAAACAGGTCAAACAAGGGTCAAGGTCATCATTCAGGCATGAACGACAGCCAAGAGCGTCATTGAATAAACCAACACAAGCAAAGGCTTACATGACTGACAAGATGTATGATTTATAGAGCGCAAAGCATTCTCCATGCTCATAGAGGTGATTGCTGGGGAGACAGACCTAGAGAGAACACTGAACATGTTAATTGCGCTTCGGCCTTGGGGCCATGATACAAGCGAAAAGGAGGACAAAGGGAAAAAGTAATAGATCGACTAAAAACACTGACCAGTTGTCTAGTAAAGCAACATATTCAAATACATGACATACGATTTAGAGCGCGCGTCATCGTTATCATCCTCCTCAACACAGAGACAGAGAGAGAGAGAGAGAGAGAGAGAGAGAGAGAGAGAGAGAGAGAGAGAGAGAGAGAGAGAGAGAGAGAGAGAGAGAGAGAGACAGAGAGAGAGAGAGAGAGAGAGAGAGACAGAGAGAGAGAGAGAGAGAGAGAGAGAGAGAGAGAGAGAGAGAGAGAGAGACAGACAGACAGACAGACAGACAGACAGACAGAGAAAGAGAGAGAGAGAGAGAGAGAGAGAGAGAGAGAGAGAGAGAGAGAGAGAGAGAGAGAGAGAGAGAGAGAGAGAGAGAGAGAGAGAGAGAGAGAGAGAGACGCTTTAACGCTTTAACAGTTTATTGTCATTGCCCAACTGGGCCTTTTGACAAGGGAGGTAACACAAATACTTTTTTTGTGAAACGGTAAACAAAATGTGAAATATGTGATCAGTACAATTAAGTTTTCCCCCAAAAAATCCATTCATTTACAATCAACTAACATTAACATAGGCGTATATACAGTTACCAATCACCTGGTAAATACAAAGAAAAGAAAGGAAAAACCAAACTGAAATGCAAAAACAATTTTCGATTCGACCATCCATTCAAATCACACATGATATCAACCTTTCTGGAGTTGCCTTACTTGAAAATACATTACTCTTTAAAGTGGCTATATCATTGCATATTAAATCAATTGTTGCTGACGTGGTTTTGTCTTAATTTCTGTGCCTCTGCAATAAACTTAGCTACAGCTTTAATTACATGTTCATTTTCAGATGACAAAATAGAAACAATATCTTGAACTTCTGTTGATTATAGACTTAGAAAATTATGTTTATTACGTAGAGTTTCATATGCCTTACATTGAAACAAAAAATGAATTTCATCATCAATATTATGGCCACATAATGGACATGGTAACTGTATGGATGTCTCAGTTTGAAACCATCTTTTATTCGCATTGAAACCCAATGTTCTTAATCTGAAACGAGCATAATTAAGCCTATGCCATTTATCAGTTATTACTTTTATATATTTTTCTGTCTGAAACACAGATTTAAAGGAAAAGAACCAGCTATATTTACTTTTACTTTCCATATCTGAGTGCCAGTTTTGTTTAAAAGAGCAAATAAGCCTGTCTTTAAATTCCGAAAGAAACTGTCGCTCATTTCCTACTTCCTGAGACATCCACACAATCCCAAAGCCATGTTCCGACAAAACTCTTTTAACTTGATAAGCCCAGTTTTCTTTGCCCAGTTCCATCTGAATAATCAACATTTCATATGACTGTCTGCATAAACGTGTTTGTGGAAGTTTCAACAGTTTTAACCAATATTTAATGCATTTCACAAAAGTTCTTATATACAAAGGATATCTTCCTGTCTCTCCATAAAGTACAGTGTTAGATGCATGTATTGGCACGTTTAAAAAACGTTTTATGGCAAATGTGTGCACTTTTTCCATTTGGGTATTTACATATAGTCCCCATATTTCTGAGGCATATGTAATCAACGGTTCTATCTGTGTGTCAAATAATTTCCAAAATAGGGAACAGTCTATCGAATTCAGCTTCCGTAATGTTTTTAGGATTTCTATAACACCTTTTTTACCCTTCCTACAAGATTCTTGCCATGCATAATTTAGACTAAGCCTTGTTGAAAACATCATTCCTAAATATTTATACGTATTTACTATCTTGACTTCAACATTACCGTAAAACCATTTTTCGCTTACTGCTAAATGTCCACCCATTCTAAAAACAATAATATTTGTTTTGTCCATATTCACTGTTAAATCAAAACGATCTGCCTCTTCTTTTAAGATATTTAACTGGTGCTGTAAACCGATAACAGTCTCAGACAAAAGGATAATGTCATCGGCAAAAAGTAATAAAAACACTTCAATTGCTCCCGGAATTATTTGAATGCCGTGTTTTCCTTTTTTTGATAACTCAATAGCTAGTTCATTTATAAAAAATGAAAACATTTGTGGGCTTAAAATACAACCCTGCTTCACTCCCTTGGGGCATTCAAAGAAAATCAGAATATTCATTCCTTGCACGCACACACGCTAAAACTGACCTATAAATAGCTCTAAGGGCCGTATATAGTTTACCGTTCACACCGTTTTTTCTTAGTACATGCCACAATATATTTCTATTTACCGAATCAAAGGCCTTTCTAAAGTCCACAAAAGCTACGTATAATTTTTTATTGGAAAGCAAATGTTTTTGAACAAGAGAATAAAGAGTAAATATATGATCTACAGTACTGTACTTTGCTCTAAAGCCCGCTTGCTCTTCAATTAATTTTTCTTCATTATCTGCCCATTGAGTTAATCTCTTATTCAAAACGTAAGTATAAAGTTTGCTTAAGATACTAGTGAGAGCTACTCCGCGATAGTTATCGGCATTATTAATATCTCCTTTTTTAAAAATCGGAATTATTACTGACTTGGTCCATTCTAAAGGGAAAGCACTACTTTCAAACAAATGGTTAAATAGCTGAACAAGAAAAGTAATTACAGTGGAGTTTGCATATTTGAGCATTTCTCCAATTATTTTATCGGGACCAGCACTTTTTCCTGTTTTTAAATGTTTAATGGCATCAATAATTTCATTTTGAGTTATAGGATTATTAAACAATGGTTCAAACATTTCATCTTCTTCTGGCACATCTATATTCTCTTGTGTTTCTGCACAATTAAAGTCATTAAAAACCTTCAAAAAATGATCATACCATTGTTGAATAGTTATATCGTTATATACTAATGACTTACGGTTAACAGATCTGATGACAGACCAGAATGTTTTGGAGTCCTTTGAAGAATCTTTAAGTTTCTCTAATCTTTTTTCGTCAAAGTCTCTTTCTTTTGATTTTCTTAAATTAATGTATTCTTTTCGCGCAGTCGTATACATTTGTCTTTTTTCTGTTTTATCCTCATTTGTTTTACAACGTTGGAATCTTTTTAATAATCTTTTAACTTCTTGTTTCTTTTGTTCACATTCAGCATCAAACCAGTCATTCCATTTTTTTCTACCTTTTCTAACTGTTCTAACCATGCATGCAGCAGCCCCGCATAACGCTTTAACAAACTGATCTAAGCTATCATTTATATTTGTGTTTAATAGTTGGGAAGCTGCTTCGATGCTTTCTTGAAATTCTGAACTATCAAGCTCATGTTTATATATATCAACAAAATCTTCTGACCATATGATTTTTTCCACACCCTCTTGTTCTCTACTTTCACTATCAATACATTCATTATCTATTTTCCATGTTATTTCAACAGGGAGGTGCCATGAATAAACACAATCCCCAATACACAAATCAAAACATGTTAATATTTGACTAGGAACAAGAAAATAATCAATAACACTGCATCCATTAGGAGACACAAAGGTATACTCCCCCTCCCTATCCCCTTCACAACAACCATTCAGAATCCCCATGTCAAACATAAAACATAGATCTAACAAGGATCTACCAAAATTATTAATTGTGTCATCCTTAGAGGCACGCACACAAGGTTCATCATTCATACCATCATACTCAACATCAATCAAATAATTTGACATCACCTCAAGGTTGGCTTGTTCTTGACCTGTCCTGGCATTTAAATCTCCAATAATCATGAATTGAAAATCATCTTTTTGAAAATACTGTAATAAGGTTTCCTCTAATAATATAACACCATCTTTAATTAGTTTTTCATTGTAAATAGGGCCACCTTCTGGCACAATATAGCATGATCTCAAAATAACATCTTTATCTAAATTGAAAATACATTTGTTTACTCTAATAGCAATAGTGTTGTCACACTCTATTTTAATCTCTGCTACATAATTTTCTAAACACCGTCTTACTAATAAAAGCACTCCCCCAGAATTCCTTCCATGATGTGAAAGTTTTTGTGCAGGTACATGAAACTTATAATCAAGAAAAACACCACTGTAATCAAAACTAGAATCAAG
>CM060327.1:5917565-5925065 GCA_030674155.1 Stramonita haemastoma | reverse complement strand
TTGAAGTCACAGCAGATACCTCTGCGTGAAGTTCGAGGTCGGTATGCTCGTGGGAAGCGCGTCGCCACAAGAGCTGCGCCACCCATTATTTACTTTCCTGTCTGCATGTAACAGAAATAACAACTACCACAAAACAAGCAAAAATCAAAATCGACTACCACCCCTTAGGAAAAAAACAACAAAAAAACTCCAACCCCAACCCCTCCCCCCCCCCCGTCTCACCAACTGAAACAAAACCAAAATATCCTTACTAGATATCTTGTTATTCAGATTTTAACAAGGTGTCCGGTATTTCACAGCTAACCATGAAATGAAAGACACAGTCAGGACTTACAGTCTTTACATGGTGCTAATATTGTCATCATACTACTTCAGCAACTGATATGTGTATAATATCACAGCTACTTGTGTTATTCGGATGAGACAATAAACCGAGGCCCCGTGTGCGAACGCACGCAGAATATCTTGCGCACAGGTCAAAAACCATTCGCCTTTTGGAAGAGCAAGCCATTGTGTGCCGATAGAAGCGATGACAACAAAATAAAAAATCCACATGCACACAGGTGTCGTGTTTAGACACCATCTCTGAGGAAAAATCGGGGAGTTGGAGTCCCCAGGACGGTTTGGGGCTGTGTAATATGCACATTCTGGTGGCTCCTGCGACGGCACTGGAACCATTCGTATCGGTCCCATTGCCTTTCCAATGGATCATTCTAACGCTTGGAGAGGGGAAAGGAGGAGGGGGGGGGGGGGGGGATCTGCTGCATGGGTAACAACTTGCCCTCCATTCTTACTTACGCAGGCTTTGCATCCGTTATTCCATCCAGAGAAAGCACAGAAGGAAGAACAAAGGAGAAAGGAGAAAGGACAAGATACTCACAGTCTAAGAATAGCCCCGAACTGCCATTTGCTGAAACGCTTGTGAGACTTGCGATCCAGTTCTTTGAATCTCTGCAATACCAGACCATGCCTATCGTTCAGCATCCATGATCATTGTCATTGAGGGTTAGTTATGTGCTGCTGGTTCTGAATGATGCTAAAGCGTGTTTGAAACAAATGCATTACCCTTTGATGATAAAGAGTACGCACGCACAATTCTATATAATTATATACCTTGGTGCTACACAATGCTGCAATAAAGTAAAAGTAAATGTATTCCCACAACTTATGCCCTAGTTGGGCAGCAAAGTGTCAAATCACCTATCTTTCTCTAACGGCTAGCATATTGAGGGCAGCGCCCATCTCCTCTACCTCTGCTTTACCTTCCCTGACCCTATAGAGGGCAGATACCCGTTTACAGTAAGGTGAACTGGGTTACTGTACTAAAGCCAAAGCGCACGAAAGGTCATCCATCCATTAGGTAAGAGGATAGCTCAGAGGCCAGAGCACTCGTACTCCCTAAGCTCAGGACAAGCAGCGTTGAATGTGGCTACCAAATTCTACTTCACTCTGGTGCTATAGAGAATGTATCCCATTCCAGTGGACCTTGTGAAAAGACTACTTCTCTTTTAATCCGGCTTCCCAGCCCATGTTTTTGTTTTTTTTTTCTGTCCGCGTGTTCCTTTTTTCCACATACTCAATTTTGCGTAAGCATGCCTGAACAAACACACCACACGTACACACGCACGCATGCACACACACACACACAAACGCGCGCGCGCGCACACACACACACACACACACACACGCACACACACACACACACACCACGCACGCGCGCACACACACACACACACACACACACACACACACACACACACACACACACACACACACACACACACACACACACACACACTGACAACCCTATCCATTGTCTTACATGATCAACGGCATGCAGGTTATCAGCAAAGAAGGCTTTCAGCTCCTTCCTCAGCTGCCGACAAAGCAAACAGACACAACAAATCATAACAAAACAAGACACAGCAAAACATAGCAAAGCAATATTGTAGACATGACATTTCGAGAAACCTCACACGACACGATAAGAACACCGCATTACACCACAACGTCATGCCTTCAGCGCCTGGGCTTTATCCCAGTTCTTGATTAAACCATTGATGCTGGGGGCAACAACAAAGTGAGAGGCTGTATGATCAGTGGCTTTCTTTCCCACTCACGAAATTCCACTTTACAGCTTAGTCTTTAGTGATCGACTATGACTCTCTGACTAGGAGGCTTGACTTGCACAGTCTGTTATCTGCTGCAGCCCTGGGAGCTAGTTGGCCTTTGGAGAACATCTCCAACGCTGACTGTCCTTATGCCCTCTTGGCTGAGAGAGTGGGGGTGTGCTGTGGGCAAGGCATCTCCACTATAATCAAACTTTTACCCAATATCCGAAACAGTAGCTGCCTCCTCAAACTACATCACATCCAACCTTACACCACCTCACCTCGCCCATACCCCACACCGCACCACCCCACCCCACCCCAATCCCACACCCTACCCCATCACACCCCTCCCCACCGCACCACTCCTTCCCGCGTGGAAACTGGATGTAAAAATGCACATGAGTGCTCATTTCACTATCCTCGAAATAAAAGAATAAAATAAAATAATAAATAACATACTACACCACAACCCCAACCCTCCCCTACCCCACCCACCCACAAACTCAAACCTCCCCTAACCCCATCCCCACCACCCCCAACCCGCAACCCTCCCCTACCCTACCACCTCCCAACCCCAACCCTCCCCTACCCCAACCCTCCCCTACCCTACCCCACCCACCCCCAACCCTCCCCTACTCCACCACCATTCTACCCCACCCACACACACACACCTGATCGACAGGGCGGTGTTCCCTGGAGACAGGCGGGGAGGGTAGACGTCAGTCTTGGATCTCTCCAGCCTCTGCACCTCCTCTGTGGGCTGGTTCACCACCTTGTTCCGCGGCACTGTCACGATCCCGTGCTTCAGCATGTTCCACTCCCCGGGCCTGCACACACACACACACACACACACACACACACACACACACACACACACACACACACACACACACACACACACACACACACACACACACACACACACAGAGGACAATAGTTTGGGAGTAGTAGTAGTAGTAGTAGTAGTAGTAGTAGTAGTAGTAGTAGTAGTAAGTAGTAGTAATCAGTCAGTCAGTCAGTCATTTGGGTTTACTGTCTTACCAACATAGTGTATACGAAGACGAGCAATAAAAGAAGGGAGTTAAGAGGGTTAAGAAAATTATATGTCAAAAGGAAGGGTTAGTTCCCTTTTTGTTGCCATATGACTTATATGAAAAGGGTCCACTCATGGATATGTCTAGTTTTGGATAAGACCCCCCAGGGCCACCTTTAAAAAATATTAAACACTACTAAGCTAACACATAGAGGACAAGCACAATACGCTATACATAAAAGTTTATGATATCATTTCAAAAGGAAAAATATGTTACAGGGTTAGAGGTTAAAAACAAAACCTATAAATATACAGTGATGACTATATACAAAATAAAACCATTCTCACACGCTTTCAGACCTTCTTTCATGACAAATATACCTTCCAGATTAATTTCTGTCTGTCTGTTTGTCTGTCTGTCTCTTTTATATATATATATATAATAGCCTACTATAATTGAGAAAAATACAAGGGAGAAAAAAGTGCAGGCAAACAGTCACAGTTAAAAATGATTTTTGTAAAAAAAAAAAAATGTGTGCAGGCAGGGAGGCAGACACAGAGTCAGACTCAATTTACAGTTGGAGACAAAATTTATTTATTTTTTCTTCTATTTCGAAGGTAATGGAATAAGCACTCATGTGCTTTTGTCTTTTACATCCAGTCCCCATGTGTATGTAGTTTGTAAATTTTGTCATCGGTTCCCACCGGCACACAATACACGAATGGAATGGATAGATGGAAACAAGCAGTCCAAAAACTAACCCAAACACCTGGATATAGACAGACAGACAAAAACAAACAACAGCACAAATAAAAAAACAAAACCTAACCCCCTCTCCCCCCAAAAAAAACACAAAAACACCAGCCACTGCCCCCCCCCCCCCCCCCCCCCCCACGAGAAAAAAAAACCCAACCCCCACACAAAAACAAATGAAACCCAACCCAAAGGCTACAATAGAAAAAAACATATTGGACTCAGACAGACAAACAAATAACCAAAATGACACACAAAGCCAAAGATAGCCTGGTGGTCAGAGTGACACGCTCGTGTTCTGCTGACCCGGGTTCGAATCTCGTTTAAGAGGATTTTTCCTCTGGACTTAACATCAGTGCCGACTCCACTCCCCCCCCAAAAGTCCTATAAACTGAGGTCCCGTGTGGGAACGCACGCAGAACATCTTGTGCACACGTTCCGCTTTTTGGAAGAGTAGGGCATGTGTGCAAGTGGAGACGGATGATAACATTGTCAAAACTACATACATACAGGGACTGGATGTAAAAGAAAAGCACATGCGTGCTTATTCCATTATCCCGAAATAAAAGAATAAATAAATAGATAAATAATAACTAACTAACAAAATAAATGAATAAATGAATGAACAAGAAAGAAAAAAGAAAGAAAGAAAGAAAGAAAAGAAAGAAAGAAAAGAAAGAAAGAAAGAAAGAAAGAAAGAAAGAAAAGAAAGTAAAAAAGAAAGAAAGAAAGAAAGAAAGAAAGAAAGAAAGAAAGAAAGAAAGAAAAGAAAGAAAGAAAGAAAAAAAAGAAAAGAAAGAAAGACACACAGCCCCCCCCCTCCCCTCAAATCCAAGCACACAAGTACAACCTCCACAAACACCAAAGTCACACATCTCTCTCTCCCTCCCTCTCACTCCTCCTCCCCCCTCTCCTCCTCTCTCCTCCTCTCTCCTCCTCTCTCCTCTCTCTCTCTGTGACTCACTCATCCTGTTGAAGGCCACCATGAAGTCAGCGTAGCGGATCTGACCCTGGTCATCTTTGGTCAGTTTGCCCAGCAGGGTCTCCCACTGGCGGTCAGTCATCGATCTGCCCAGACACCTCTCTATGGACGCCCTCATCTCCTCGGGCTTCACTGACCCCTTGTCCACGGAGTCCTTGCGTCTGGGAGAGAGAATAGGGAGGCACAGCGAGAGAGAGAGAGAGAGAGAGAGAGAGAGAGAAGAGAGAGAGAGAGAGAGAGAGAAGAGAGAGAGAGAGAGAGAGAGAGAGAGAGAGTGGGAATGCTCTCTACTAGGTGGTTTTTGGTTTGGGGTGTTAGGTTTTTTGTGTGTTGTTGTTGTGTTGTATTGTGCTGTGTAACACACACACACACAACACACAACACACCACACACACACACACACACACACACACACGCGCGCGCGCGCAGGCACGCACGCACACACACTTCCTTCCTGCCTGTCTGTCTGTCTGTCTGTCTCTCTATCACACACACACACACACACACACCACACACACACACACACACACACACACACACACACACCACACACACACACACACACACACATACGCACACACACACACACTGCCTGTCTGTCTCACACGCACACACACACACACAACACACACACACACACACACAAACACACTCTCTCTCTCTCTCTTTCACACACACACACACACACACACACACACACACACACACACACACACACCACACACCACACACACACACACACACACACACACACCACACACAACACACAAAACACCCCCACCACACCACACCAACCACACCACCCAATCCCTATCCCCCCCCCACCACACACCACCACATCCCCCCCCCACACACCCCCCACCCGTACCCCCCTACTCCCCCCCCCCCCCCCCCCCCCTACACAGAGAACTGTCTACAGCTACAACAGCACTGGTCATTCTCATCCCAGCCCCTACTTACAGCAGGTCGGCGGAGAGTTTGACGTAGTCCTGATGCAGGTACTGCACCACTTTGCGCGCTGTGCCCTCCACCCCCTCCGCTTCTGACGTGGGCTCCGGGACATCCCCTGCCTCGCCCTGAAACCACACACACACACGCAGGCACGCACGCACACATCATATATATATATATATATATATATATATATATATATATATATATATATATATATATATATATATATATATGGATTGTCTAATCCTGCAATCTCCATGTAAAATTGAAATTAAAGTATTGAAATGTTACGAAATGTCTCAAACTGATTCTGCTTGATATCGCTTTAATCCAGTTTTATGTAACGTGTATTCTTTTGTAACAAAATCAGGGAGGAGTGGACATTTTGTGAGTAACTTGTAGGGGCACAGTACTTGAACATAAAAGAATAGTACTTGAAAATAATAGAATAATTCTAAAAAAAACATGTAGTGTTGCCTTTAGTAGCCTGTCAAGAAGCCTACACCATGAAACAGATTTTATAATCATTGTTTTTGTAGTAATTCCCATGATGGAGTAGTCTTTTCAAAAAATCACTAATTTTATCTATGGTAGATTTATTCGTTTCAAATTTATTTGACAGAATTCAAGTTGTCATTTTAAATGTAAATCAGTGCTGATAGTGACCAGATTTTGCACGCATAAAGTGTAAGTGTAACTGCGACTCCCATTTAACTTGAATATGGATTTAAAGCATAAGCCTTCTGAAGGTTTTGTTAAACCGAGTAAATACTCTACTATATTATGTTAAATTAAGTACACACCTCTTTAAAAAAAAAAAAAAGCGGCCACTTTGTTGCTATAATTAAAGCACAGACCAAAATGTTTGAAAACGAAGACAGCTATAGATTTTTTTTTTTTTTACCATCATAACGTTTGAGTTTCCACTTATTACACTCATTGGACATGACATTCAAAGATTTCTGTAAATCTTCGTCAATTCAGCACAAAATGCAGTAAAGTCAGTATACCATGGAAAACACATCACCAGTCACAGATTTCCTATTTCTTTTCCCACCCATATTCTCTGGCTTTATATACCAATGTCGGCAAACCATCCATTTTCCTATAATGTACGACTACATATCGTTTAAATGCACAGCAAAAAGCGAAAGTATTAGGACTTCACCCTGGCAAACTCCAGTTGAAGATTTTTTTTAAAGTTTGAAATATTTGTCTCCAACCCAAACTCATGATACTGCTTTAGAATAAACATTTTCGAAATACTTTAACTATGTTTTCATTCTCTCCATGACTTGCTAGTTTTGGTCAGAGAAAATCTCGTCCATAAAATCAAACGCTTTCTCTAAATCTACAAAATATAATCAATCGAGCTAAAACTATACAGTACAAAAATGGCCCGGTGAGGGCTGCCGAGGTGTGAGCACTGACTCTGTGATGAAGTCGTCAAGGACGGTGGAGGTGAAGGGGTCAGTCCTGTTCATCAGCTTGGACAACACCTGTTGGTAGGACACCAGCCCGTGCTTGATGCTCAGCCCTAGTCTGTCACATAGCAGGTGTACACAGCCATCAGTATTGGAAAAAACAACTTCACATGCGCATATGTCTGTCTCTCTCTCTCTTTTTTTTCTGTCTTTCTGTCTTTCTTTCTTTTTTCTTTCTCTGT
>CM060327.1:5905065-5912565 GCA_030674155.1 Stramonita haemastoma | reverse complement strand
CAAATGTCGCTGTTGAGGTAAAAATATCAACAAATACCTAAACACGTCTTTATACAACAGTCAGTGATGGTTAGCGCTGTGTCACCTTCTGACTGTCAACAGATAGCACCAGTCATTCCAAACTAGTTGGTCAGTTACAGTCGAGCTTCATCCACTTTACGGATGCTATTTTCAGAGTGTTGCTTCAATCTCCTCCTCCACAAAGCAGATGTCTGTATCTCTCCAGCCCGGTTGACTCCTGAATGTCTATTTATTTATTTTATTTTATTTCGATGGTAATGGAATAAGCACTCATGTGCTTTTTTTTACATCCAGTACCCGTGTGTATATGACAGGAAGCGTGGAGTACAGCCATGTCAAAGTCTCAAAATACATGCACTTCCACAGCAGCATAATTGCATCGTTCTCATCATCATAAATCATCATGTAATACAGAAATATTGTCTGGGACAGATCATCATGTAATACAGACATATTGTCTTGGACTCGGTGGCCCCAGTCTCTTGATAACCTCATACTCGTTTACCATACAGCTCTGTACCTGAGGCACGTTTGTGTCAAGGTTTTGGGTTTTAACAGGGAAAAGTCGTTGAAGGGGTCATAGCTATTGCTTCATCTCATCCAATCATGTTGTTTAGGCTATATCCCCGCCGACTAGTGCTTCATTATTTTTGACAAAAGGTACTAGTCAAAACCAGTACATCTGAATTCAGTGTTTTACCAACGGACCATCAATACTTTTAAATTTTTTTTATTTACTTCTTATTAACTTTTTAAGACACTACATGCAGCCGGTACAATTCTCTGGTGTGCTTCATTTTAGTAACACACCTTGCAGCGCTCGTTCCTGTGGCAAGGGAGGCAACTAGTACCAGCCCATAGATGTAAAACTTTCAGTAAACGCCCCTGTTCAAAGTCAAGGTGTTTTGTGTTTGTGAAATATTTGGGTGGTAGCTATGTATAGAACACTAGGCTACTGCATGCCTAGCCTACACATGTCCATACGTCCATATGTGCATGAGCCAGGGCATGCTGTGTCTATTTAACAGAGTGCATGCTGGCGTGCATTAGGGTAAAGGTGTCCCATAACCAATGCGGTCGTTGCGGAGCGATATATCAGAGACCTCAGCTTATCCAGGGGTCAGCATATTGAGGGCAGCGCCCATCTTCTCTCCCTCGCTGCTTTACCTTCCCTGACCCTTAGGAGGGCAGGTACCCATTTACAGCTGGGTGAATTGGGAACCTGTACTGAAGTCACAGCAGCACAAACGGTCACCCATACACTTGGGAACCACGCTCAATGCAGCTTACCCTTTGCTTGAGGAAAGCGAGTGCTCTGACCGCTGAGCTATCCTGTCCCCATAATATAGGGTGTATTAGATATCATCGATTATAATCAGCAAAGCGGAGTGGAATGGGTAAAGAAATGTGTAGCCTACTGACTTTTTCAGCATTCGGTAGAATTTCTCTGTGCTGACGTGGCCAATGGTATTGTACATCACCTTCAGCAGTGCCTCCCTGCACATACAAAGCGTTTTCGGGGATTGAGATAAATATTAAAATTTTACATCTATCTATCTATCTATCTATCTATCTATCTATCTATCTATCTATCTATCTATCTATCTATCTATCTATCTCTCTATCTATCTATCTATCTCTCTATCTATCTATCTATCTATCTATCTATCTATCTATCTATCTATCTATCTATCTATCTATCTATCTATCTATCTGTATGTATAATTGTGCATGTATGTGTATGTCTGTTGATACCTTTTATACATATAATTATGATTATATATATATTTGCCTGTATAATGTATGTATGTATGTATGTATGTATGTATGTATGTATGTATGTATGTATGTATGTATGTATGTATGTAATGTATGTATGTATGTATGTAATGTATGTATGTATGTATGTATGTATGTATAAATACATACACACACTATCTATCTATCTATCTATCTATCTACCTATCTCTATCTATCTATCTATCTATCTATATCTGTATTTGTATTCTCTCTTTCGTTCTTATTCTATTAACAATTGTTTTAAAAGAAGAGATTTATGACCAAAAAAATGTTTCATAGAACCATCTGTATATGGATTCTCGACTTTGACTCAAACAGCTAGGCAGCCAGCCAGTTACAGGCAGCTAGCCCGATAGCCAGTCAGATAGCCAGATAGCCAGCCAGGCAGTCCAGCCGAAGGGCGACTCACGGTGTGACACACTCCTGCCCCTTGGGTTCAAAGTTGCGGAAGAGCTGTCGTAATCCATCGAAGCCGTCCACCAGTCGTTCTGTCATCACCTCCAGTAACTGAAACACCCACCCACATACTGGATACACTCTCTCTAGGTCCTTCTGTCTGTCTGTTTGGCTGTCCATCCGTCTGTCTGTCTGTCTGTCCTTTTATTTCATTTTATTTTTTTGATACTTTTATTTCGAGGATAAGGGAATAAGCCCTCATGTGCTTTTTTTTTAAAAAACATTTCCTGTGTGTATGCAGTTTTGTCATCCATTCCCACTGGCACATGATGGCCTGCACTTTCGGAAAGCGGAACGGGTTTTAACGTGTGCGCAAGCTGTTCTGCCTGCGTTCGCACTCAAGACTTCGGTTTATATTCTCAGTTAAATTCTGGGGAAAGTATTTGAACATTCTGTCTGTCCTTCTGTCTGCCTGCCTGTCTGTCTCTATGACTGTCGAATTGTCTGTTCGTCGAACTGTCTGTCTGTCCGTCTATCTGTCTGCTGGTTGGTTGGTTGAATGGTTTGTTTGCTGATTGCTTTGTCTTCTTTTCTTTCCCTCCTCCCTCCAGATTCAATCCTTCTTGACTGTGTGTCGGCCTTCATCTGAGAGAAAGAGAGAGAGAGAGAGAGAGAGAGAGAGAGAGAGAGAGAGAGAGAGAGAGAGAGAGAGAGAGAGAGAGAGAGAGAGAGAGAGAGAGAGAGAGAGAGAGAGAGAGAGAGAGATTGTGCGTGCGTGCGTGCGCGCGCGCGCGCGTGTGTGTTATGTGTGCATGCTTGCTTGTTTGCTCGTGTATGAGTGCGTGTCAATGTATGAGTGCGTGTGTACATAATCATGCAAGCACACACAACATGGCATGTAATATGATACAGCTCAAATGTAACGTAATGCAGGGATATGACACGAATAAACTTTTCACGCCTTTTTCTTTTTTTTACACCTCACGCCCCGAGACGTCTTGGTGATGCTTCTGCTCCTCACAGGTAAAAAGGTAAAGGTGTCCCATAACCTTTGTGGCCGTAGGGGAGCGAGGCATCAAACACCTCAGCTTCTCTAGGGCCCAGCATATTGAGAGCGGCGCCCATCTCCTCTCCCTCACTGTTTTACCTTCCCTGACTCTAAAGAGGGCAGGTACCCATTTACAGCTCGATGAACTAGGGGACTGTACTGAAGACAAGGCGCGCAAACGGTCACCCATCCAATTAGTAACCACGCTCCATGTTGCTTAACGTTAGCTTGGGGAAAGGAAGTGCTCTGACCACTGACATATCCCATCCCCACATAAGATAAAAGAATATATATATAAATAAAATGAACAAATAACTCATTGTGATACATGGTTGGCAAACAATTCCTTTCGTTTTTTTTGTTTTAACAATACAATATAATGCAATCTATCTAAGCCACCACTGATCGCTCTATGAGGCGGTGTGTTTACCTCCTCATCGGATCTGCTCATTGTAGCCATGGCTCGTTTTCTGTAGCGCCTTCTCCTCTTCAGCAACCTGTCCACTGGTTCTGAAAGACAGTGCACACTGATCTTAGTTATAGTTAACCATTTCACACACACACACACGCACGCACGCACGCACGCACGCACGCAAACACACCACTGATCTTATTTATATCACTTTTACACACACACACACACACACACACACACACACACACACACACACACACACACACACACACACACACACACACGCACAGTGACGAATAAATAAATAAATGAAATAAATAACACACACACACACACTCTCTCACTCTCACTGACACACACATTTATACACATGTACACACACACACACACACACACACACACACACACACACACACACACACACACACACAGGTATTCATATGTTTAGAAAAGCACCTACTGATTCTCAATGGACCATCGAGTATTTTTCAAAATTCTTTCTAGATCTATATTTAGAAGCTTTTGTTCACACTGATCTTGAAAACAGGCCCAAAGCAACACCTCCGGAAAACGATTAGATCTAGATCTAGACTTGCACTCCTAAAAACTACACGGCAGAAAAGTCTGCAAAAACAATCCACAGAAATTTAAGAACTTGTGTTTTGTGTACTAAATGTTAAAAGTATCACAAAACATACCCCAATACCTCTATGCTTGGAAATATGTCGACTATTCACGGACACTTTAGAGATTTGAATCTATCGTACCTCTTGATCTACAGAACTTCGACACACTTGCCACACGATAATTTTAGATCCCAGATACAGGAGCGATTCAATCGAGGACAAGAGCAAAACATTCACCAACCTTAAAAAAGCCGTCAAATGATTAAACAAAGGCCGTGTGCCTCTTTGTAGGTGGGGAAGAAATTAGGAAAACTGAACAGCAGACATTGTGGCATGCCAATTGTCCGAACGTTGGGATTTCAAGGGAAGTAAACGGCAATGACGAAGGGCCTTAATTTCTGGAGAATCGAGAACCTGTGTTTTGAAATGTGTGGGGAAAAAATGCAACACAGCAGGTTCTGGCAGAGATTTTCCCGTGACACCAGTTTGACTTGACTTCTTCATGTGACTTTTCTTCAACTCCTCAAGGAGTCGTTTGGAGAATGCACTGGGTCTATCAGGCTGTGTGTCAGACAAATTAATTATTTTCTTTTTTTCATTCTTTTGAGGATACTGAATAAGTACTCGTGCGCTTTCTTTTTTGCACTCGGTACCTTGCACATGCTGCTTTGTACATTTTGTCATCCGTTCTCTACAGCACAATATCCTACTCTTCCACAAGGCGGAACAGTTTTTAAAGATGTTTTCCTTCGATTTACACACGAAAACCCGGTCTATAGTCTGCCCAAAAGACTTCCAGGAGAGAGGAATCGGCACTGATGGTAACTCCAGAAAAACTCCCATCAACAGGCGTCCTAGTAAGGTTCGCACCTGGGCAGTCATGTTGTGAGCACAACGTTGTTAGGCTATCCCGTCACAAACCTGATCCTGGTGGAGCCATCCCTCTCCAGATGCCAGGGTGCATGCTGAGTATGTTGGTGTTATTCATACCACTGGCCAAAAAAGACATCTCCATCGGAAGATCGATGTGATTTTAACGAGTGTGTTATTTATTATTTATTTATTCATTTATTCTTTTATACCGAGGATAACAGAATAAGCAAGCAGTACTTTTTTTTATCCGGTCCCCGTGTGTATGCAGTTTTGTAAATATTGTCATCTGTTCCCACCGGCACACGATGGCCTACTCTTACGAAAAGCGGAACAGGATTTAACGTGTGCGCAAGATGTTCTGCGTGCGTTCGCACACGGGACCTCAGTTTAAAGTCTCATCCGAAGGACTTTTGGGGAGAGTGGAGTCAGAACTGATGTTAACTCCAGGATAAAAATTTCCTCGACCGGACTCGAACCCGGGTCGTCAAATTGCCAGCGCAATGCTCTGACCACTAGGCTATCCGTCCCCGTACGTGCGTGCGCGCGCGCGCGCGCGCGCGCGCGCGTGTGTGTGTGTGTGTGTGTGTGTGTGTGTGTGTGTGTGTGTGTGTGTGTGTGACTGTGTACTGTGTGTGTGTGTGTGTGTGTGTGTGTGTGTGTGTGTGACTCTGTGTGTGTGTGTGTGTGTGTGTGTGTGTGTGTGTGTGTGTGTGTGTGTGTGTGTGTGTGTGTGTGTGTGTGCGCAAGAAGTTGTGTATGTAGTCTTATCCAAAAGACATGTACAGGAATAGAAGTAGTAGTGATGTCAGCTCCAATGGAAGAAAACATTTGAACTGACATCGCTGGGGAGATTCGAATCCGTGTCTTCAATTTTACCATCAGACTGATGCTCTACTCGGCTACCTTCCCCAACTTCCCCCTACTCCTTCCACTGGTCGGCTGTAGTTTTATCATGTGAGCTCATACTTCGCCCCTTTCTGGTTAAAAAAAAATTTTTTTGACGTCTAAAACTTAGTCCAGCATAGGCTAATTTGTTGACAGAATCTTTGATATTTGGCAGTCCTATTTTGCTAGAGATTTAGTGCTGGAAAATGACAGGAGTTAAAAACTGAACTGAGTCCCCTGACTGAAAAAAAGTCTCCTAACACTGAAACAGTCTCATGTTATTTTTCTTTTAAAGTTTGCTGCAGTGCAGTTTTTAGATCATGGATGTTCAACTTTCAAGTAACTTTTAGATAGGCCTAATTAAACGTATTCTTGAGTATCAAAACCATCAACCCCCCCCCCCCCCCCGACACACAACACACACACACACACACACACACACACACACACACACATCACACACACACACACACACACACACACACACACACACACACACACACACACACACCACATATCCCACACCCTCACCTTCTGACCAGCTCACACAGGTCGCCACACCCATGCTGGGGTAACCGGCAAAAGTCTTCGATCTGCGCAGGTCCAGTGACGCACTTCCGCTCACTTTCAACAGGGATTTGTCGCCCATCTTGGACATTGGGTGCGGGATTACCGGAAGTGACGGCAAACGCACAGCGCTGCCGTGACGCAATACTGGTTGGTTGAGTCGAGGCACTGCCGCTAGATTCGCCATGTTGCAAGATGGTTGGACTTTCACCAAGACAATTTTTCGTTTTTTGTTTGTTTGTTGCTAAGTTGATCTTATTCCTGTGTTGTTGGGTTCCGTTTCGTACCCTCGGGGGTGTTGTTTTACCTTGACTTGCTGAGGTAGACTAAAGCACAGTATGTGTTTTGAAGTCAGTCTTTTACTGCACTGGTCCAGCATAGGTAGAGAGAGGTGCTATACTGTCTGTTTTTGTCTCATGGTGAAGTGTAGAACCTGACCTGAAAGACACAAACGTACTTGGTATTATGCAACGTTTTTAGAAGCTAAATGAACAATAGCAGCTTACATTTTTTAAAAAGCAAGGAAAAGAAAGCCAAAAACTCCCTCCAAACAAACCAGCCAATAAACCAACCAGCGAACAAGCCAACCAACCAACCAACCAACCAACCAGCCAGCCAACCTACCAGCCAGCCAACCACCCAATCGACCAACAAATCAATAGTCTAGCCAGTAAACCAGCCAGCCAGCCAACCAACCAACCAACACGCATTACAAAGCGCTCATACTCCCATTCCGATAAACTTGTACCATATATTATCAGAGCTCGGTCGTTAAAACAGCGGAGTTATACAGTCAGGCGTCACGGGTTTAAATCTATTTCAGCAAGGTCTGCAACATGAAACGGGGGACTTTTCCCCCCTACGCTGTT
>CM060327.1:5882273-5884773 GCA_030674155.1 Stramonita haemastoma | reverse complement strand
CTTCAAGGGAAAGATTGATCTTGGCTGGAACCGTTCGGGAGCTAGACAGATTTTCTCATCCATTATCAAGCTTAGTCCTTTGATCTCTTAAAATAAAACTTGTTCGTTTTTTTTCTTTTTTAATTTTTTAGGGGGGAGGGGGGTGTCGCTTGTTTCTTTCTTTTCGGCTAAACTCTCCAACACCCTTCCCCCTCCCACTCATCTACCTCCCCACTCCTTTTCTCTCGCCACCCTCCGTCGTCCATTTGTCCCCCCCCTCCCCCGCCCCAATTCCTCCTCTCCCCACTCACCTCCCTGTCCTTGAATTTTTCAGGATGAATAACAAAAGTTAATGCCCATTTGTGTTCAGGGCTGTTTGTTTTGCTAATGGTTTTGTAGATTTTGTGAAACAAACGACTGGTTCTTGTCGTTTGTCTGTGTCTTTCTGTCAACCTTTCTGTCTTTCTGTCTGTCGGTCTGTATATTTTTTGTTTGCTTGTTTGTCCTCCTGTTTGACTGTGTACCAATCAATCCTTAAGCCATTGGGTCTTCCTGTGGAATAGCTTGGTGGTTAGAGCTAAAAAATCAGTGATCTGAGAACCCGGGTTCGAGTCACTTCTGAGACGCCTACTCGAGTGGATTTTCCCCATGGAGTTAACATCAGTACCGACTCCACTCCCCTGAAAGTACTTTGGATGAGACTATAAATCGAAGTCCCGTTTGCAAATGCATGCAGAACATCTTGCGCATACCCATTCCGCCTTTCGGAAGAGTAGGGTATTACGTTCTGGTAGGAATGGGCGATATTAAAAAACAACACAACACTTGCATGCACAGCGATGCCATGTTTAGACCACCATTCCCGAAGTCGGAATGCGGCTTCCTTAATGGTGGGCAAAATAATCGCATAAGAAAATTCTCGTCACTCGTGAACCTTGGAGCTCTAGTCGATGAACGGGGGGAAAATGGATATCTTGTAACTAGAAGTGGAGAAATGTGCGCTCTTAAAATGTAGATGTCGCTGGTGACGTCACAACTACCCTAATTCAGAACGACTGAACTTATTCCAAACTAAAAATGATTTTCAACTTTTCATTCTCTTTATTTCTTTCTTTTAGTTTCTCAGCTAGAGCTCTAAGGTTTACGGGTGGTGAGATTTTGCATTATGTGACCCTTTTTGCCCACAGTTATTTAAGACAGGCACATTCAGACTTCATGTATGATGTCTAAAATAATACATCAGTGTGCCCGCGTTTAAAAAAAAAAAAGCTATATGTTCCTACCGGCACGCAGTGGCCTACTCTTCCGAAAGACGGACCGGGATTTAACGTGACGTTCTGCCTTCACACACGGGACCTCGGTTTACAATCAAGATTGGAGTCAGGACTGATATTAGCTCCAGGGGGAAAAAATCCCCATCCAACATGTGTGGGTTTGATCCCGGGCCGTCAGATCGCGAGCTCAAAGCTCTACCCACAGGGCTATACCACCCCTACCCCCGTTACCTTTATTCAACAAAGAACAAAACCGCCGTGTTGTGTTTTGTGGGTTCCCTTCTTTAGAGACCAGGCCCAAGACAAACAAATCCTCCAGAACACATGGAAAACAAACCCTGACTAAGCCAGTCCTGTGGAGAGGTCGTTTAGGTGGGGTGGAGAGTGGAAGGGGTGGGGAGAAGAGGAGACACGAGTTACATAGAGGATTACCTTGTGGTTTGGCTTAATAAGAAGGGCCTTGGTTTATAGTCTCATCTGAAGCACTTTTCCGGTACCTAGGTGGAGTTGATGTTAACTCTAGGGTAAAAATTCCCTTGAAGGGTGTCTGTCAATCTTGGTGGTGGCATGAACCTGGGTTCAATCCTGGGCCGTCACATCGCAAGTATTACGCTCAAACCACTGGGCTACCCCCTCCCCCACTTCCCCCTAAAGCTTTCCATTCATTAGTGGCCAGCCATGGCCTAAACAAACAAATCACCCAGGAAAAAACTCGAAGAAAAATCGATCCCCCAACTTCCTGAGTAAGAAACCAGCCGCCACGGCGCAGTGGTTAGCACCTCGGGTTATAGACAGGCTGGTTGCGGGTTCAAAACCCTTTAGAGCCTTAAGGTTTTTTTTTTTTTTTAATCAGACTTCGGACGGCTCTTACTCAGAGTGAGTAAAGTGTGGGCTCATTGGGAAGACTGGGACCACACAGTCGAACTTCATCCACTTTACGGATGCGATTTTGAGAGTTTTGCTGAAATTATCTGACCAACACTGCAGGTGTCTGTATCTCTGGGGCCTGGTTGATGCCGAGATGTATTATGATAGTAAGCGTAGAGTCGCCAGACTAAGGGATAGATAGATAGATAGACAGACAGACAGACAGACAGACAGACAGATAGGTAGGTCGATAGACAGATAGACAGAAAGAAAGACAGATAGATAAACTGATAGATAGATAAATAGATGTACAGATAAATAGATAGATAGACAGACAAACAGATAGATAGATAAATAGATATATAAATAGTTAGATAGAT
>CM060327.1:5867273-5874773 GCA_030674155.1 Stramonita haemastoma | reverse complement strand
CACACACACACACACACACACACACACACTCCCACACCACACCACACCCACCAACACACACACACACACACACACACACACACACCACACACACACACACACACACACACACACACACACACACACACTCCCACACCTACACCCACCACCAACACACACACATACACACACACACACACGCACGTACGCACACACACACACACACACAACAAACACCCCCCCCCCCAACTTACCTCCAAACACAGTAAAGTACCACCACACCACACCACACCACCACACACAAGAAAAAAAAACACCTCCAAAAAATGACACTTTGTGTCCGTCAGTTAACAACCAACGACGCATAAACACTACAAGTTGACTTCAGCCTACCGCACATAGTATACATATACATACACATTAATATATTCTCACACAGCAGAGAGAGCGAAAGACTCCGAGGCCTCTAGCACACAAGCCAGCCTACCAAGCACCGTTCGTCCTTCCTTCCTTCCTACCTGGCCGAGCCGAGTACCCTATCTAACCTGAAAGTCTATAGATAGACAGAGAGCAGTGCCGAACTGTCTCTAATGTCTTGAGAGTTTTTGAATGCTCCACCTAGGCCCTAGTACCTCGCTAGGTTTTTTCTTTCTTTTTCTTTTTCTTTTTAGTCGAGCAGTGAAACGAAGCGACAGTTTTTACCGGTGAAGGGGAATAGTGTTGCGTCCGTGCTCTACTGGCACTACTAACGGTAGTGTCTTTTGTCCTTCCCCCTCCCCCAGGATCAATTGTGTGTATTTTGGTGTGGTGTGTGTGTGTGTGGTGTGTGTGTGTGTGTGTGTGTGCGTGCGTGCATGTGTGTGTGTGTGTGTGTGTGTGTGTGTGTGTGTGTGTGTGTGTGTGTGGTGTGTGTGCCTGGCTGTCTATCTACCTATCTGACTACATATCGCGCGGATAGACACAGTTCCTTTTTGCTGTAGTTTGATTTGTTTTGAGTCGATTCATTTGATTTTGTTTTTATGTACTTTAGTTTCATCTGTTTCTAAAAAAAACACCAAGCAACACACTATAGGGAAGGAACTGATTCTGTGTGATTGTGAAGTTATATTTTAATTAATCAATTAATTAATTAATTAATTAATTAATTTATTCATTTATTCATTTATTTACTTATTTATGTATTGATTCTTTCGTCTCGAGGATAATGGTTTAAGCGCTCGAGCGTTTTTTTTTGGTTTTAATTGGGCATTCAGTTTCATGTGTGTGTGGTTTTGTAACTTTCGTCATTCGATCCTATCGGACACATGACATACTCTACCGAAAGGTGAACAGGTTTTAACATGTGGGTAAGATGTTCTGCGTGCGTTTGCACGTAGGGACGCGGTTTATTGTCTCATCCAAAGGACTTTTGGGGAGTGGAGTCAGTACTGATGTTGGCTCCATATCATATCATATCGTTGCCCTACGTTTTTCTTCAGATACTTACACAGTTTTCCCAAATAAACGCACGCACACACACTTAACACCCCCTCCCTGTCCCCCCACCACGCGCACACACACGTACATACACACACACGTACATACACACACACACACACACAACACACACACAACACACACACACACACAGACACACACACACACACATACACACACACTATACTAAACACACATAACCCCTACCCCAAAAACATACAACCCCCACCCCAAACACATATAATCCCCAACCCGTAAACTACCCACATTTTTTTTTAATACAACCATACCAAAAATCTCCAGGGCGAGAGAATTCTCACCAGCCCCAAACTCCAGCACACAGCACCGGTCAGACAGACACAGACAGGGTAGCTGTACAGCACAGCGCAGCGCAGTGTAGTGTAGTGTCGTGTCGTGTCGTGTCGTGTCGTGTAATGTAGTGTCGTGTGTCGTGCAGTATTTTTCATTTATTTATCTATTTAATTCATTTATATCGACGATAATGGAATAAGCACTCATGTTTTTTTCACATCTAGTCCCCTTGTGTATGCAGTTTTGTATATCTTGTCATTTGTTCCCACCGGCACACAATAACCTACTCTTACGAAAAGCGGAACAGGATTTAACGTGTGCGCAAGATGTTCTGCGAGCGTTCGCACACAGAGTCTCGGTTTATAGTCTCATCCCAAGGACTTTTGGGGAAAGTGGAGTCAGCACTGATGTTAACTCCAGGAGAAAAATCTCCTCGAACGGGAATCGAACCCGGGTCGTCAAATTGCGAGCACAATGTTCTGACCACTAGGCTATCCCGTCCACCTGTGTGGTGTAATGTGTACAGTATCACAGTCACGCCTCGTCCCCATAAAGCGCTGTTTTCACACGGTGCACTACCTTGGTCCTGCCTGACTAAGCAACATTACATACTGCTTTACTCTCTCACCGTAGAGAGAGAGAGAGAGAGAGAGAGAGAGAGAGAGAGAGAGAGAGAGAGAGAGAGAGAGAGAGAGAGAGAGAGAGAGAGAGAGAGAGAGAGAGAGAGAGAGAGAGAGAGAGTATTTCAACTCTTTTTTTTTTTTTGCACCTTGACTATCCCGAAGCCAGAATGCCGCTACCTTTATGGTGGCCATTGTTGATTGCTTGTTTCAGTTCTATGTGAGAGTGCTTTTTGCTTTAAAAAAAAAATTATTATCTTTGTTGCTTTTTTAATCTTCATATTGCCTTCATGTTGTTTTTTTTTGTTTAGTTAGAGGTTGTTTTTTTTTGTTTTTTTTTTAATCTTATGTTATCCCTGATAAGGGCGGGGACTGGATGTTAAAAAGCACAGGAGTGTTTATTTATGATCCTCGAAATAAAATAATTTGATTGATTGATTTATTGATTGATTAATTGATTGGGCAAAACCGGTCTCATGCTGCAAAATCTCACCACTGGTGAACCTCGGAGCTCTAGCCGAGGAATTGAGAAAAGAAAAATACTTGATTGTGTTGACTAAGGATCAATACTTTTTTTTGTTTTTTAAGCTCTTTCATTCTGGTTTAAGGGTGATGTTCACTTTGGGACTTTAGCTGACGAGAAAAATAATGTCATTAAAAAAAAATCCGTAAAATGAAGCTAGCTGGATGTAGGGATAGATTGACAGGAGGTCTTTATTCTGTTTTTCTTTTATTTCGAGGGTAATGGAATAAGTATTCATGTGCATTTTTACATCCAGTCCCCGTGTGTATGCGATTTTGTCAATTTTGTCATCCATTCCAACTGGCAGACAATGGCTTAATCCTCCATTAAGAGGAACAGGCTTTAACATGTACGCAAGATGTTCTGCGTGCGATCACACACGGGACCTCGGTTTATAGTCTCATCCGGAGGATTTTTAGAGAGAGGAGTCAGCATTAATGTTAACTCTAGGGGAAAAGTCTCCTTAAACGGGATTCGAACCCGGGTCAGCAGATCGGGAGCGCATTGTGCAATGAATACTCTTGTGCCTTTTTCTTCTAACAAACTCGGATTCGAACCCTTGACCTCAAGGATTAGAGGCGTCTCCAAGGACGTTGCCCTTTGTAAGAACGAAGTCTTAACCACACTGCTAGGAACACACCACTTGTCAGTGGGGAAAATGCAAGCTGGACAGAAATCCATAATTCTTCTTCCTGATAGCCCAGATCCAATCCAAGGGGACGACTGGTCAGCTGTCTGTGTAGTGGTCTTCATGGCTGTGGTCCTCTTGCTCCAGAAATGGTGAGGTGGCTCAGGAGGTCATAGACTAGACAACTGCCCTTACTATCCCTCTTGCTCCTGTGTCTGCGGCAAGGAATTTGGCTTTCTTATATTTATGCCACTGAAACATCAGAATGACAATTTTAAAATTAAACAGTGAGAAAATGGCCTTTCATGGTTTTGATTTTATGAGTGTAAAAGGAGAGTCGATGATAATGATGATGATGAAGAAAAAAAGGAAAAAAATAACAGACACACAGACACACAGACTCACACACACACACACACAGACTCACACACAGACTCACACACAGACTCACACACACACACACACGAACACACACACACACACACACACACACACACACACACACACACACACACACACACACACACACACACGTTACTGTCTCCCTGTCTGTCTTTCAGTCTTCCTCAGCATAATTCCTCACCTTGAAATGTGTCCACCCTTCTTCCCTTCAAGGAGATAGCTTACCACCCATAAACAGCGCCCCAGACAATATTTACATGTGCACTTCAGTAAACCCCCAAACAGATCGATTATGCTAAAAGCTTGAACACAAAACCTCAGCACCCAAACCTACCCATGGTCCCCTCCCTCTTTTCTCTTCAATACAAAAGCAGATCTACACTACCAACATGCCGTTTAAGAGATCTATTGAACGCAATCACTTCAATTGCTAGTATACATACAATGTGGTGAATAGATCCAATAGATCGAAGAGATCTATAGGTTGTGTGTTTGTCTGTCTTCTGAGGTTCAACTGGTTCAGCATTGTTACTTTGTTAGTCAGTATTCCTTGAGAGTTGTGTGTTCGATTCTTGGAACAAACAATAGCGACAATAGCTGATCGTGATCACTTACCAAAGTAGTACTGGGATCACTTTCAGTAAGTGTGTGTGTGTGTGTGTGTGTGTGTGTGTGTGTGTGTGTGTGTGTGTGTGTGTGTGCGTGCGTGTGTGTGCGTGTGTGTGTATGTGTGTGTATGTGTGTGTGTGTGTGTGTGTGTGTGTGTGTGTGTGTGTGTGTGTGTGTGTGTGTGTTGGGGTGTGTGTGACAGCCTTGATGTAGCCTCTGAGGTCATTGGGGCTATAAACTGTATAATTGGATTGGATTAATTAGATTAGGCAAAGGGGTAGCCCTGTAGTTAGAAGGTTGCACCCTTAACCTGACTTTAATTAACCAAGGGTGTGGTTTTAAATGTTTCCTAAAAGTGGGGAAGGGGGGGGAGGGGGGGGGGGGTCGAGATAGCGTAGTGGTTAGAGCGTTGCGCTTGCAATTTGATGGCCCGGGATCGAGCCCAGGTTCGTGTCCCCCGCAGAGACGCCCGTTCAAGGGACACCCCCCCCCCATAGCGCGCGCGCGCGCGCGTGTGTGTGTGTGTGTGTACTTTTGAGTGGTTTTTTGGGGGGGTTGTTTTTGTTGTTATTGGTGTTGCTTGTATTATCTATAGGCATATTTTATATTTAAGACTGTTGAAGTCATGTTAGTTAATTAATGTTGGTGAAATATTTTTGGGGTTCTCTTCTTTTTTTGTTTGTTTGTTAGGGTTTTTAGCTTTTTTTTTTCTTTCTTTAGATAGATGGCTTGATGAAAAAAGCAAATCAATGCTTATTCAATGTACCATCTGGAAATAAAAATTTGATTTGATTTGATTTGATTTGATAGCCACCTTGGACTTAACATCAGTACTAAAGCCACGTTTCGAAAAGTCCTTTAGATGAGACTGTAAGCCCTGGTTCCATGTGCGAACACAGAAATCATTTTACGCACACGTTAAAACCTCATTCATCATTTGTTGAGGAGCTTGTCAGCTTTGGATGACACTAACATACCCAGCATGCATCCTGCTGCCTGGAGAGGAGATGGGTTCTGCCAAGTTCAGCTCACCTGCAACACACTGTCTGAAACATTTACACAATAGATTAAAACAGACGGGTAAAAAAAAAAGTCAACATGACGAAAATTTTCAAAACTCTACAAAATTTAAGAGCATGTGTATTTTATCTATTCAAGATCATGCGTTTTTTTTGTGTGCAGTATTCAAGCTGCATACTAAATCTTCCTCCCCATTCCTCCTTTCCACCCGTCCCTCCCTCCCTCCACCCCCAACACTTTGACCCTACCCCTCCGCTACCATGTACCCAAACAAAGATCCCCTCAACCTCACACAGACTTTCCCATTCCACTGCTCAAATGCCCAAAGAAAAGGTAGTGTGTGTGTGTGTGCGTGTGTGCGTGCGTGCGTGCGCGTGTGTATGTGTGTGTGTGTGTGTGTGTGTGTGTGTGTGTGCGTGCGTGTGAGTGTGTGTGTGTGTGTGCGTGCGTGCGTGCGTGCGTGTGTGTGTATGTATTATGTCATGTATGGTAAGGAACTACCGATCACTCGACCGTTAGTCTGCCTGTCACTTACAATCTCTCACCCGCGGCTGAATAGAAACCTGACAATTTCCAATTCACCTGGATGAAAACCTGTGGCCAGATGTTGGGGGCATGTTGGCTTATAGAGAGAAAAATACCCAACCAAACAACAAAGAAACCAACAGTAACAACTAAACTCTTGACTGGTGATCTGTGTTTGCCTGTTTTTTTTTTTAAATTTTCATTATTTTTATTTTATTCCTTTATATCGAGGACAATGGAATAAGCACTCATGTGCTTTATATATATATATATATATATAATTTTTTTTTTTTACATCTAGTCCCTGTGTGTATGCAGCTTTTGTACATCGTGTCATCTGTTCCCATCGGCACACGATGGCCTACTCTTACGAAAGCGGAACAGGATTTAACGTGTGCGCAAGATGTTCTGCGTGCGTTCGCACACGGGGCCTCGGTTTACAGTCTCATCCAAAAGACTTTTGGGGAGAGTGAAGTCAGCACTGATGTTAACTCAAGGGGAAAAATCCCCTCGAACGGGAGTCGATATCGGGTCGTCAAATTGCGAGCGCAAAGTTCTGACCATTATGTTATCCCGTCCCCTGTCTGTATCTGTCTGTGTGTCTGCTGTCTGTCTATCTGTCTGTCTGTCTGTTTCTCGCTCAATTTATTTATCTCCTTTTCTCCGTGTGTGTCTCTCTCTTTCTCTCCTTGTCTCTATCTTTCTGTCTCTCTCTCTCTACGTGCCTCTCTCTGTCTCTGTCTGTCCGACTCTGTCTCTGCCTCTCTTTTTCTCTCCATGTATCAGTCTGTCTGTCTGTCTGTCTGTATCTGTCTGTTTGCCCGTCTCTCTGTGAATACAAAATGTCCGGCTAGGTTGGCAAGAAGCCGAAAACAATACAAAGAAGTCAAGTTACAAGTGGGGGGGAGGGGGGAGGGGGTAAGGTGGAGTAGCGAGGACAAAACATGACTGCTTTACACACACACACACACACACACACACACACACACACACACACACACACACACACACACACACATATCCTTCGGATGAGACTATAAACCGAGGCCCCGTGTGCGAACGCATGCGGAACATATTGCGCACACGTTAAATCCTGTTCCGCTTTTTGTGTGCCGGTGGGAACAGATGACAAGATTTACAAAACTGCATACACACGGGGACTGGATTAAAAAAAAGTTCACGAGTGCTTACTCCATTATCCTCGATATCTAAAGTAAACACACACACACACGAAAGAGAATGCTTGAACATTATTGAATAGGGAAAACACTCAAAGATATCTATCCACCCCCTTTGTTTTCCTTAATAGAGCATTCACAGGTGATTGTGTAACTCAGTCATTTTAAAATCTCCTCTCTCCTATTGTGCCAAGAGACTTCAAGAAGAAAGATACAAGTAGGGGAGGG
>CM060327.1:5842273-5859773 GCA_030674155.1 Stramonita haemastoma | reverse complement strand
TAGCGTGCGCGCATGTGTGTGTGTGCGTGCGTGCGTACGTATGTGTGCGTGCGTTCGTGCATGTGTGTGTGTTTAGATACAGCAGTCAGAAACATGAAATTGAACAACAACAACCCCCCCCCCCCCAAGTTAAATAAAACGCACGGTGTGAATGAAGCAGACGACGCGTTTTATTTTGTGTTTGAGTGTCCACATGTTTTTGGAGAAGGAGCAAACACACCATTCATTCCAATCAATGTTTTCTGTGTGCAATTGGATTTAAAGAATAAACGATTTTGTCCAATTCAATTTTGCTAAATTTGTGAAGTTTTCAAAGAATGTTTTAACTGCTATGTTTGTAAGGGGGGTGGGGGTGGGGGGTGGGGGGTTGTCGTTGATGCTTGTTTGTTTGGTTTTGTGTGTGTGTGTGTGTGTGTGTGTGTGTGTGTGTGTGTGTGTGTGTGTGTGTGTGTGTGTGTGTGTGTGTGTTTATGTGTGTGTATGTGTGTTTATGTGTATGTATGTTGTGTGTTTATTTAAACATACATCTAGTGGATTGGTGGTCTATTGGAGTTGTGGTCTAGTGGATTGGTGGTCCAGTGGATTGGATTGTCTATAGGTAACGTGCATACCTGGAAAGCGAAAAGTCCAGGTTGGAAGAATGGGGTGGTTCGATTCCCGATTAGGCCCAAACTTTTCCACCCCCATCTGCTAGACCGTGAGTGGTGGTCTGGGTGATAGTCTTTTCGATGGGACGATAACCTGAGGCCTCGTGTGTAGCCTGTATTTAGTGCACGTTAAAGAACCCATGGCAACAAAAGAGTTGTCCCTGGCAAAATTCTGTAGAAACAAATACGAATGCAGGCAGGAAAAGAAAACAGTAATACTGGGTGGCGTTGCTCTAGCGGTGACACGCTCTCCTCGGGTACAGCATTCTTAATTTTAAGCAGACTTTATCGAGATTTAAAGTATATACCAGTATTTTGGATTTGATCGATCTCACTTCAGTTTTTCTTTCTTTTTTTTTTTTATAATCTCTTTTTTCATTTTCCTCTTTGCCCATTCTGTTTCTTATCTGTTTTTATTCATTCTTTTTCTGTTGTTTTCTTCCCTACCCCCCCCCCCCCCCTCGGAGAATGCATCCGGAGACTCCTTGGCATCTCCTACAGAGACACATAAGCAACGAAGAAGTGCATAACAGAATCCAGCAAACCATTGGTCCCTTTGAAAATCTATCAATCTTAAAGAAGCGCAAACTGAAATGGTACGGGCATGTCACAAGATCAAAAGGACTTGCAACGACAATACTGCAAGGCACTGTCCAAGGAGGAAGAAAAAGAGGCAGACCAAGGAAGAGATGGGGGAGGGGGGGGACAATATCAGCGAAACGGACAGGCCTAGAACTCGACAAAACATTGAGAAAGGCAGAACAGATATTTAGATTTTAGATTTATTCCTTTATATCGAGGATAATGGGATAAGCACTCTTGTGCTTTTTTATCATCCAGTCCCCGTGTGTATGCAGTTGTGTAAATGTCATCTGTTCCCACCGGAACACGATGGCCTACTCTTACGAAAAGCGGAACAGGATTTAACGTGTGCGCAAGATGTTCTGCGTGCGTTCGCACACGAGGCCTCGGTTTGAAGTCTCATCCGTGGGGAGAGTGGAGTCAGCACTGATGTTAACTCCAGGAGAAAAATCTCCTCGACCGGACTCGAACCCGGGTCTTCAAATTGCCTGCGCAATGTTCTGACCACTAGGCTATCGTCCCCCCCAGAGAGAGGAATAGAGGGAACTGGTTTCAAGTCTTCAGGGGTGCCCCCACGTTTGCCAGACTAAGGGATAGATAGATAATAGATAGATAGACAGATAGATAGATAGATAAGATAGATAGATAGATAGATAGACAGACAGATAGATAGATAGATAAGTAGGTAGATAGATAGATAGATAGATAGATAGATAGATGAGATAGATCGATCGATCGATCGATCGATAGATAGTTAGGTAGATAGACAGACAGATAGACAGACAGATTAGATAGACCCACCTAACTCTTCTTCATACTCCCTTACTCCCTCTTGAATCTCCCCGCCCCAACACCCCCCCCCCCTCTTTTCCTGTCTCTCGCGTCTCCCATCTTAAACAATTTGTGCCGTTTTTACAAAAAAATTAATTATCGACTTCAGTTTTTCAATATTTTTTTTTTATAAAGCCCAAACTCCCTGGAGTCAGTGAAGGAAAAATTCACGACATGGCCTGTTCATTGGATTATTTATTTTATGATTTTTTGTGTGTGAGGTTATCTTCCAAATTGTGGAGTGATTAAGTTACAGGGAGGCTACTCTCTGTGGACTGGTTGACAAGCGTTGCAGAGGATGGGACCTGTTCAGGGTGAATGAATAATGGATTAACTCTGACGTGGCGCTGAAGCATGATGTGTAAGAGAATATTGGTTTAGGTGAGAAATAAAGAACAGCTAAATTCTTTTGTTAAATTTTTTGGGGGTCTCATCTTTTGTTACATTCCTGTCCTGCTGTTCCTACACCGCTCATTCCACTCTCTATGCCCCAACTATTATGTAAAATGGGTATCATTGCATCCTTAGGGTCAGAAGTCCTTACAGAGCTGATCAAAATTAAGCTGCTGTGGGGCCACCATCCAGAATGGCCCTGCACTGCTCCTGGATTATTTTGATGATGTGCAATGGTACCTTTACTGAGCTAGCATATGCTGGACTCAACTAACTAAACTCCCAACTGACGACATAAAGAGCTGAAGCTTCCTATGGTCATAACCAGATCAACAGTAATGAGGAGGATGCAATGCTGCTGTAGAAGTGCATACTGGTGCTAACTGGGCCCCAGAGATACAGACACCTGCAGTGTTGGTCAGTAGTTCAAGCAAGCATCTCAAAGTTGCCTATGTAGAGTGAATGAAGCTCGACCGTAGGGTTCCAATCTTCAAACTGAGCCTGTGGCAAACTCTAGGTAGAGGCGGCTGGAGTTTGTAACAACTCTATAACTATGGGACTCGAACCCGTGACCTTCCAGCCTGCGCCGATTTTCAGTACACACTTGCACTTTTGTGATCTAAAAAAGAGAAACCTTCCAAATTATCAGGACTATGATTGTCATATCCACATTTTCAGCGATGACGGTCTCTTTGCCTACAGCAGGCAAAGGTGATGACTGACCTTTTCCCATGGGGATGCCGGGGGCCTGTCAGTACAAACAGCATCCTCACCTTCTGGAAATTCTGTGCCAGGAATTTATCTCTCTCTCCCCTCCTCCTCCCTCCTCCTCTCTCTGTCTCTCTCTCTGTCTCCCCTCCCCTTCCTCTCTCCCCCCTCTCTCTTTTCCCTCCCACCTCTCTCTCTCCATCCCTTCTTCTCTCTCACTTTCTGTATGATTAAAATTATGTCACTTTGAGCTTTTTCAAATTGTCTACATGGTATTTTTGTTTCCGAAACCCATCCCTGCCTCCCCCCTCCCCTCGACCTTCACCAAGTCTCCATCACTCCACATCCTACACGTTTGCATCATCATTTTTCAAACTGTGGACGTGGCATATTTTCCACAACCCCCGTCTCCCTGGAGTCACTGAACAAAACAAAAAAAATCAGGCATTCACAACTCCGCCTGTTCACTGGATTATTTTATGATTTATTATTTTTTTAAAATTGCAAGGTTATTTTTCAAATGAAGTTACAGATGCGGGATGCTGCTTTCAGCTGAATGCTGAACAAGAGTTGCTGATGATGGAGAATTTTCAACGTGGATGAATAATTGATTCACTCCTCCCACATAGCAGTTAAACATGGTATATAAGACAATAATATTTTAGATGGAAAAAAATAGATGAAGGCTACAATCTAAAACTTTGCTAGCTGCAACGTTTTGAATTTGTTAGAAAATGTACAATTCCTTTTTAATCTCTGTGAACAAAATCATGAAAAAACAGAAAGCATCAGGGCCAGCTTCTACACAAATGAAAAGGTGATCATATCCCCCCTCCACCACCCACCCCCCTTTCACACACACACACACATACACACACACACACACAACCAAACACAACCAAACACACACACAACCAAACACAACCAAACACACAACCAAACACACGCACACACATTTTACACCTTCCCATCACTTTTCATACTTGTATCATATTCCTCGCCTCAAGGCAAACATCCACTTCTTGAATAAGCCTGACAATGCCAAGATATAGGTTGCCTTACAGCAATCGGAATCACAAAGTGTTTTTTCGCCTGCAAAACACAGACAGATCGATTTTCAAAAGATGGACATAGATCGTTTTGTAGCTCTACCTCGGGAGGGGGGGAGAGGCGGGGGGAGGGGGGGGGGGCGAGTGGGGGTGGTGGTGGTAGGGAGGCTCTGCATCTCTCTTGTACCCGAGTGCTGGATCGTTGGTCTGGAGGTAACGCACCAGTTCAGAAAGCGAGAAGTCGCGAGTTCAATCCTCGTTTGAACTGAATACCAGGCAAGGTTGAGGCAGGGAAGAAGGATAGAGGCAGACCACCAGCATCCTGCATTGCCAACATCACTGAGATCAGTGATCTGGGAGGGCTGTAGGAGATCGTGGTTTAAAACTCAGGAGAGAGAGAGACAAGGCAAGGCAAAGTCTTTTATTCGAGGATAATAGATAAGCACTCGTGTGTTTTTTTTTACATCCAGTCCCCGCCCTTTTCAGGGATACATCAAGTTGAAAATATACTAAACAATAAGACTTTACGCAGTACCAAACAACACACAAGAATAAAGGACACTATATATGATAAGGTAATAAAATGCACTCTTTCAGAAGACAAAAATCAGAAGTCACAATAAAAAATTTTGATTATGGAAAAAAAGAAAAGCGTTAGTAGATAAGGAGCAAACAAGAGAACAAAATGAAATAAACAACCGAAAACATCAATCCACCACTATCTATCAAAAATTGTACATGTAATATAAATCATACATTTGGATAAAAGGGGAATTTCTTTTTAAAACTAGAGAGAGAGAGGAGAGAGAGAGAGAGAGGAGAGAGAGAGAGAGAGAGAGAGAGAGAGAGAGAGAGAGAGAGAGAGAGAGAGAGAGAGCAGACAGACAGACAGACCAGCCAGCAGCCAGCCAGCCAGCCAGCCAGCCAGCCAGCCAGCCAGATACAAAGAGAGAGATGGCGAACCCTGGTGGCATTGCGTGGAATTTCTGTCAACGACAGCGGCGATGGAGACAGTTGAGTTAAACAGGTAGTCCAAGAAAATACTTTTTGTGCAAAGTAATTGCTTCAAAATGTCTCACTGCACAAACTAGTAGATTAACCCTTTCCGATCGCATTCCAGCGGTTTAATAAAAGTTTTGCGGGGGGTATTTCATATAAAAATACTATTTATGTCGAACTACTTTGTGTCGAATTCGCGTGTGCCTTTAGTCGTTTGGATGAGACTATAAACCGAGACCCCGTGTAAGAACGCACGCAGAAATCTTGCGCACACATTAAATCCTGTTCGGCTTTTCGAACGAGTAGGCTATTGTGTGCCGGTGGGAATGGATGACAATATTTACAAAGCTGCATACACACATTGAATGGATGTAAAAAGCACATGAATGCTTTTTCCATTATCCTCAATCTAAAAGAATACAAGAAAGTAAGGTTTAAGTTGCCGCCTCAGCATCGTTTTTGTGTCATTAACAATTGTTTACTTTAAAGGACATACTCCGGAATGCCTTTTCCGACAAGATATGGTATGAAGTATGGGGCTTGCTGTATGAAGTCTGATACCAAGCGCTTTCTAAAAACCCTACAACTTTCTGTAAAATACTACTAATTCAGCTTTCAAAATCATGGGCTGACATTACTAAGTAGTTTTCTTACATTATGCGCATATCTGGCACCAGATTATTCAAACAAGTTGACAGCGACATGCTCAATACTTGCACATAAGTAATTTTGCATCACTCTGCATAGGTTTAAAACCCATGCTTTGGGGGAACTCGATTTACAATGAGGTGCTTGAGCGTTCTAAAGGCATGAATACCGCTGTATTTTTGTCGGTGAATCGAGTACACATGATTTAAAGAACGGGGGAGAGAGCGAGACTAGAGAGGGGGAGCAAGAGAGAAGTACAGAGTAACAGTGTATATGCATGTAAGATCTTGTTTCCATACTCTAAACAGTCATTCATGCATGGCACTCTGAACAAAGACTTTGGTCAAGTTCTATTTATGGTAATTTTTGTAATACATTCCACAAACTTATGACAATGTTTCTCGAATGGAGTACATTCAATTGTTGGAACAAACATTGAAAACAGCATTTTCATTCAAATACAGACAGAAATTCAGGCGGGTTACAAGCCATACATAAAAACAGTAAGCATGTGAACACAATATCATGGATATATTACACAAGACAAGATCCGAACATTAGCACGCACCTATCACAATCTAAAAAGCACACAAATCAGCAATACCTCAGCCAGTTCTAAACTCACCCAAGTAAAAGAAACACTCGTGTGCACACCAACACGCCTACCCATCCACACAAGCACACACGCCCCGCATGCATGCCCACACACACACACGCGCGCGCGCGTATGCACACACACGCAAGCGCGCGCGAAATATCTAGACACATGTGCGAGTATTCTTATGACAAACCAAATTGCTATAAAATATCAAATAACTTCATATAACTCTTCTATTCTTTTAAGGTATTGAACAGAGTCTTAAAAAAAAACCCCAACAGAAACACACACACACACACACGCAGACACACACGCACACACACACGCAGACAGACACACACACACACGCGCTTTTTTATATAACAAACCAAGCTGTTATAACTTGTTTGATCTAACAAATATCAATGAAAATTAAATACTTTGCAATTAAAAGACTAAACAGTTTAAAATAATAAAAAGTAGCGTTTGGAGTCATGGCAAGTTGTCCTGAAGTTTATAATTTTGTTCTATTTCAGCTGCCAGCCGGCTACCCAACCCTACTCCAGCCTTTTTTTGGCTGAAGGGGGAGGTAGGCTTTTCCCAATGCTCTGACCAGCTATGACACAATGACCGACCAACTGACTTAAATTCTTACACCATCTTTTGGAATAGTTCAGACCACATTGTGTTCAATCCAATATGCTTTTAAAAACACAGAAGTGACAAAAAGCTAAACTCCAGCCGTGTTGTCTTTACAACCAGAAAGTACAGACACCCCAAGTAGATATGTGCAAAATGTCAGCTTGTAAGCTGTGCAAACCTTGTATTTTCTCAGTAAAAAAAGTCAGTTGGGTAGTCAAGTGCTAGTGGTGTGTGCTCACCACCTAACCTTTTTTCAGGCACATTTATTTTGTGTAAAGCTGCCATGACATGCATGAAAAATGGAAGCAATACTGGTTACAGGAAGCATTGTTGATCTTCTAAAGGGAACACACATTTTCTCCACTCATTTAAAAGCAAGAAAAAAAAGTACATGCTTCTGGCAAATGGGTTTCAGTTCACCTTCTATGGAAGTGAAAACTAGAAAACTTCAAATGTCTACTTCAAAACAATGCACATCAAATCAATTTTGACCCTGAAGTAATAAAATAGGGGGAAGGGGGCAGCAAGCAAAGCGGGAGATATTAACTGCATAATTTAAAGAAGTTTATCAGATACAATGCAAAACTACCAAGAATTTCACACAAAAGAATAGCTTAAAAACCTGACAAAGTCACGACCTTCAGGTTGTTATAAGACATGATACAGGCAACAAGCTACACACATACACCATCCTTCATATGAAGGTGAACAATATAAGCAATGCTTGGAATGGTTCCATGAAACTAAATCAATTGCACAACTGTCCGACAAAGACCACAAAAAAAAATCAAACATCCAAAACAAATATTGAAATATTAAAACAAAACACACCATCACAGAAAAACAACCGACACATAAAAAAGCACAGCGTAACTCATTAAAAAAAGGGTAATGTTATTATTCTTGGAAGAAATAGATTTTCTGGGTCATATTTAGTGTTACCATGATTGCTGTTTATGCAGAAAAAAAATTGGAAAGCAAGCTAATGGTGGAAGAGATCAAATCAAAAATAAAATTTTTATTTCCAGATGGTATATTGAATAAGCATTGATTTGTTTTTTTTTCATCAAGCCATCTATCTAACAAAAAAAAAAAAAAATAAAAATAAACAAACCCCCTAACAAACAAAAACAAAAAAAGAGAACCCCAAACATTTCACCAACATTAATTAACTAACATTTTTCAACAGCCTAAAAATAAAATATGCCTACAGATAATACAAGCAACAACAATAACAAAAACAACCAACAAAGAAAAAACAACACTCAAAAGTCAAGATTCAATTCCTTTCACCCCTTTTGGCATGGAAGATAACAAACAAATTCAACAGGAAAAAGAAACCTTACAGCAATACATCCAAAAGTATTATCAATATCAACTGAACTGAAAGCAAGAATCACCACAAAATAATAAACAATATAAAGACTCATGACATTTTTTAAAGGTATGTAAATTTCTGTAAAAGATACAATCTACACAGGTTAAAGGCATCAAATCAAATAAAAAATCACACACACACACACGCACACAACCACACGCACACGCACACACACACACACGCACATATATACACACACACGCGCGTTTGCGCGCTCGTCCACACAGCACGTATTCACGTACGCACATGCACACATTTTAAATTAAAAAAAAAATCATATAGTGTGAAATAAACAGCTTACGTCAGTTACAATGTCACCAATTCCATTATTTAAGACTAAAAAAAAGAGAATCCATAAAATGTCAATAAGTAATTTATGTCAGATTACAGTATCTCCATACTTCAGTTCATACTTTATATACTAGAAGGAAGAAAAGGAAAAAACAAACAAACGCAACAACACCATATGATAATATCCACGAGAGGAAATAACGCTAACAGACATACAAACAAACAAACAAATAAACAAAAACAACAAAAAACCAATAAATAAAAACAAAAAAGGGAAGGGGTTTGGAACGGATGGGGAGGGGGTATCAAGGAGGAAGGGGGAAAACACAAACAGCAACCACACAACAAACTCATGTCCCTTACAGCTGGGGAACAGATTACCCCAATACAGACAAATGCTCGAGGATCAAAACCATGATGTTACTACAAAAACTTAATGTCGGGCTATGGTGGAATCTTTTATAAGTAGAGTTGATTACACCGCCATTGACAATCCCACATTCTACCAGATACAATGAAATGAAAAAAGCTGCAAAAATTACATCACTTTGTGATCAGTGCTTCAAATTCAATAATCAAAATAGCGATAATGAAAAAACCAGCTTTTCATAATCAAATCTAAGAAAGATATATAAAATGTTTCCATACAAAATGTCAAAATATGTGATAGAAAAGGAGATAACTGGACATAGCAAGAACTTAAATAAAATGACTATCTACCAGCATTCCTTGCTGAAATAATTTATCAAAATTTAAAGCACAGAAAACCCCCAAACATTCATACAGTTGAGTGTTTCGTCCTATTGCTTGTTTACAGCTTATGACCAGCCACTAAAACAAACCCACATAATTATGCTCGATTTTTTAGTTTTACACAACCCAGTTTTATGAAACCACAAAAATTAGCAAGAAGATTGAGCAAAATAACCCCCCCCCAAAAAAACAACAACACCACCCCCCAAAAAACAAACACATGTATGACACTGCATTATCAGTAATGTGCTAGAGTACATTATTTTACCACATTTGGTACACTGGAATTTTGGAATACACACATTCGAAGTGAAGTTTCATAAAGGTAAAAAAACACTCCTGTACAGAACGATACAGTAGAAAGGTTGGACAAATACAAGAAAGCCGACAAGAAATTATTCAGCAATTAGCGCTGATTGATGTGAATTTTGTCATGTTAGGCTTGCCAATACAACCATATTTTTTGTGGGGCATATAAAATCTTTTCCCCCATTTCATATTTTTTTGTCCTTTTTCATCTTTTTCTCTATCAAAAAATTACTTTGGGCCTCTTAACTTTTTCTCTCCATTTCCTTTCCTTTTCAGATTTAACTGAACAAAAAACAAAAAAAAGGCTGTGATTAATTTATTTGCGCTGACGAATGGAAATCAAAGTCTGCTGGGAGAAATGCAAATGGAGTAGTCTATCGATGGGCTGGGAGTGCTATGACCTGGGTAACGAGCATGTCCCTGAGCTACAGCAAAGCAAAAGACAAGGAAATCAGGAAACTGGACACATGAATAACATAATAATTTATCTCCAATCATAACCTATGTAAAACATTTAAAGCAAACATTCATCATGCCACATTTTTTAGAATAATAGGTAAAGGCAAAAGTGTTTCCATAACCTATAATATGGTCATCGGAAAGGGAGGTAACAGAGACCTCAGCTTCTCTAAGGGCCAGCATATTGAGGGTGGCTTCCATCTCCTCTTCCTCGCTGTTTCATCTATCCTGTGCCTAGAGAGGGCAGGTACCTATTTACAGCTGGGTGACCATTGAAGCCAAGACGCCCAAACTGTTACTCATCTGCTTGGTAAACAAGCTCAATGCTGCTTAAGCCTTAGCTTGGGTAAAGTCAGTGTTCTGATCACTGAGCTATAGGTACCCCCAAAACAAATGAGGACAAATAAGTTTAAGATATAGGCCAAATTTATTTTTTCACAAATCAAAATACCGAAACTTCTTTCTTACAGAGACATTCCAATACTTCCTACCATCCACCCTTTAGAAAAGCAAGGCGAGTTTTTAAAGTCAGTGTTGGTTACAGAAGCAAAGCCAGCTGTTTCTTTAAACTACAGACATTCAAAGTTTTGACTTAATTTATTTGGGTAACTGTTATCCTCCACTTAACTCCACCCCGAAAATATAAAACCACACACACAAGGGCGTAAACTTTTGGGTTGGCTGCACAATGTAGCATACACTGGGATGATAAATACCGAGGTAGACCTTCCCTAGATAACCCGTCACACAAATCCTATCAAACACACACACACCCCTAAGACCACCATGCCCCATTTCTGTAATGCATTATAGCAGTTTTCCAGCACCTTCCCCTAATAATTATTCATGAATTGAAATCAAGTGATTCCTACTTCTGCTTATAAATAAACTTAAAATTCACGCCCTTCAAATGATTATTCCATCATGCATTCTAAACACCAACACCCTCCTACTTTTTTTTAGATACTTTTTTCTAAAAGGCCCCCACCTCCACCCACCCCTGAAGCTAATCAGAAGTTTGCCTGTCCCCTATCCCATCTCAGTCTTTACACCTCTTTCCCATCACTATATACCAAACATTATAACACCCCTCTCCCTTCCTAGCATCCTTTCTAAAAAATTATCGCGCCCCTCTTCTACCAATCCGAAGAAAAATGTTTAGCCACTGTGTCAGCATATACCATTATCCACCTGCCTTTTGTGTCCACATGTGGGGCCAGGGTTAGTGTTGAGGTTTAGTTAGAGTTAGTGTTAAAAGTTAGTAAAGGGTAAGGTTGTCTGTCAGATGGTCTGTCTGAATGTTAAAATTTCATGTGGACACAATAGCAGGTGGACAACTGATATGTAGCTAAAGACAAAGTTACGCACATATTAAAACCTGGACCTCTTTCAGAGAGTGCCATCGTGTGCTGGTCGGAACCAATAGCCACGTGCACACAGGGACTGACGTAAAAAAAGCATACAAGCGCTTATTTTGTCCTTGAAAAAACAAGTTTAGATAATAAAGTAAATGGTCTGTTGCTCGCAAATAGCAGGAAGCTTTAAATTGGAATCACTTATATCAAAGCCAAGCTACACATTTGGACATCAGTGTCCACAAATTTCCAGTTTTAACTGTCAAAACATTTCAGGCCACAGGCAATTTTGAATCCATTAAGAAATATGAGCCCCCCCAAAAAAAAAAAAAAAAAGTCTACTAGCCAACTCCCCTTTTGTGTCCCCACTGCCGTAAATATGTATCTGAACCCCTAATAAACATCCCTTTCCTTCCTTCCCTATCCTTCCAGCCTGATGTCTCTCCCACAATTATCTCCATGAAACACACACACAGACACAGAAACAGAAAACATCTCTCTCTCCCATCACTCTCTCTCTCTCTCACTCTATCTCTCTCTACTCTCTTCTCTCTCTCTCTACCTTCTCTGTTACTTTCTCTTCTCTCTTCTCAAAACTATATATAAAACTAAATAATATTTGTGAAAGAAGCTAAAAAAGAAAAAAAATACATAACTACAAAAATCTGACTGATGTGCTTGATACCACCAGGAATGGTACACTCCTGGCAAATCATTGCACAGATTTGCTTACAATACTTAAAAAAAACCCGGTTGCCAATTCTACTCAAAAATTCTGAAAGCCCGATATGTTAGTGGTGGCGAAAGCACAGCTTTTGCAACGGTTATGAATAATCCTGATGACCAATATTTTCCAAAAAGCATTTTAATGATAAATTTTTAGCAAGTCTGTACTTCGGCCAAAATCAAAAGCCTATTTGATTGCCAAATTTTCTATTTCTCTTTTAATTTTTTTTTTAGCTATCTGAAACTTCACTTCCCAACGACCATTTAGGTTATGGAACACATTTACCGATTCTGTAATGGAGGAAAAAATTATTAAAAAACCACACAAAAACATACTATATAGCATATGAACCATGGCATAAGCAATAGATTTTTCTATTGGCTTAAAAAAAAGTTTACTAATTTGTATCATTTTGCTATCCTTCTTCAATGGTACTTTACACACTCTTTGAAATCCTCCCCCCCTAACTTTTAACACATTTCCAACAGGTATTGTACAGCTACTCTTGCCACCTTGCCACATTGGGGGGGTGAAGGGGTACAGTCTAAAGTAATCTGAAAATTGTTAAAAGTCATTCAATTTTTCTCGAAAAGGCAGCATTTATTTTAAACATACAATAGTCTCAGTGTGAATGTAAAGAAAAAGTATGTGGCCAAATATTAATTATGGCATATACTCAAAAAGCAGTAAATAATAAATAAATAAATATATACCATTTTTTCATTCTTTTATACTTATGCTCCAACTTGAAGAGCTTAAATTTATTTTGTTAATCTAAAATGTAATCTATTATCTAAAACAGATTTGTCATATTCTTTGTACGATTATCTGCAACACTAGATTGTGTTGTCGGCTGTTCTCTCTCTCATTGTGTGTGTGTGTGTGTGTGTGTGTGTGTGTGTGTGTGTGTGTGTGTGTGTGTGTGTGTTTATATTTAGGGCTGGATGTAAAAAAACATGCAATGCTTATCTATAACCCTCTGAAAAATAAAATTTTTCAAAAAATTTGCTCTCTCTCTCTTTCTCTCTCTCTTTTAAAAACTAGATGCATTTAAAATAGTGAAAATCTAAACGGCCGTTTTTGTGATAAACTTGCACAGAGGATATTAGTTTATTATTAAATGCATTTTTTGTACAATGTCAAGTTCCATTATTACCAATAAAATTGTGCAAGACCGTTTCTATAGAAATGTATAGAGAAATCACCTGTTAAAAATTCTCAATGCTAATTTTCTCAAATCTTCTGTAGTCATGCTTATGACGAGTGACTCAGCGAATAAAATACATGAAATTCTCTTTGTTGTTTCCATAGATTTTTCAAATCATCAGACTTTTAAAAAGAGGTTGGTTTTCTACAATAATGTAACAAATAGTAAAAAGTTTTTTTTTTAATCTGTGCACAGCCCAGTGAAAGCAGACATGTTAAAATATACACAAGTTGGAAGTGTTCTGCTATAAAGAAATCTGAGCTTAAATACAAAACTTGTTTAAAGCTAGTCACACCTAACATTTACACACAAAAAGGAAAAAAAAATTCTAAAAGAGCTCAGTTACTGAGAGAATGTCATGTAGGCTTAGTTCTAAATCTCAGCACACCATTTAAAAAAAATTATACATGACATACATGAGACGTCAAACCAAGCAACTGAACATGACTTTTCAATGGCAACTGTCACAGTAAGTTTGTATATAAAATAAATGGTTTCAAGTTTTCCAAAGCTTCTCTATAAGAGTTTTAGCCAACTTAGGATAAATACAGTGTTGCATTCTATCAATAAATCACTGCACTTTGTCCAAACTTGCACAACAATAAACGTTTTTTCACTTCTTCCAAGTCTTACAGAACTACACAAACCGAACACACAGAATTGCTGTGAACCCCCCCCCCCAAAAAACAAAAAACAAAAAACAAAAACAAAACAAACACAAAAAACAAAAAACAAAAAATCCAAAAAGCCCAACGTTTACACCACATGAATCAACCGAAGTCTTGTGTCTTGAGAAATCCTAGATTAAGAAATGATCTGATGTTTGTTTTTTTTAAATTCAAATATTGCTGAAATTTGTTTTTGCGCCCCCTATCCTCATAACAGATGGTAAATTCAAACCGAAACCAAATACTGTTGAAAAGATGTCCCACATTTCTGGTGGAAAGTTCCGTAGTTCTTGATAGGTCTCCTCATCCTCCAATGCCCCTGGAAAGAGACAACAGAGAGGAATGAGAAAGGCAGGAAAAGAGGCAGGGGTCGGGGGGGGAGACGAGGAGAGGAGGGAGAGGGGAGAGGGAGAGGAGAGAGAGAGAGAGAGAGAGAGAGGAGAGAGGAAGAGAGAGGAGAGGAGGAGAGAGAGAGGGAGAGAGAGAGAAAGGAGAGAGAGGAGAGAGAGGAGAAGGAGAGAGAGAGAGACAGAGAGAGAGGAGAGCAGACGAAGACAGACAAACAGGAAGAATGAGGCAGAGATAGGAAGACAGTGACATTTTTTCAACGAATAAGGCGATCTATAAAAGAATAGAAAAGATGGATTTCCACTAAATCACGGAAAATTCTCATTGTGTAATTAACATTACTGAAATCAATTGGTATCTAAAAAAATATTTGAGATAACACTTTGAAGCAAAGTAACTTCATAACCGTTTTCTCCCAGCAAAAAAATAACTTTTTTAGCTGAAGCGCAAGTAATTTGATTTTATTGCCTTTAAAGATAAAATGTATTCATTCAAAACACTGTCAAATTGCTCTCTATAATTGGTTTTAATACAAGTTACCTTTACTGACTAAAAAATTCTTTTAACACATCAGTCACTAAAATTATCCCACACTCATATTTATTTGTCTACCAACAACAATATATTTCAACTAAACATTCCTACCTCATTTTTAGACGGCATAAGTGAGCAAGTTTTTAAAAGTCGAGTATGAGAACGCAAATTTCTCACCTGTATGTCAGAAGCACGTCTTGGCTCCCCCCTCATGCAGAAAGTTGCAGCATCAGTGGTAACAACAAATTGTTGACAGATTCTTCCAAAACAGCGCTGAGGTCTGTTCCAAAGGAAATGCAGGTCCTGGGAAGATCTCCACTGGCGCCGGTTCTTTTCTCTGGATGAGCATGGAACAGTTTCTGGCGGTAGTCGACTTCGGTGGCACTCTCCTGGTTCACAGGTGCCTGGTAAAACAGATGTACATCACAACGTGAATGATAGGGAAATAATCTGCTAAGAATGAAGATGAAATGGGCAGAAAAATAGGGATTAAATTAAATAGAAATAAAGGCTAGACAAGAAAAAGATCATTAAGAAGAGAAATTAGAGTAAGAAGGAAGGTAAAAAGGAAAAATAAAAATAAACACGAGTATAAACTGACAATTTGGCAAGTCTGAAATAAGAAACCTCGAAGTTTAAGAAGCCGAAAAAAGCTACGATGGACAGAAACAATGGACAAGTGACTCACAAACACAAACAGATTGGACTGAAAAGATATCCTGTCAGAAAAAAAACAAACAGATGGGTAGGGCATTGTAAAAGTACCTCACCTTCCTTTCAGAAAAGGCAAGTCCTGATGGTTGCATCACTTGTCAGGTCAGGTCACTGGCACTTGGTAAGGCAGGTCTTTATGGCTGCTCTCGCTTTTCAGATCGTTTTCACACTGTAAAATTGATGGGAAGTATACCTAGCAAAAAAAAAGTGTTTATAATATATATGACATTGTGTAATGACAGGGAAAGTGTGTGCATACATATTTGTGAATGTCTTTAGATAGATGCATGTGTCTCACAGAGAGAGAGAGAGAGAGAGAGAGAGAGAGAGAGAGAGAGAGAGAGAGAGAGAGAGAGAGAGAGAGAGAGAGAGAGAGAGAGAGAGAGAAACAGACAGACAGACAGACAGGAACAGAGACAGATAGAGGCGGAGATAAGAAGACAGTGACAGATTTTCTCAATGAATTAAGACTGATCTACAAATGGATATAAACGATGGATTTCCACGAAATCAGGGAAAACTCATATCTCTAATCAACATTACTGGAATCCAATAGTGGTATCTCAAGAATTACTCATTTGAAAATAACACTTTGAACCAAAGTTAGTTCATAACTGCCTTCTGAGAAAACAAAATCAACTTTTTAGCTGAAATAAAAGTCTCTTGGTTTAATTGCTTTAAAGATGAAAATGTATTTAATAAATCTCTTAACACACTGTCACAATTCCTCTCTATCAATTGGTTTTAAAACAAGTTGCCCTGAACCAACTTTTAAACCAATCTCTCTCCTTAACACACTAATCACTAAAATTATCTCCACACTCAATCTACCGAAAACAAATCTATTTCAACAGAATAGCCTATTCTTTTTCAAACTGCATAAATGACATTTTAAAAGTTCAGTACGAGAGCAGCGATTTTCTCACCTGTAGTATGTCAGAAGCACTTCTTGGATTCCCCCTCACGCAAGCAGTTGCAGCATCAGTGGCAGCAACAAACTGTTGACAGATTCTTCAACACAACACCGAGGTCTGCTCCACATGAAATGCAGGTCCTGGGAAGATCTCCACTGGTACTCGGTTCTTTTCTCTGGATGAACATGGAACAGTGCCTGGCGATAGTTGACTTCGGTGACACTCTCCTGGTTCACAAGGCACCTGGTAAAACAAATCTACATCACAACATGAATGATAGGTAAATAAGCAACTAAGAAAGAAGAAGATATGGCAGAAAAATAGGTGATGAAAATAAACAGAAATAAAACTAGACTAGGAAAGAGGTCATTAAGAGGAGAAGTTAATGGGTAAGAAAAGAGGCAAGAAAAAAAGTAGGAATAAAGTCATTGAAAAGGGCAGATTGGCAAGTCTAAAGTAACAAACCTCTTGAAGTTTCAGGAGCAGAAAAAAGCTACGATGGACAGAAACAATGGACAAGTGACTCACAAAGACACTAACAGATTGGACTGAAAAAAAATATCCTGTCAGAAAGAGACAGATAGATGGACACAGAACTGTAAAATGCCTTACCTTTCTTTCAGAAAGTGTAGGTCCCGTAGGCAGCCATCGCTTGTCAGGTGAGGCATTTAACGAGGCAGGTCCTGATGGCTGCTCTCACTCCTCGGGTCACAGCAAGTATGATCCACATGACTAACCACCCGGTTAAGACCCGTGTATCAAAGGAT
>CM060327.1:5829773-5837273 GCA_030674155.1 Stramonita haemastoma | reverse complement strand
GAATATTGAATAATTAACCCTCTGGATGCGCAGACGTCTCAAGCGCCTGGCGGTCAATAGTTGGGTCCATGTGGCCGTTTCTTTGATCTCTCGTCTGCTTGCCCTGGCAAGGCAGACAGACAGAAAACAGGCATGGCGTTTGGTAAAAAGAGATCACAAAGATGGCTGGTTATGAAATACCAGGAACACTTTAAAAAAAGAATACCAGAGATATCTGTGGGTTTTTTTTAAGCTTACAAACATGATTGTTAAGAAAAATGTTCACAGAGGGAAAGTTGGAGATTTAGCCATTAGTACCATCATGCTGATGTCTTCTTTGTCAGACAGCAACTAGTGTTAGTGACAAAAGTAGATACACACGGGGACTGGATGTAAACCAGATAATGAGTGCCTATTCCAATTATCCTCGAAATAAAAGAATAAAAAATATATAAACAAAATGAAAATAGATAGAGCAAAATGCGTTGGGCCATTGTACTGAAACCAAGCCATGCAATCAGTCACCCATCCAACTGGTAATCACACTCAATACTGCTTAGCTTTAGCTTGAGGAAAACAAGTGCTCTGACTAGAAACGTAACGATTCCTTTCTTACCAGTTAGGTACCTAACAAGTCGGGATTAGTGCATACAACTTTGGCGTAGAAAAGAATTGTTGTCCTTTAATTCTTTCTGGAAAAAAGGCAAAAAAATGATACAAGAAGGCTGAAAACAGACAAGAAGGGAGTGACGGGAAGAGAAAGAAAAAGGCAGAAACAAAGAGAGGGAAAGAAAAGAAGGAATCCCTTTCACAGAATTTCCAGAAAGTGGGGATGCAACTCATACTGATAAGCCCTCTGTATCCCTTATAAAAAGGTAAACAGTTAAAGGTGTACCATGACCTACGTAGTTGCTGCGTGGGAGCAAAGCCTCAGAGACTTCAGCTTCTCTAAGGGCCAGCATGTTGAGGATGGTGCCCATCTCCTCTCCCTCACTACTTTACCTTCCCTGATCCTATAAAGGGCCAGGTACCCATTTACAGCTGGGTGAACTGGGAGGCTGTACCGAAACCAAGCCATGCAATCAGTCACCCATCCAACTGGTAATCACACTCAATACTGCTTAGCTTTAGCTTGAGGAAAACAAGTGCTCTGACTAGAAACGTAACGATTCCTTTCTTACCAGTTTTGTAGGTTAATAGCTGAATATAATATTGCAATATAGCTTTTCAATGTTTTCTGGGATGAATCAGAGACAATTTCCTTTTATTTCATGGTGATGAATAATGGTGAGGATGCTGCTGTGATGCTGCTATGGAAGTGCGTGTGCTTCAAGACTACTTGGTTGGGTCATACTCTAAGCTTCCCATCATAATATATCCGGGCAATAAACTTGAATTCATGATTGAAAAGAAAAGAAAAACTCTGCTTGGAACATACTTAATCTTTGCAATGAAACTGGTATGCTTCCATGTGTTGTCATCCAAGTTGTTTTTCAAAAGAAGTTTCCATCAACAGTTATCTGTACAAGGGTTTGAAAAGGAGAAAACAGTATGTTGTTTGCTTCAAAGTTCAAACAGTCATGCCTGTAAGACTTTTTTTCAAACCATACTCCCTGCCCTTGACCCTGCTTTAGATAATCCAGTAACAGGACAGGTGTTAATGGCCAAGGTGTCAATGTCCAAGGTGTCAATGGCCAAAGTGCTGTCCATCAGTCAGGATGATGATGACCATTAGCCAGACACTACCAAGCACTCTACTTACACTCAGCAAATCTGCTTCCACCCTTTCTCCGTTACTCCCTTTTAATCCTGCCAACCTTTCCAGCATTTTCCCCGGGTGTTTTGCTTCTTGGTTTCTGGCCTGTTTGTCTCTGTCTTCCAGTGTCTGGCTCCACACACCCCTCTCCCACTGCAGGGACACCCTCAACAACTTACAGCAGATGGAGTGTGGTGTGAAGGAAGGAGGGGGGGACTGTGGTGTTGTCCAAGGTGATGAATGGCTGCCATTAGTACCCTGTCAGACCACACACCTACACCATCTTTCAGCCGACTGTTGTGAACTGCATCCATCCACCTGCACACTTCTCATTCTTGCCAGCCATTCTCTCTATTTCTGTCCATTCTCATGCATCTACTGGTATGTCCCTCTCCTTCCTATTTCAGTTTCATTCCACAGTACTTTTCTATATTTTCGGTACGGCAAGGGAATAGGAATGAATTCTAGAAAGAACGACTCTTTCCAATTTTGTATCCCTTGTGCTAATCATAAATGAAGAGTCAGTCGTTTGCAACACCACTTGCTCATGTGGGTTTTGAGTTTTTTTTATCATTAGCAACATGATATGCTCTTGAGGGTTTTGAACTTTTTTATGCTTGTAATTTGATAATGCCTTACGGGTCAATGTTGGACATTTTTATGATCATAAAAAGTTATGCTGCAGATCAAAAAGTTTACTGACCCCTTTGCTGGACAGAGGCATAAAAATGTGGGTGTGAGAAAGAAGATCTTGTATTCATATCATCATCATTCATTCATGTAAGAACTTAGTGCATTACTACAACACACACACCCTACAAGAATCCAAAACTGTTACCGACAGACATTTTACAGCTGGTCAACCCTCTGGATAGCAGAGTTGTCAGCAGGTGCAATGGGAGTATTGTGACATTTTGGGGGGAATACTGCAGACTTCAGACAGGAACCTGTCTCAACTGACAGAACTCGGTAACTGTGTTGAAAGCTATGGCCACACTACTGCTACTTAGCTACCATGCATCCACATACAAACCCTGGTTAACTTTGTGTTTTCTATGGTGCTTGATATGCTAACTTTCCCCCAGTCAAGTTAAGCTGTGTCAAGCATGGTGACCAGTTGGATGGGTGACCGTTTGTGCGCCTTGGCTTCAGTACAGGTCCTCAGTTCACCCAGCTGTAAATGGGCACCTGTCCCTCTTGAATGTCAGGGAAGGTAAAGCAGCAAGGGAGAGGAGATGGGTGCCGCCCTCAGTATGCTGGTCTTGAGAGAAGCTGAGGTCTCTGACACCTCGCTCCCCTACAACCGCCTAGATTATGGGACACCTTTACCTTTTACCTTAGACATCCCTTTAACCCCTACGCCATCACATGGCACCCTGCATCTGCTGTCATCAAAGTCAACAGACTTTCACTGGCATCAAGTGCATCCAGGTTTTCTGTGAAAGCTGTGACAAGAACGCCGCCGCGGTAGTCGAGTGGTTAGGGCGTTGGACTCGTAATCTAAAGGTTGCGGGTTCGATCCAGCTGTCGGCTATGGCGTTGTGCCCTTGGAAAAGGCACTTTACGGCTATTTTCTCACCCCACCAGGTGTAAAAGGGGTACCAACCTTGTGTTGGGGGGTTAACCCTGCGATAGACTGGCGTCCTATCCAGGGGGGAGTCTATGACTCTCAGTCGCTTAGCGCCACAGAAACCGGGATAAGCACCGGCCTGATGAGCCTTAGGCTCGGGACAGACTTTGTGACAAGAACAGCCATCAGACCCCATCAAAGAGGTGTGACCTGCCTGTCCTCAGTGCATTAGGCTGTCAGAGAAGTTTTTAGGTGCATGCGCTGTGTGCATTTTCTAGCTGCATGCTTTTGGTTTGGGGAAAATTGGATACGGGGGATGATGGTGATATGCTTGAATGGGTTAATCAGGAATGAAATGTGTTTTCATGGGTTTTTAATTCTCTCTCTCTCTCTCTCTCTCTCTCTCTCTCTCTCTCTCTCTCTCTCTCTCTCTCTCTCTCTCTCTCTCTCTCTCTCTCTCTCTCTCTCTCTCTCTCTGTGAGTGGGTCGGTGGTCTAGAGATAGCCACCTTCCCAGGAAGCGAAAAATCCGTTTTTCAAGTGTGTGGTGTTTTAATCCCCGTTTGTGCCCAACACTTTCCCCCATCCACTAGACCTTGAATGGTGGTCTGTGCGCCTGTCTTTTAGATGAGACGGTAAACCGAGGTCTCGTGTGCAATACTCATTTAGTGCATTAAAAGAATCCACGGCAACAAGAGAACTGTCCTGGAAAAAAACCCTCCAGAGGGACAGAATGAGCACTATTGTTAGTTCAAATGGGAAAATCCCTCACCCTTTATGACACAACTCAGCAAAACCTGGAGCTACCCCAGTTACTCTCAGATCATGAGTGCTATGCTTTAACCACTTGGCTTTTCCGCCCCGTTTTAATTGACATCACTTGCTATGTGACATACTTGGTGTTGTTCTCTCAGGAAGCCTTGATACCGTGGGGACAGGGAATGAGGAATGAGTCAATGGCATCACTGCTGGTTCAGTTGGATGTCGCTGATCCCTGTCGTGTCAGGATGGATTCTAACTGATGGACTGGTGTCGTTCAGGAAACGAGGTTCTTTCCAGGATACCTGAAATCTGTTTTGTCTGGGCACTTGGGAGAGCGTCACAATATTAAGACTAATATGCCGGTTTCATTTTCATTCCACGCTAATTGACACAAACCATTCTAAAGTATCGTTTAACTGTAAATACATGAAATTGAAATGTCATTCTGCAGACGCTCTATTTCCCAAGAAGGCAGTACTCAGGTTTTTGTTTGTGAATGATTTGTTTTTGTTTTTTAAGTACTGGAGATAGTAAGTAGGCTTTTTAGATTGTGCAGGAAAGCATGGAATGACTGTTCACAGAGCCCGACTTGGTTAAAAAAAGAAAAAGAGCGTTGTCTTAAAATCAGGTACAGCAGTTGAAGTATTGATATCAGCAGAGATGACCAAAGGGAGGGAAATGCAGGAAAACTATAAGGAGATGTAACAGATATATGGAAAGGGTGATGGGCCCCTCCACTTAGCGGCCATGACGATATAGGTCATAGTTGTGGCTTCTGGTCAGTTCTTCTTCTTTGTTGAATGTTCAGACAGCAATCATTGTTGTCTGTCATATAAACGAAAATATGTTGCGCTGCCATTATGCACTTGACAAGTCAGTCTTAGCTCATCCGACTTCTGCGTAGAAGAATATGAAGGATGACATTTTTCTGATGTCCAAGATCTATTTGTATGGCAAGATGTCAGCCGCACCTCTCTTTTGTGTGTATGTGTAGGAAACAGAAAACCCTGCGTGCAATAGATTCTGTCATCCGTGTCAGTAGTCATTCGGCAACCACAACACAGAAACATTCTACAAGCACCCGTAGCTCCACCAGCGCACAATTGGTGAGATTTTTTTTGGCAGATGTAAGGATTTGGTCAACTATTTATTTATGTTTATTCTTTTATTTCGAGAATAATGGAATACGCATTCATGGCTTTTTTTACACCAAGTCCCTGTGTGTAATCAGTTTTGTCATTGTTCCTACCGGCACACAATGACCTACTATTCTCAATAGCGGAACGGGTTTTTACGTGTGCGCAAAATGCTCTGCGCGCGTTCGCACACAGGACCTAGGTTTATAGTCTCACCCGAAAGACTTTTTGGGGAGAGTGGAGTGTGCACTGATGTTAACTCCAGAGGAAAAATCCTTTAACCATTCGGCTACCATCTCTCCCCCTCCTCCCTCCAACCATCATTCACCCACCACACATCATCAAAGTCAACAGACTTTCTTTGCATCCTGTGCATCCAGGCTAGGTCTGAAATGCTATGACAAGAACAGTCAGGTGCCTTCACAGCGGCGTGGTCTGTCTATCCTCAGTGCATCACGCTGTGACAGGGCTTTTGTTGTTGCACTGTGGCGATTTTCTCACTGACCACTTTGCACTGAGAGAAATGGATACAGGGCCTTCCTAGGATTGAAGGAGTCGATCCTGATTATCGTTACAGGGGAACTCAACAACTGAAGTGTGTGTTTTTTCTGTGCTGTTTTCTTTCCAATTAAAAATCCATTTTCCTGTCATGTCTCCTGGCTCTCAGCTCCGTACCTCATCTCTTGTCTGTCTGTCTGTCTGTCTGTCTGTTCATCTGTTTGTCTGTTTGTCTGTCTGTCTGTCTGTCTGTTCATCTGTTTGTCTGTTTGTCTGTCTGTCTGTCTGTTTGTCTGTCTGTCTGTCTGTCTAAATTCCAAGTCACCATTTCGTATTGTCTGTAGCTTTTCACATGATGACTCGTGTCCCCCTAGCGATATCAAAGTAAAGTATTATAAAACGATTAAAATATATGAATATGCTACTTTCATCTGTATTTTCTCTTTTACACACATTGATAGATAGACAAACAAACAGACAGACAGACAGACAGACAGAAACGTATGGGCAGAGCACAGTTCGTGCATATGCATACACATATTCACGCACGCACGCTCACAAACACTACACACACCACACACACACACACACACACACACACAACACACACGCGCGCGCGCGCGCGCGCGTGCGCGACCGCGCGTGTCTTCACGCTTGCTTGCTTTTGCTGATGCATATACAGGCACATATTATATACAAAGAACGCAATGAATACCTATGCAAAATTTTAACTGGCAATTCTTTTGCGTCACATAGGTGGGAATGAAAATGATTGCCTTAAAAAATACAAAGTATTAACCCTGTCAGGCCCAGACTATTACCGGGGAAGCCACAAGGAAACTTTTTCTCCGCTTGTTCTAAAGTACAATCAAGTTCAATCACTGATTCAAAAAAGATCAAACGTTGAAAAGCCAGTGAGATTGAGATGAGATTGAAAAGCAGTGGCTCGAGAAAAAAGGAAGGAAAAGAAAAAAAAGGAAAAGCAATTGTTCGCTTTCTCCCGAATTTTGAAAATTACTTTACAACTTTTAATCAATCCTTGGATGAGACAATAATCCGGGTCCCGTGTTCGCACGCAAGCAAAATATCTTGCACACTCATTAAAACCTATTTCACCTTTCAAAAGAGTAGGTTACATGTGTGCTGGTAAGAACAGATAGCAAAATGAAAAAAACAACAAACAAAAACGCATGCACACTGGTATCGTGTTTAGACATCATCAACGGAGTTGAAATACGGCTACCTTAATGTTTGTCAAAAACAGTCGCACACACAAAATGTCATCACTGCTAGACATCAGAGATCTGGGTAAGAACGAAAACCAGAGACACGCGCTTTGATGTATTATTGAATTTCTTTTTATACGCTTCAAGCTTTTACTTTTAATGACTGATTAAATTCTTTGAGAAGAGAACACCTGACAATCGTTCGGTCTCCGTCACGTTTGATGTTGATATTGTTGATGTGTCAATGTTAATAGGTAGCAGTGAATTGCCCATTGCACTTTTGTTTTCTTGAACTCGAAGCGTGTTTCAGTTTTCATCAACTGTGGACATTAAAGATGTGTCATTTTTACAAACAAATAAACAAAGAAATTGATAAACACACACACGCAAACACATATTAATATGTTATAGTAATAATTGTATGCACATATACAGTATCACACACACACACATCCACACACACACACACACATCCACACACACACACACACACACACACACACACACACACACACACACACCACACACACACACACACACACACACACACACACACACACACACACACACACAC
>CM060327.1:5802273-5824773 GCA_030674155.1 Stramonita haemastoma | reverse complement strand
GAAAAGAACATCTCCACTCACCTCACCAATCCCATAGTCTTGTAGACTGTTGGGGCACCACTGAAGATTTTGTAACCAGCTTCCTCCACTCCTCGCGGTTTTCAGCTTTCCGTAGCAAGTCGTTCTACTCAAGGCCAGTCCACTCTCTGATGTTGTCTTCCAAGCGTTTTCTCTGTCTCCCTTTTCGTCTCCCACCTCATACTGTTCCATTGAAGACAGTCTTGGACAGTCCAGATGTTCGTGTGACGTTCCCGTGCCACTTCAGATTGCATTGTTTTCATTGAAGTCAGAAGTTTTTATACAGTCCAATGGCAGTTTTAATTCTGGTATTCACTTTTTCTTTAGTGTTGTGATCTCTGTATGAGATACCAGGAAGTTCACGAAAGCAAAAGACGATGTTCTAACCACGCGTCCATCCCCCCCCATCTCCATTCTCCAAGTAAAGAGAGGGGTATGGTAGATTTGCATAAAACACCCTTTCAAGCTGCCAGGTTTGCAGTGAACATTCTGTACAGTTGAACCAGACAAAGGACATCCTAGACCGTCTCAGAACTCTCTACATTTGTTCCCTGGAGTCTTGTGCCCATCAGTTCCATCGTCTTTGATCCTAAAGATTTCTCTCATAGTGCTCAGGTCTGTACAAAGAGCTTTTGGTCTGGTGTCTGGCCTTTATAAAAGTATCACAGAGGCATAAAAGATGAGAATAGCCTACTGTCTTATTCTTCAGAGAGAGAAAGAGGATCTGGTCTGGCCCCAGTGCTGTAGCAAAGAATATCGGTCACTGTGGAGGAGGTGCAATGTACTGATGAATTCAGCATAGAGTCTGGGCTGTCTATGCGATGTGTACGCGAGAGGAGAGAGAGAGAGAGAGAGAGGAGAGAGAGAGAGAGAGAGAGGAGAGAGAGGAGAGAGAGAGAGAGAGAGAGAGAGAGAGAGAGAGAGAGAGAGAGAGAGAGAGAGAGAGCTGAAAACACAATCTCCAAAATATCACAAAACAACGGAGAACACACACACACACTACACACACACACACACACACACACACACACACACACACGCACGCACGCACGCACGCACGCACGCACGCACTTACCCACGCACGTACCCCCTCACACACAGTTTAAAATGATTTTATAGTGAATATACCTTAAAACGAACGCGCACACAAACGCACAAACACACACACACATACACACACACACACACAAAACACACACACACACACACACCACCCACCCACCTACACACACACACACACACACACACACACACACACACACACACACACATGCCTCCCACCCCCACACACCATCTCTACTTACTTTCACACATACCTGCCCCCCCTCCCCAACCGAACCACTCCTTCAACAATTCCAGAATTCAAAATCACAGACTGTGTTACGTTTAGCCCCAAATCACCAGTCTGTATCAAAGTCCCTCACTCGAGCCAGCCACTTGGAAAATGACCAGGCTTTTTCCACATCACCCCCTCTCCTCTCCCCTCCACACACACACACACACACACCACACACACACACACACACACACACACACACACACACACACACACACACACACACACACACAACACACAACTACACACATACTATACATACAACAACACACACACACACACACAGAGTCTCTCTCTTTATAAAGTATCTTCTTATCACACATACACACAACACACACATACACACATAAACACAATAGCACACACACATAACACACACAGTTCTTATTACACACACACACACACACACACACACCCAAAAAAACACTACCCACATACACACACACACCACACAAACATACACACAACACACACACACACCACACACACACACACACACACACACACACACACACACACACTCACACTTACACTCACACTCACACACACACACACAGAAAATTTAAAACAACTTTTCTTTAGTGGATACACGTTAAAACGAACACACACACTCACACACACACTACACACACACACACACACACACACACACTTAACACACACACACACACACACAACACACACACACACACACACACACACACACCACACACACACACACACACACACACACACACACACACCCGCGCGCATGCAAACACGCCTTACCAGTATAATCCTTTAAGTGCTTTCAAACGAGGATAAAACAGATGCTAAAACACTTTTGAAATGAAGATTGACGTAAAAGTTTCGTGTCCATAGCGTGAGAGATTTGATGTCGACTTAACATTTTTTTTTTAGTGAATTGAGGAGGGATTTAAAAAAAAATCCTCGTTGTGTTGTGACGAGTACCGTGGTAGGTCCCTTGGGATTTTAAAGTGGGGATTTGTTGGAGGTGGTTACTATGGTTACAAGGTTTGTACCGTTGAGTAGTGTAAGAGAAGCAGGATAGACAGAGATGAATAAGTACTCTCTCTGTTTGTCTGTCTATTCATCCCTCTTTTTCTCTTATTGTTGTCTCTCTGTTTCTGTCTGTCTGGTCATTCTGTTTGTCTGTCTGCCTGCTTCTCTCCTACTATGTGTGAGCTACTGTGCAAACAAGCACGTGTGTATATGTGTGTGTATGTGTGTTTATATGCGTGTGTGTTATGTGTGTGTGTAGGTATGTGTGCGTATGTGTCTACATCCGCCTTTCTATGTTTGTCAGTTGCTTTCTCTCTCTGTCTCCACACCACACTCTCTCTCTCTCTTCTCTCTCTCTCTCTCTCTCTCACACACACACAACTCTCTCTCTCTTTCACTCTCTCTCTACATATACACACACACACACACACACACACACACACACCACACACCACACACACACACACACACACACACACACACACACACACACACCCCGACAGATTTAAGCTCGTTACATCCCCTGAAACCTGTTTCTGGTCATAATGCTAGAATCACGGTGTATCAATTTCCTCTTATGAGATTAGGCCCTAACAAGGAAACAGGCCGGGGAGAAAAGCAACACACCATCGCTTCTCTGCTATTCCTCCCCTCCCCCCCCCAAATAATGAATTTGATCGTGTCTTTCCTCCCCCCCTGCTCCCCCCACACCCCTTCCCCTTACCTTGCATCCCCCTCACCCCCCTGCCTCTTTCTATCGCTACACTGGTGATTAGAGCGTTGATGCGCTTTGTGTTTGTGATTTGCATCCAGAGTTCGAATCCTAGTCCAAGGGATTTTTACCCATAGAATTGATATCAGTGCGGTTCCATTCCCCCTACCTCCTCCCACCCCTTTTGAAAAGTCTTTCGGATAGGGTGATAATCCTAGGTCCCGTGTATTACTTACAACTATTCAGTGCACGTAAAAAGACCCACGGCAACAAGAGAGTTGTCACTAGAACATTTCTGTAGAAAAAAGTCACTCTGCTAGGGAAACAAATACAGTTGCAGACAGGAAAAGAAAACAAAAGGTTGGCGCCGCTCTTGTGGCGACCGCTCTCCCCGGGGAGAGCAGCCCGAATTTCACGCAGAGAAAGTTGCCATGACTTAAAGAGTTATAGAAATGAAAAACAAACAACAAAATCGAGGTTCCGTGTGCAAATGCACGAATAACATCTTGCGCGCACATTAAAACCGGTTCCGCTTCTTGGAAGAGTAGGCCATTGTGTGCCGGTGGGAATGGATGACAAAATTTACTAAATTACATAAAACACGGGGGCTGGATGTTACAAAAAAAAACAAACCGAAACGCAACAAAACAGAACAAGACAGAACGGAAAGGAGCAGAAAGAAACAGAACGGGACGGAACAGAATGGAACGGAACAGAACGGGACGGAACGGAAGACAAAAAAAAGAGAACGGAACGGAACAGAACGGACGGAACAGAAGAACAGAACAGAAGGAACGGAACAAACAGAATGGAACGGAACAGAATGGGACGGGAGAACAGAACAAAAGCAGAACAGAACATAACAGGACAAAATGGAACAGATGAGAAGTGAAGAGAAGTGAAGAGAAGAGAAGAGAAGAGAAGAGAACAAAACAGAACAGAACAGAACAGAACAGAACAGAATGGAATATAGCCAGATAGGTAAAAACAGCTAAGAACAAAAACAGAAAAGAAAATGACATAACACAACATAATCCAAGAGAACAGTACAGAACAGAAAGGAACAGCCCACCACACCACACCACATCACACCACACCACACCACAATCCTCTTAAAGTCACCTTGGACATAACAGCAGAAGTAGCTGAAAAAATACACTCCCCAAAGAACACTCTGACAACACTTTCAACAGATACTTAACCCTCTCAGGACCAAAGCAATACAGATCTTGTCAGTACGTGATGGATCCTCTCCCTTGCCTGAGTGCATGCTGTTTGGCTTCAGTCCCTTGGTTGTCAGTGTGGGTGTGTGCCAAGGGTCTGTGCTCACAGGTTGTGTTTTCTGTCTGCTAAGCACCGTTACCAATAGCTGTGGTTTGGGTGACAGAAATCGATTTGCTAAAAGCTTTCTGTCTGCCTGTATTAGTCTGTGTAGCTTTCTCGCCTTCAGTATACATATGTGCCTAAACTGCAAATGCAAATAACCTGCACTTAAAAATGGTCATTGTTTGGTTCATTGTTGTTGTTGTTTCTCTTTGTATGGTGTTAGTATATAGGATACAAAACATAGTAACTAGCGTAAAGGTAAAGGTGTCCCATAACCTATGTGGTGGTAGGAGAGCAAGGCATCAGAGACCTCAGCTTCTCTAGGGGCCAGCATGTTGAGGGCGGTGCCCATCTCCTCTACCTCGCTGCTTTACCTTCTCTGACCCTAAAGAGGGCAGGTACCCATTTACAGCTGGGTGAACTGGGGAACTTTACTAGAACAAAGGTGCACAAAGGGTCACCCATCCAATTGGTAACTATGCTTGATGCTGCTTAACCTTGGCTGGAGGGAAGCAAGTGATCTGATCACTGAACTATAGTAACTACTGTAGCTTTTTCTTGTCACACCCATGGTCATATACTAATAGTGTTAAAAGCAATACAAACGATAGAAAAAACACTGCGTTTTGAAGTTAACTAGAGATAACCACTGCCAAACCATGCTTATGGTAAACATGACATAGTTTAGTAATTAAGAATGTGTTTGAGAGAATAAACTGTTACCCTGTTCATTTTGAATCAAAAGACCGATTTTGACGGCGTTAGCTGGGATTTTAACATGTTTTCTGGGTAAATTTTATGGCAAACAGTTTCTGGTAGTAGATCAGAGCAGAACAAAACAGAACAGAGCAGAGCAGAGCAAAACAGAGCTGAAAAGAGCAGAAGAGAGCTGAACAGAGCTGAAAAGAGCAGAGCATAAGATAACAGAGAAGAGCAGAGTAGAACAGAGCAGAGCATAGCATAGCAGAACAGAACAGAACAGAACAGAACAGAACAGAACAGAAAAGAGCAGAGCAGAGCAGAGCAGAGCAGAGCAGAGCAGAGCAGAGCAGAGCAGGGCAGAGCAGAGCAGAGCAGAGCAGAGCAGAGCAGGGCAGAGCAGAGCAGAACAGAACAGAACAGAGCAGAGCAGAGCAGAGCAGAGCAGAGCAGAGCAGAGCAGGGCAGAGCAGAGCAGAGCAGAGCAGAGCAGAGGGCAGCAGAGCAATACCAAAAAGAAAAAAAAGGTGAACCAAAGAACAGATCAAAATGGAAAGAAATGGAGCACAGAAGAGCACAGCACAGCATGAAAGATCATTACACTACAGAACGCAACTCAATATCTTTTTATGTCACTGCAGACATAACAGCACAACTAGCTCAAAAGATCCACACCACAAAGAACACTCTGACAACACTTTCAACAGATACTTAACCCTCTCAGGACCACGGCAATACAGATCTTGTCAGTGTGTGATGGATCCTCTCCCTTCCCTGAGTGCATGCTGTTTGGCTTCAGTCCCTTGGTTGTCAGTGTGGGTGTACTTACAGGTCGTGTTTTCTCTGTCTGCTTAGCACTGTTACCAACTGCTGTGGTTTGGGCGACAGAAATCGATTTGCTAAAAGCTTTCTGTCTGCCTGTATTAGTCTGTGTAGTTTTCTCACCTTCGTGTGCACAGATGTTTCTAAACTGCAAATGGAAATAACCTGCACTTACATTATGTTCATTGTTTGGTTCATTGTTGTTGTTTTTCTTTGTTGTGGTGGTACTACAATCTTTTTCTAGGGTAACCACGTTGTTGTTTGGGACAGGATAGCTCAGCAGTCAGAGCAATTTCTTTCCCTCAACCAATGATAAGCAGCAGTAAGCCTGGTTACCAATTGGATGGGTGACATTTGCAAACTTTGGCTTCAGAAAAGTCCCTCAGTCCACACACACACACACTCACACTCAGTCCCATGTCCCAAAGGACGTAGGGGGGACATGAGAGAAGACGCAACAGAGATCTTTTTCCATGCTTCACGATCCTGTGTGGCTAGTAGGAGGTGTTGTAGGGGTTGGGCGGTCCAGTCTTTGATGTTGTCAACCCATGATTTCTTTTGGCGGCCTCTTCTTCTCTTGCCCTCGACTGTTCCTTGCAGGATGGTTTTTGCTAGGGTGTTGTGTCTTGTGGTGTGACCAAACCACATCAGCTTTCTCCTCTTTATGGTGGAGAGCAAAGGCTCTTGGGGGCCCACACGCTTTTTGATTTCTTCTTTCACATAATTATTGGTCTTGTGTTCTTTGTATGATATTTTGAGAAGTCTTCTGTGGCACTTGTTCTCGAATGCTTGGATTCTCCTCTCTAACTCTGCTGTCAGAGTCCATGATTCACAGCCATATAGGAGGATAGATATCACGAGGGATTTGTAAAGGTGGTATTTGGTGCCGAAGCTGATGTTGTTGCTTCTGATGATCTTCTCGAGTCTGACTAGAGCAGATGTTGCTGGCCGAAGTATTTAAATTGGCTCACCTCTTCTAGTGTTTCTCCATTCATCTTTATTTCCGTGATGTCATTACTTGCGCTGTTGACCATGATCTTTGATTTCTCTGTACTGACCTCCATGCCGTATGCGCTCGCTCGATCTGTTAAATTGTCTGTGAGGATTTGCAGTTCTTGTTTGCTGCTGCCCATGAGGTCAATGTCATCTGCAAATCTGAGGTTGCAAAGGGGTCTTCCACCAATGGAGATGGAAGTGTGGTGGTTTTGCAGTGTCTCTGTCATGATGTTTTCGAGGAAGAGGTTGAAGAGTACAGGTGAGAGAAGCCTGGCGAACCCCAACCGTGGTCTTGAAGAACTCGCCCACGTGGTTGTTCATGAAAACTGCACTTTTTGCGTTCTCGTACAGAGCCTTGAACCTCAGTCCACCCAGCTGTAAATGGGTACCGGCCTCTTTAGGGTCAGGAAAGATAAGGCAGTGAGGGCGAGGAGATGGGCGCCACCATCAACATGCTGGCCCCTAGAGAAACTGAGGTCTCTGATGCCTCGCTCCCCTAGAGCGACATAAGTTATGGGACACCTTTACCTTTATCTTTTACACAGTAACCATTGAAGCTTTTTCTTGTCACATGCTTGTTCATACACTTATGCTGTCAAAAGCACTAAAACTGTCATTCTGATTCAAAGAAACGCTGACTTTTACAGTCATTATAGATTACTATTGCCAAAATGATCTTCATGGTAAACATGACAGCTTTTAGCAATCAGAAATCAGCTTGGGGAAAAACTGCTACTGATCTTGTCAGTGCGTGATGGATCCTCTCCCTTGACTAGATGCATGCTGTTTGGCTTCAGTCCCTTGGTGTCAGTGTGGGTGTACTTACAGGTTGTGTTTTCTCTGTCTGCCAGGCACCGTTACCAATTGCTGTGGTTTGGGTGACAGAAATCGATTTGTTAAAAGCTTTCTGTCTGCCTGTATTAGTCTGTGTAACTTTCTCTCTCTGTCTCTCTGTCTATCTCTCACTCAAACCTTTATATTTCTGCTTGCGTTGCAAACTTTTATCTACAGATCCACACATGCATATTATATACTTTTGCATTCCATATTCCACACACTCAATTATTCTGGTAGACATACAGACAGCAAGTGCATGTTTTTTCACGTGCGCGCGCCACACACACACACACACACACACACACACACACACACACACACACACACACACACACACACCACACACACACACACACACACACACACACACACACAATACACGTGTCTTTCGGAAAAGACTGTAAACTGAGGCCCCGTGTTTGAACGCACGCAGAACATCTTGCGCACACGTTAAATTCTGTTCCGCTTTTCGTTAGAGTAGGCCATCGTGTGCCAGTGGGAACAGATGACAATATTTACACAACTGCATACACACGGGGACTGGATGAAAAAAGCACATGAGTGCTTATTCTATTTCCTCGATATAAAAGAATAAAAGAATAAATAAATACACACACATCACTCATTCACACACATACACGTATGTACACGCACAAACAAAGACCTACAGATAAAACTATAAAACCAGAGACTGTGTGCGCAAACACGTAGAACATCTTGCGGACCCTTCTACGTTTCTACTAGTTCTACGTTTCGTAAGAGTAGGCTACTGTGTGCAGGTGGGATCAAATGACAAGTTTACAAAACTGCATGCTCACAGGGACTGCATGTAAAAAAAGCAAATGAGAGCTTATTATTTTCATCAATCTTGAAATAAAAGAATTAACACACACACGCGCGCGCGCGTGCGCGCCACACACCACACACACACACACACACACACACACACACACACACACACACACACACACACACACACACACACACACACACACACACACACACACACACACACACACACACACTCACACACTAACACACACACAAATACACGCGCAATATTACAGATTTTTTACAAGGCAAAATCTAGTTCAATTTAAAACGGGAACAAGCAATGAATTGAACAAAGTATGAGATGCTTTTCATAGAATGAACTATACCAGTAAGACACATTTTTATCGGCAAAACAAAAAAAAAGAAGAAATTGAAAAAAAAAGATTCAGGTTCACAGAAAGAGGACTCGACATCATGAAACATTTATGAAATGTGTTTCAAGCCGATATTGATTTTTGTTTTGAACACTTTGTATTTATGTCGAAATAACAATAGGATAACAACTGCTAGATTCTACGTTTTACACAATTGTTTGCGCACTAAACAGCCGCAAAGACACCAACATTTTACTTGTGATTTTAGGGAAACACCAATATTAAAACGTTTACAGATATTCTTACGGCACCTAAATCATATCTAAGAGGACGGGATAGCTCAGTGGTCAGAGCACTCGCTTTTCCCAAATTAAGTTTTAGCATATTTGAGTGTGGTTACCAAGTGGATGAGTGATTTTGTGTGCCTTGGCTTCACTACAGTCCCCCAGTTCACCCAGCTGTAAATGGGTACCTTCCTTTTTTAGAGTCAGGGAATGTAAAGCAGCGAGGAAGAGGAGATGGGCACCACCCTCAATATGCTGGCCTTTAGAGAAGCTGAAGTCTCTGATGCTTCACTCCCCTACGACCACATAGGTTTTTGGACACCTTTACCTTTTAATTACCTCATACTTACTCGGAAACATCCACCATTTTTAGGTCAAATGGTTGTTTTAATGAACGGAAAAGACTGCTTCGATCACAACATTGTTGTTTTCATAGTGTTTTATGTCTGTATTCAAAACGGAAAGTTTGTTTCTATGGCAAGAATGTATCAAATCACGATTAAACGATACCGTTTGTATGGCAACAAACATTGTTGACATCGCATGGTTACATGGCAGCAGAAAGTTGACATGGCATGGTGTTTACATGGCAGGAAATTTTAGTTATATGGCATGTTTTTAAATGCTGATATTTCATGTTGTTTAGATGGCAACACATACTGTTGAAATGGTATGTTGTTTACATAGCAACAAATACTGTTTACATGGCATGTTGTTTACGCAGCAAGAACTATTGCTTACATGGCATGCTTTATTATCATTATTATTTTTTACAAAGCAACACATAAAGATTGTTTACATGGTATGTTATTTACAAACCGACAAATAATTATCGTTGAGATGGCATGTTGTTATAATAATGGCGACAAATATTGTTACGTGGCATGTTGTTTACACAGAAACAAATATTGTTTACATATCATATCGTTTCCATAGCAACAAGTATTGTTGAGATAGCATGTTGTTTATATGGCAACAGATATTGATTGCATGGCATGTTGGCTACATGGGAACAAATATTGTTGAGATGGCAACACGCAAATATTCTTGACACAGCATGTTGTTTATTAGCAACACACAAATATTGTGTACATAACATGTTTCATGGTGAAAAATGACAACTTTTCCGATCAAAACATAGAGATGTTGCTCTTCTTGCCAAAAAATGGACACTTTGATGACAAACAAAAAACGACACTTTTTGATACTGAGAAAAAATAAACGATTTAATACAGTGTGAGCGTACCCAGAGAGTAAAAAAAAAAGATCCACTGCTTTGTATCGTGTAGGTTTTCAGGGAGGCTGTCTCCACGTGTGACTGACGGTCAGATGGTGATGTGGGGGATTCCATGACACCACTGCCTGACCCACCCCTAGGGGCACACATGTGTGTTGGCTGAAGAGGCAGTGGGGGGGGGGGGGGGGTCAGAAATAGAAACCCTGGGTTAACGACGTTCAGGGGCTACATGGCCTCCATCCCCCATTTGCTTCCCTGTTTTCTGCCTGTGTCTCTGTCTTTGTCACTGTCTCTGGGTCTCTGTCTGTCTCTCTCTGTGTCTATGTATCTCTTTCTTTCTCTCTCCCTGTCTGTCTCTGCCTCTCTGTATGAATGTATGTATGTATGTATGTATGTATGTATGTATGTATTATGTATGTATGTATGTATGTATGTATGAATGTAATGTATGTATGTATGTATGTATGTATGTATTGTATGTATGTATGTATGTATGTTATGTATGTATGTATGTATGTATGTATGTATGTATGTATGTATGTATGTATGTATGTATGTATGTATGTATGTATGTATGTATATGTAAAAACCTGAAAAACTGAAACTGAAAAATGTAAAAAACTGAAAAACCAAGCAGAAAAACTCCTGGCAGAAGAACAAGCGGGCTTTAGACCAAAACGCAGCACAGTGGAACAAATTTTCAACCTGAGAATTCTGATAGAGAAGCATCTCCAACACCAAAAAGACTTGTACCACAATTTTATAGACTTCAAAAAGGCCTTTGGCAGGGTATGGCATGACGGCCTCTAGCAAGTACTCAGGCACTTCAACATTGACAACTGCCTAATTGAAGTCATCAAGGCTCTGTATGAGAATGCAAGAAGTGCAGTTTTCATGAACAATCACGTGGGCGAGTTCTTCAAGACCACGGTTGGAGTCCGCCAGGGCTGCCTTCTCTCACCTGTACTCTTCAACCTCTTCCTCGAAAACATCATGACAGAGACACTGCAAAACCATCACACTTCCATCTCCATTGGTGGAAGACCCCTTTGCAACCTCAGATTTGCAGATGACATTGACCTCATGGGCAGCAGCAAACAAGAACTGCAAATCCTCACAGACAGTCTAACAGATCGAGCGAGCGCATACGGCATGGAGGTCAGTACAGAGAAATCGAAGATCATGGTCAACAGCGCGAGTAATGACAGCACGGAAATAAAGATAAAGATGAATGGAGAAATATTGGAAGAGGTGAGCCAATTCAAATACTTAGGCTCCATCCTAACAAAAGATGGCACATCAAACAATGAAGTGAAAGCTCGCATTGCAACAGCAACATCTGCTCTAGTCAGACTCCAGAGGATCATCAGAAGCAACAACATCAGCTTCTGCACCAAATACCACCTCTACAAATCCCTCGTGATATCTATCCTCCTATATGGCTGTGAATCATGGACTCTGACAGCAGAGTTAGAGAGAAGAATCCAAGCATTCGAGAACAAGTGCCACAGAAGACTCCTCAAAATATCATACAAAGAACACAAGACCAATAACTATGTGAAAGAAGAAATCAAAAAGCGTGTGGGCCCCCAAGAGCCTTTGCTCTCCACCATAAAGAGGAGAAAGCTGATGTGGTTTGGTCACACCACAAGACACAACACCCTAGCAAAAACCATCTTGCAAGGAACAGTCGAGGGCAAGAGAAGAAGAGGCCGCCAAAAGAAATCATGGGTTGACAACATCAAAGACTGGACCGCCCAACCCCTGCAACGCCTCCTACTAGCCACACAGGATCGTGAAGCATGGAAAAAGATCTCCGTTGCGTCTTCTCTCATGTCCCCCCTACGTCCTTTGGGACATGGGACTGAGTGAGTGAGTGAGTGAGTGAGTGAGTGAGTGAGTGAGTGAGTGAGTGATGTATGTATGTATGTATGTATGTATGTATGTATGTATGTATGTATGTATGTATGTATGTATGTATGTATGTATGTGTGTCCATGTCTGTCTTTCTCTGTCTGTCTGTCTGTCTGTCTGTCTGTCTGTCTGTCTGTCTGTCTGTCTGTCTGTCTGTCTGTCTTTCTGTCTGTCTGTCAGTCCCTGTCTCTCTCTCTCTCATGTCTTGCTTTCTCTTTCTCTTGTCCCTGTCTATCTGTCTCTTTCTCTCTTTCCGTGTCTCCTCTGTTTTTGTCTATCAAAACCCTTTTTAATTTAACGATTTTTGAGACTCTCTCCAAATGACCCCCGTCTCTTTCCTTCTCCCTCTCCCTCCCTCTTTCAAAAAAAGAAAGAAAAGGAAAGGTCTGGGTTAGCAATGTTTAAAGATCTCCATTTACTTTTTGCACCCAACACCCGCCCCTCATCTCTTCCCTCCCTAAAGCACCCCCACCCCTTCTCTCTTTACGCCTTTATGACTTCCTCGTGTCTGTCCATCTGCCTGCCTGCCTACCTGCTTGTCTGTCTGTCTGTCTACCTGCCTGCCTACCTGCTTGTCTGTCTGTCTGTCTGTCTGTCTGTCTGTCTGTCTGTCTGTCTGTCTGTCTTCTTTCTTTCTTTCTTTCTTTCTTTCTTTCTTTCTTTCTTTCTTTCTTTCTTTCTTTCTTTCTTTCTTTCTTTCCTTCTGTACGTGTTCCTCTTTTCAGTCTCTCTGTTTCTCTGGCACATCCTGCAGACATGATTTGGGGAGGGGAAATTGATCTTCCCTGACATGCCGGGCGTGTTCTCACTGGCTGTAAACTGTCTTGCTTTCATCCACACACTCCTTCACATACTAAAACAAACATTTGCTGCAAGAAATGACTTCTGTAGCTGTATTGAGAGTTGAGTTTTCCCTGAGTATATAGTTAGTTATATTATGTCAGCTCTTTCAGCTAACTCAGCGAAAAAAGCCGAGACTATGAAGTTTGGTCAAGTTGTCAGTGCAGTGTTAATGTGGATGGGTGGTTGTGGGTTTGATTCTCGCAGGAGCTGCTTTTTGTGGGCGTTATTCAAAACGTACAATAATGAAAACCAGAGAAAAAACTGCTGACACCCAGAGACAAGAGTGTTATGAGCTTAGTGGAGAGAATGAGACCTCACGGCGGAGTGACACCATCTTAATGATTGCAAAAACTAGGAACATTTACACAATAGATTCTAAAACATTTGCATCAAACTTCCTTATGAATTTGTCCTCCTTCTTTCTGTTAACCATTGAAATTACATGGTAGTGTTTAACTTGAATGCAGTAGACAGGATGGTCTCATGGTTTAGGATATAATTTGAGGGCAACTAAAATAACAGGTTCAAGTCTGCACATCCACACAAGGGACATTAAGACGCCTTGCTTAAAATGTTATAACACCAGGCCAGTTTTTCCGATCGATGACTGGGTCAAACCTATGTTCTCCAGATCACGGGTCATATTATGTTCTGGACTCAAATTCAGTTCCTTCCTTCCTTTTATCGCATTTCGCACAGACAGAAACATACATTTGAATTTCACTTTGACAACTAAATAATCGGCCAGCCAACCAACCAGCCATACAAAAAATAAAAAGTCCGACTAGCCAACCAGCCAACCAACCAGTCAGCCAATCAACAAATCAACCAACCAATAATCGTCCAAGAAACACACCAAAAATTATAACAGGGCCCATAATGGTGAGAACCCAATTTGAACTTTTACACCATTCCACAAAAATACCCCACCCTCCCATCCTAAAAAATAGTCCTACATATAAAAAAGACCCGCAGTCCTTAAAAACACTCAAACTGCAGACATGGGGCTGCTGTGTGTATGGGGGACATCTTTCTACCCCCCACACTTGTCAGTGAAAGGGAAGAGTGATGAATTCTTCATCCATCACACTTCTCTCTGTGTCTGCCTTTCACAGTTACTGGCACGGTGCAGTGGGAGCAGCAAGGAACGATCAGTTGCACGCTCTGAATCCTCCATCATACCATTAATTTAGGACTGGGCGCCATGCTATCGATTTGGTTTTTATGTTAAAGTCAAACCATCTTTTCTCTTGAGTAACTGGGTGATGAGTAGGGAGAAGCGACCGTGTTATTGTCAACGTTGAGAGAGAGAGAGAGAGAGAGAGAGAGAGAGAGAGAGAGAGAGAGAGAGAGAGAGAGAGAGAGAGAGAGAGAGAGAGAGAGAGAGAGAGAGAGAGACAGAGAGAGAGAGACACAGAGAGAGAGAGAGGGAGAGAGAGAGAAGAGAGAGAGAGAGAGGAGAGAGAGAGAGAGAGAGAGAGAGAGAGAGAGAGAGAGAGAGAGAGAGAGAGAGAGAGAGAGAGAATTTTTATTGTCCACTTACATAGTAATGGAAAAAGTCTCTAAACTGCACTTCACGGATGAGACTATAATTATGAACTTAGGTCTCGTGTGTGAACGCAGAACATCTTATGCACACGTTAAAACCCGTTCCGCTTCTCGGAAGAGTAGGCCATTGTGTGCCAGTGGGAAGGGATGACAAAATTGACAAAACTACATACACAGGGGGAAGGGATGCAAAAAGGCACACGAGTGCTTATTCCATTATCCTCGAAATAAGTCAAAAATAAATAAATGAGCACGAGGCGACAGCCTCAGTATTGCCCTTGTGGTCGGCAGGGCTATAAGCAACACGATAAATTAAATTGGTTTGGACTGAACGTAAAACACACATTGTCATTTAAAAACTCCTTGCACTGATCTTGAAAAAAAATGCGTTATACGTTATATAAGTCACTCTCATTTCACAGTGAAAACTTAGTATTGGCTTAACCGGTTCGACTTAAGTCTATATCAGCTATTTTAAGGTCAACACATAATGTTTTCGGCAATGTGTCAGGGTCAAGGTAAACCTGGTACAGCTCATCCTTCTCCAGGTTGCAGTGTGCATGCTAGGTATACTTGCGTCACTGATCTCACTGGTCAGAGCTGACGTGCTTTTCTACAAAATTCGGATGAGGTTTCGACATGTGAGAAATGTGAGAAATGAGATGTATGTTTGCATGTACCCCAGCTCTCTTCAGGCGTCTGTTCAGATGCTGCAGTAGGCTGCAGTTGACACTGCCAGTTTCTATAGCCACATTGGAAATAGCTTCTTTGGAAATAGCCACTTTGGAAAAAGCTACATTGGAAACGACCACTTTGGAAATGGCCACATTGGAAACTGCCACTTTGGAAATGGCCATTTTGGAAATGACACATTAAGTTTCTAGACATGATTTTGTTTTTAAAGTTGCAAGATATAACTGTTCAAGATTCTGTTTTTCATGTAACTGTCTTTTTTCTATACAGGAACAATGTTAGTTTTAATCTGAGACTTTTGTGAGAATATGAATGGAAACAGAACAGCAACATGTGTGCAACATTATGGAGGGCTTTCTTCTATCCACAGGGAATTTGCTATGTGTGTGTGTGTGTGTGTGTGTGTGCGTGTGTGTGTGTGTGTGTGTGTGTGTGTGTGCGCGCGCGCACGCGTGCGCGCGCGTGTGTGTGTGTTTGTGTGTGTGTGTGTTTGTGTGTGTGTTTTTGTGTATGTGTATGTTTCTGTGTCTGTGCGTCTGTGTGTATGTGTGTGCATGTGTGTGTGTTTATGTGTGTGTGTGTGTGTGTGTGTCTGTGTGTCTGTATGTGTGCGTGTGTGTGTGTGTACGTGCGTTCGTATGTGTGTGTATATGTATGTGTGTGTGTGTGTGCGCGCGCGCGCACGCGCGTGTGTGTAGGGAGGGGGGTAATCAAACGTAAGGAATGTAAGGTGAGAGGAGAGAGCAGAAATGAGAAACAGCTGCCCTTTGAAAACAGATACCACCAGAATACCAGGATGTATCAGCTTTTATTTTATCCCTCATGAAATATTTAACAAAATAAAAAAAAGTAAAAAAGAAAACCCCCCAAAACAAAACAATCACCAGAAAAAAACAAACTGAATAATATATTGTTATATCAAGACAGTGTGAAAAATGCCGGGGGGGTCCAGATCTGGTGTGGGTGACAAGCATTAGGCAGCCCTGCAGCTCTGAGCCTAGTGATGGGCAAAGATCAAAGAGTGCGCTGTGGGGTTTAGAGCAGAGAGAACACGAGAGAGAAACACACAAGGGGGAATAGGGGTGGAGGGTGGGAGGGCGGGAGGAAGGGGTAGGTTGGGGAGTGGAGGCTGGAGCAAAAGTGGCTGCAGGATGGTGAAGTTGGGAGAGTGGGTGGATATGGGAGAGAACAACACCACAGAACAGCGAGACAGAGATGCTATAGGGAAAGGACCAAGTTTTGTCTTCTTTGCTTCTCTGCCTTCTCATACCAGGAGAGGTGCATAGTATGGTGCCTGCTCTGCTCCCATGTTTGTGACTGACTATGCACGAGGTCTACCCACTGGTTTCAGCTGACACTCTTTGGAGCTCAATTTTTACACAGGATGCATGCTGGGCCTGTTCGTATTTCCATAACCTAACGAACGCTGACATGATTTCTACAATTTCGAGGATGCATAATTATTATGATCTGTATTTGTGTGTAAGGAAAGCTACTGATAGTTCTTCACTTTAAGTTGACCCAGGAGATGGTAAAAATCCCCCCCCCCCTAATTCACCAGACCCCGTTGTGAGATTTAAAACCACGACTTCATGGATCCAGGACAGTGAAGTCAAAGGGTCTTTATCACTCGGCCAAAGTGACATCAGTTTCCTGAAAAGGTCGCATTCAATAAAGAGAGTTACGTAAAAACAATTACATATTTAATGACACGGAACTAGATCCAACTGTTGAAGTTTTAGATAAGCTAGAAAGTCAAAAGTTTCAATGAATGTAAGTAAAAAAACAAAACAAACTTAGATGAACCCAAGACTCGAAATTTCTGATAAACGAAAGAAGCAAAGTTTAAATGAACTTAAACAGCAAATGGGGACGGGATAGCTCAGTGATCAGAGCGCTCGCTTTCTCCCAGCCAACGTTTAGCAGCGTCGAGCGTGGTTACCATTTGGATGGGTATCCGCTTACGTGCCTAGGCTTCAGTACAGTCCCCCAGTTCACCCAGCTGTAAATGGGTGCCTACCCATTCTAGAGTCAGGGAAGGTAAAGCAGCGAGGGAGAGGAGATGGGCGCCGCCCTCAACATACTGACCCCTAGAGAAACTGAGGTCTCTGACGCCTCGCTCCCCTACAATCTTATAGGTTATGGGACACCTTTACCTTTTCACTTTACCTTTACGTAAATAGCAAATTCAAATAAATCCAGAAGGCGAAATTTCAACAGCAAAAAAGATGTGCAAGCATATCTGCCTTTGCTAGTTTATGTCCAACTAAAGGGAAACATGTAAACAACTTAATAAAGTCCGTCTCTTCTTGAGGAAGCTTGTCGATTGCTTTCCAATGTATCTTCCATTTACATGCATGCAAGCCATTGAGTGGCAATGGACTCGTAAACCAGATACGTATCTTTGTCCTTATGGGGGCCAACAGCTGCCCTCTGTTTACTGGTCATTGACTGTAAGAAGCAATGCAAAGAAGATGAAGTCATTGCAGATCTTCTTAAAACGGGGGAAATTTGAAGACTGAGCATTTTATTGTTGTTTTTAGCTTGTGAAGCTTGTAGCTTGTTGATGTACCATTGTTAATGTGCACATATATGCTTTTCTGATGGCAATTTTGTTCAACCAAAAAAGAGAAAAATTGGCTTATTCACACACACACACGCACACACACACACACACACACATATATATATATAATATATGTATATATATAATATATATATATATACAAATTATATACATATATATGCACATATATATATATGAACACAAAACAAAAACATAAACGCTTCCAAAGAAGTTTCTTATGAAGGAATTTAGCTAGAGACACAGAAAAGAGATGGGAAACGCTTCAAGCACCATAAAAAATCTTAAAGCAGCAGTGATTAAACAAATGAAACAAGAACAGACTCCTGAAAATGAATGAAGGAGATTAAGTCAGACAAATGAAAATGAAAAAAAGGTAATATGTTAAGTTATAGCAGTACACAAAGGCAATGTTCTGATGAAAAGAAAGGATACAAAAAATACCACCACAACAACATCAAAATCCCCCCCCCACCAACTTAAAAAAGCTGACATTAAAACAAAGAAACAAAAATAGTAAGATAGACCTCAGGCAAACTAAATAAAAAACAACAACTGTACATTAAATTATGGAATGTCACAACCATGGTTATTTAACTTGGAAGAATTAAGAAAATGATGGTCAACTTTTATATAACTTACATAATGAAAACTGAGAGAGTTAATTGCTGTAAAAAGTAGAGAATGGAAATTCTGGACTTAAAAAACAAATTTACATTGTATCAACTAAACCAACACTAAAGGATGAGAGGGAAAAAAAGACTGAAGTCAATGATTTAAGATAAACTTATCTTAAACCATTACACTGCAGACTCATCTACAAAAAAGGTAGAAAATAACAGAAGAGTTGAAGAAGTAACCAGGAAGATAACTTTGCCTGCAAACCAAAACTGAAAAAAAAACCCAACTACCTAATTTGGTAAAGAATACAGCTGACCCATTTTCACCAAGACCTTCACTTTGCTTCCTATTCCCCATCCCGCACAAACCAGGAACACGTACGTACTACGTCCACTCCATTTCACTTCATTTTTTAAAGTAGTGACATTTGTCCCCAGTAACTTGGAACAACAATCATCGCTGCACGTGCACCCTCTCTGCACGTGCACAAAAATAGATTGCAAACAGAAGGAGGCAGTGAAGTAGTCCCTGGAGTATTCCTAGATTAATGGGCAGAAAGTTTGTCCGCCCATCTCTTTTCAACGATGTGTTAAGTGCTTTTTTTGGGGGTGCCTCACTTTCTGAAGCAATATCTGATCTGCTAAAATGTCAGCTTCAAGTCATTAGTTTCTCTCTTCACCGAGGTGTACTATTGAGGAAAGAGTAGAGGAGGAAAAACAAGTGCAGGTACCAACTTCTCAATCATTTTGAAAATGACTCATCAGAGATTCAATATAAAAAACATGAAATGAAAATAAATTCTAGGGAATAATGTCTTTCAGTGGCAGCATTTCAGACATTGTTGAGTAAGAACCATGCCTTTGGCCTGACCTGACTCGAGCTTAGCTCCTGGATGAGCCCTCATCAGAGGTCCTGGCAGTGATTAAAACTCCCTCTGCTGAGACTGTCCACCTTGACTGAGGTGTACCTGAGCAGTACTGGTAAGGGTTAAACTGACAGGTTTTCCAGAATATCCCCAGAAAACCAAGTTCATTATTTTTCTTGCATTGACTTCTTTTCAGAGAAAACTAGGACGACACAGTCAGTCAACAGTATTTCAACAACTGCAGGGTAGATCTATTCGCTCATTTACATGGAACTCTAGGTACAGTTTGTCACCATTAGAGAAAAGGTATTGTCCTACTAGTTCTGCATTCTGTGAAGAAACGTACAAGACGTAGGTTTTTCCTTCCAATTCAAAGCGACTTGATTCACACTGAAGGATGGATAATGGGACATTGGTCGAGAGTGGAGGGAGACAGAAAGGGGAACACACTCCAACCAAAATCCGGAAATGAAGCTTGGCGTTTTGACTTCCTGTTTCAGCGGTCCAGTCATCGGTCCTCTTGTAGAACCCGGAAGAGAGTGGTGGGGTATGAATGGGAAGGAACTTGACGCTATGGCGTGACTGGCTTTTGGGAGTGACTTCGCACTGATGTTAGTATAGTGGATAGAAACTCCACCAAGTAATCCAATGCATTCCAAAACTTCCGGAGTTACGAAGATTTGGTATGAAGTTTAGTGAGTGGGAAAAAACCTACAGCCTTTGGCTTTTAAGACAGGTGTTTGACCACTAGAAAACTGATCCACATGTGTATAGAAGGCATGGGCACAGGCTCACTTTTGACACGAGGCTGTGGAGATAGCTCACTAGACAGCCGAGTGGAAGGTTGTGGTCAATGTTGTGTTTGCTGGGGAGCCAAGGATGTCAGCAAGTCAGTGGGGTCGGGATGCCTGGTGGTTAGAACATTGTGCTCGCAATATGACGACCCGGGTTCGATTCCCGTTCGAGGGGATTTTCCCCCTGGAGTTAACATAAGTGCTGACTCCACTCTCCCCAAAAGTCCTTCGGATGAGACTATAAACCGAGGCCCCGTGTGCGAACGCACGCAAAACATCTTGCGCACACGTTAAATCCTGTTCTGCTTTGTAAGAGTAGGCTAATGTGTGCCGGTGGGAAGATGACAAGATTGACAAAACTGCATACACTGGATGTACCAAAAACACATAAGGGCTTATTCCAGTATCCTCGATATAAAGAATAAATAAACAAATAGATAAAATAAAGTAACAACTAGTAGTGGCACTCAATACAGCGTGTCATGTTTGCATGGAAACTCACCATAACACATCACAAACCATCAACACAAAGGGACTGACGACCAGAAACACACAAAGGATGAAAAGTTCTTAACACTCATTTCGAACACTCCTCCCAGTGTTGTTCCCCAAAGTGTTAAAACAACTGTTGGAGCATCAGTTGAGAGCCAGCTGTCATTTTTGCAGTCTCTTGTGCCATGTGATGCGTATCATGGCATTCTGTGTGCATGGCTTCTTTGCCTGGCATGGCCGTTTTCTCATAGGGAGCTTTCTGCGATGGACTAATGCAGGCTTATGATTTGCTTCTGCAGTGGAACAATGTTGGTTGATTACAATCCCACTTTTTATATCGTCTTTGAGAGCTGTCTGTCTGTCTGCTTTTCTTGGTTTGTCTGTTTGTTTCTTTCTGGTTGTGTCTCTGTCTGTCTGTATGTCTGTCTTGTTTCCATCTGTCTATTAGTCTCTCCCTCTCTCTAAAATATAACAGTACTTATCTGTAATCCTTGAAAACTAAAGTCTATTCATTCGTTCATTGATTCATTGATTCATTCAGTCAGTCAGTGAGTCATCAGTGAGTCAGTCAGTCAGTCATTCTCTCCATTCTCTTCCAATCTCTCCAAATTCAAGATGCTTGCTCTTGAATGCTGACTCTTCACTGAATTTCATTAGTCCAACACGCACCTCCCTACACAATTATAGAACAAAGTTTCTGAACATTTGACGCAATTCTTTCCAGAAAGTCTCATTACACTCCACAAAAGTTGTTCAAGCTACACTATTTACATTCAAGGATATCGACTGAAAACAATTCCGCTGTGCAAATAGACAGGAAGTGGTGCATGCAACAGTAGGCTTGTGTCCACGCGTACTCTGAATATAATCCCATTTTCGAGAACAATTTCAACTTTCAGATTATTTTGGAGTGGATAGAATACTTTTACTGTCCAACTTCACGTACAAAATAACTTCTTCTTGTCAGTTAAAGGAAAGCGGGGTGAGTATAAAAACATCCTCAGAAATGCAGGCTTTCTTGGTGTTAGTGAAGAGTTCTTCTAGACAAGGCATGGCAGAGCAGAGGACCTCAGTCGTGTTTTTCTTCCTCGTCCACATGGCATGGAGAATGGACAGACCAGGATAAAAAGTCAGGTGTAGGAGTGATGGTTCGAGTGCCAGTTGAACAGAAATGATACTGAGAGTAAATTAAGCTGAAAACGGCCAACATTCACTGACCAACATTAGTCTTCACATAAATGGTTAAAGGTTACTGGTTTGCTGTTTTAAAGTTCATTCACTGTAATAATGTTGGGTTAAAAAGTTTTTAAAGTCTTGAAAAACATGGATACAGTAGCAGTGTTTTGTTTTAGGGGTTTTGTCACCAGCAAGAGTGTTGACCTTATCTGCCTTGTCCGAAGCTTTCTTGTTGTTTCTTAAATGGTATGACAATTTTGGCTTTGAGATATCTAGGTGTGCTCCTGTTTTTTTTCTTCTAAATATTACTAATGGACTTATCTTGTAATTGTTCATGTCGATTCTAGCCTTGAAGTCTTGTTAAATGAGTAATTATTCTCTTTTGTAAAGACAAAAGAATTATTTGAAATTTTGGAAATTATTTCAGATCTGTTCAACTGATTTTGATAGTGTCAGGAGCGTTTTTACTACGGCTTGTCTGTCTGAGAAGTGTGTATTGTATTTTTGGGCATTGACTTAAGGCTAGCAGTGTTATCCTCTGCATCGACTATAT
>CM060327.1:5782273-5794773 GCA_030674155.1 Stramonita haemastoma | reverse complement strand
GTCTCTCTGTGTGGACATCTATCTATCTATCTATCTATCTATCTATCTATCTATCTATCTATCTATCTATCTATCTATCTATCTATCTATCTATCTATCTATCTGTCTGTCTGTCTGTCTGTCTGTCTGTCTGTCTGTCTGTCTGTCTGTCTGTCTGTCTCTATCTATCTATCTATCTATCTATCTATCTATCTATCTATCTATCTATTATCTATCTATCTATCTATCTATCTATCTGTCTGTCTGTCTGTCTGTCTGTCTGTTGTCTGTCTGTCTGTCTGTCTGTCTGTCTGTCTATCTATCTATCTATCTATCTATCTATCTATCTATCTATCTATCTATCTATCTATCTATCTATCTGTCTATCTGTCTATCTGTCTATCTGTATTTGTATCTATATGTGTGTTTGTCTGTGTATGCATACATACATGCATGATACAGCAGACAAATAAAGACAAACACCAAAGTGTTGCAGAGCAAATTTTCGGTTTATTTCAAACCTTCTTCAGCATGATGTGTGCGTGTGTGTACATAGTCTAGTAGTTAAGTGTCTTCTGCTCAAGATCTGATGGCGGGGATTCCAGCCACTATCGAGTCACCCCTTCAAAAAATTTTCCCTTGGAGTTAACAATAGAACTGGCCTCCACTCCTAAAAAATACTTTTGATGAGGCAATCAACCATGGTCCCGTCTGCGAACGCGTGCAGAAGATTGTGCGCACATGTAAAAAACCCGTTCAATCTTTGCGTGGGAGTAGAAACGGATGCCAGAGTCAAGAAAAGCATGTACACTGGTGTCATCTTCAGACTTCATTCAGGAAGCTAGAATGCGGCTACCTTGATGCTGGGCAGAAATGGTTCATTGCATAAAATGTCATCATGGGTGTACCTCAGAGCACTTGCCGAGGAAGGAAAAACATTATAATATACTGGAAAGCGAGCAGTGCAACAGTAAGTGATACGTTTTACAATATATATATATATATATTATATATATATAATATATTATATATATATATATATATATATATATATATACCTTACACACATTTAAGCAAAGATTTTAAATATCTTATCTGCTCAAAACATTATACACTTACTGATATTAGCTTATATATGGAAAAAAGTGGTATTCCAATAAATAAACTCTGCGATAGTAGGTACATGTTTCTTGTATCTTTGGTCGGGTGGGGGTGCAAGGGGGAGGGGGGGGGGGGGGGCTACAAGTAACAAGACTGGATTGGATTGGCTTGAATTGTTTTTTTTAAACTAAGACTACTGCACGAGTATATACTTTAATACATGTATCAAGGACGGGCTAGCTCAATGATCAGAGCAAACACTTTCCCCCAGCCAAGGTTATGCAACATCGAGCGTGGTTACCATTTGGATGGGTGACCGTTTGCGCGTCTGGTTTCAGTACAGTTCCCCAGTTCAACCAGTTGCAACCTGCCCTCTTTGGGGTCAAGGAAAGTAAAGCAGCGAGGGAGAGGAGATGGGCGCCGCCCTCAATATGCTGGCCCTAGAGAAGCTGAGGTCTCTGATGCCTCGCTCTCTACAACCACATAGGACACCTTTACTTTTACCCTAATGTATTATTTGTAGTAGAATGAAAAAGCTCACACAATTTATTTTCAAGCATTACAACTTCAGAGTTGTATCCACTGCCTCACTTGCTGCAATTCTTATTCTCTGCATTATGGGACCAAAGTTTATTACAGGAACTCTTTTGTGCCAAACCGTTTCATGCAAACAAAAATCATGGATATGTCACTGCAAAAACACTGGAACTCTGACAAGCAACCTTAACAGCAACACTGAACTCAGCTGATCATGCTGTAATGTTTATTTTGTGCGGAGATTGTACTGAGAAACCTTGTCCATCTCTTGTCAAAGCCTTGCTGCATACAGATGTTCTGCACTGGAGGGAACATCACGACTCTGGCGGCAAGACCCTGACAGGTGATCTGTTCTGGCGCTCACACTTGTCAGTGAAGAGGAAGAAAGGGATGATTTTCGATCTATCACACCTCTCTCTGTCTCTGTTTCTGTCTCTGTCTGTATTCCTGTCTTGTCTATCTTACGTCTCTCTTCTTTCTCTGTCTTTCTCATTTTTTCTTCTCTCATTCCCTCCTTTTTCTCTTTAGCTCTTTATCTCTTCACCTTTACTCTCTTCTTCTTTCTGATTCTTTGTCTTTCTCTGTTCTGTTCTCTATCTTCTGTTCTTCTGTCTGTCTGTCTTCTCTCTCACACAGATACATTCAGACAGACACAGAAAGACACACGAAACACACACACACACACACAACGCACACACACACACACACACACACACACACACACACACACACACACACACACACACACACACACACACACACACACACACACACACACACACACACAGCAGTCTAGGAGAAAGGGCAGCAAGTTAGATGAGCTGCACACCTTGTCCAACATTTCATTATTACAACCGGAGCTGCTGCCATCTATTTTAAAATATTGAAATCCTTTCTAAAAGCCACCAGGGGCGCGGGTGATGGGGCAGAAGCAGAGAAGAGTGTCATAACAAAAATGTATTGATTAGAGGGATTTGGGGGAGGAGGAGCAGGGGGGGGAGGCGGGGCTTGGGGAGTGGGGTGGACGCCTGTGTTGTTGACAAGGTCCACGGTTCTCCTGAAGAAAAGTCTTAAACTGACAGAATATTGTAGTATCTTCTTCTTTGTTGAATACTCAGACAGTAACTATTGTTGTCTGTGAATAAGTAAAAATGCGTTGCTGTGCCGTTTCAGCATCTGACTAGTCAGGCCAAGGGTATCTATGGGAGATATTTCCTTTTAAAACTTACTTTTATAAAGTAATGTTATGATTAATACAAAACAGACCATACCTAGAAGAAAAACAACAACAAAATAAAAACAGTAAAGCCTAACACAAAGCCACCGAATAAAGTACAGAATAAAGGCACACAGAATATACAGAACAGTCAATACACAAACACTGAAAAATCTGTACCTAAATAAACTAAAATTAAAAAAAAAAAGAAGAAAAAAAAATAAAATCTCCATGTTCCTTCAACTTTCACGCACATTTTGTAAAACATTTTCTAAAAGCGTTGTCACAAGGGATGTATTCAAAAACAAAAACACTGGAGCGAACCCCGGAGCACGAAGGTATGCGTCTGTATAACGTATTGTTGATACACTCACTTTACACTGTTGATGGGATTGCACCAATGATATATCGAATCAGAATATTGCTTGCATTTAAAAAAAAAAGACTTAAGTCGTGAATTTAGAATGCTTATAAGAAATGCATAGTTCAGTAGGCATAATTTTTATTGTCACAATTTTTTTTTTGGTAGTGGTACCATTTACCTTCAAAGTCTTCGTGTTGCTGATATATATTCTGGCACTATACTCTTCTGTAGTGCACTTCATTTTCAGATATTTTCTGAAAATATAAACACGTAGGGTATATCCTATAACACGTAGGGTATATCCCTTATACTTACATTTGTATACAAAACATTTTGCATTAATTAGTTTATATTCTAACACGTTATCAGTGTTTTGTTACGTAATATCCACAACCTAAAATTAACACTAAACTACAAGCATTTGCGCAATCATCATTCCAAAATCTCTGTGAACTTGTGATGGGCGGTAAGTAGATTACCTCCCATATGACCAGGGCCCTGTCACAGTGTTTGTTTGTAAATCGAGACACACCTGTAAATTGTGTGATGCTCTGTTTCCTTGGGTGGTGGTCGAAAAGCTCCGCCGCACTCACTTCCCATTCAGAGAAAACGTAGCAATTGTGCAATTTTTCTTATAATTAGAGATGACATCCTGTGATGGAACAGCAAATATGTTCATTCTGTTACACATAGTTCCAGAAATTTTGTCAACTTAAATAGTTTTCTTTTCTTGCATGCAAAAACTTCTTTTATTGTCATATATTACATGCCTATATAATATTACAATTTGATAAATGGATTCTATTATTCTGTGTAAGTTTCACATGTTTGGAGCTGTACCGGTTTAATTTCTTTTACATATTGAGAGAGAATTGTCGTCTTCAGTCTTTCTAGGAAAATAAGGAGAATGGCTCAAGAAGGAGGTGACAGAAAAACAAGCAACAACGCAAAAACATAGAAAGGGATAGAAAAGAAAACTAATTTCTAGCACAGAGTTTCCAGACGGCAGGGATGATTGTTATTCTAACAACACCCCCTCCCTCCACCGGCACCCCCGAGGGTATCCTAAACTATTCATAATGAATGGAAACAGAGACAAAGGAAGCAAACCTAATCTACCTCCCAAATTCACTCAAACCTCTTCACAGATATCAGGCAATTTTATCACCTGCTTTCATAACGAACTTTACAGGGTATGACAAAAAACTAATTGTGCTGCTATATATGTGTATATGTGTGAATCCTATTTGTGGACAGTTGTATGCGTGTGAATGATTTGATACTAAGCTTTCATTTGCTACTTTACAATATTCAAAGCTATATAAATTACATAATAATAAAAACATTAAAAAATATTAATAATGGTAATAATTATACTTCCAAACTCTAAGTTAACAAAAGTACATTTGATAGATTGCCGCCGCAAAACGACGTCATACAGCCTACACGTTTCCAAAATATCCAAGCCAAAGAGATAAGAATAACAAAAAAAGAATAGAACAAAAAGCAAAAAAAAAAGCCAACACCAAACACAAGCAAAAAGGCCAGGACAACTGATACTGCTCACTAAAAAGCAACAACAAAAACCAAAAACAAACACAGTGTGTGTTCTCAGTTTCTGGCCATATCTCTTTGCCGTTCCAATAGCGATCTATGTGGGTGATGGTGTTATAGAACTCTTTCCCCTTGTCGCTCGGGAACACTTCGTGTCAACTTGAAAGGGAGCGGGGATGTCAGAAATGGAAAGTCAGTTAATGATATTTGACAGAATCTCTGTCTGTCTGTCTGTCTGTCTGTGTCTGTCTGTCTGTCTCTCTCTCTGTATGTATGAGTGTGTGTGTGCGTGCGTGCGTGCGTGCATACATTCGTCTGTTGTGTGTGTTGCGTGTGTGCGTGTGTGCGTTGTGTGTGTGGTGTGCGCGCGCGTGTGTGTGTTTGTATGTGTGTGTGTTTGCTTGTTTTAAAGTATATCCACTAAAACGTTGTTTTAAACTTGTGTGTGTGTGTGTGTGTGTGTGTGTGTGTGTGTGTGTGTGTGTGTGTGTGTGTGTGTGTGTGTGTGTTTGCTTGTTTTAAAGTATATCCACTAAAACGTTGTTTTAAACTCTGTTGTGTGTGGTGTGTGTGTGTGTGTGTGTGTTGTGTGTGTGTGTGTGTGTGTGTGTGGTTGTGTGTGTGTGTTGTGTGTGTGTGGTGTGCCGCGTGCGTATGTGTGTGTTGTCTGCCTGCCTGTCTGTCATCTCTGAATGTGTTCTCTTTTTCTTCTCTCCTACGTTGGGAAGCTGTTGTAGGAAGAAAAAAGCCTCTGTACATTTATCTTCACTGTACGTTCATATGTAGTATAAGAACATAAAGATTACAAGTATAGCCACTAAAGTTTCTTGAAAACCTCGTTTTTCTTTCAGAAAACTAATCCCATCAACAGCTTCACTTCGGCTTCTTTGGTCAGCAAGACTATAAAAGTTTCAAAGATTCTCCTAAGAATTTTTAGAAACCCACTCTAAACATAAATCTTGTGCTTCTGCTTCTGCTGTTGCTACTGTTGCTGCTGTTGCTGCTGTTGCTGTTTCTTTTTCTGCTGCTGCTGCTGCTGCTCTACTACTACTACTACTACTGTTGCTGCTTTTGCAACTGTTTCTGTTGCTGCTGTTGCTGTTTCTGTTTCTGCTGCTGCTGCTGCTGCTGCTGCTGCTGCTACTCTACTACTACTACTACTACTACTACTACTACTACTACTACTACTACTACTACTACTGCACTACTACTGCGACTCTGCGACTGCGACTGCTGCTGCTGCTGCTGCTGCTGCTGCTGCTGCTCTACTACTACTACTACTACTACTACTACTACTACTACTACTACTACTACTACTACTACTACTACTACTACTACTACTACTACTATATTACATTTACAGCCTTGGCTGAGAATACTGTAAGATAAAACTACAATACGTATTTTATTTTCTGTAAGAGAATAGAGACGATATTTGAAAACTGGGCCCAAACAAAGTTCACTTGATATTCATTAAGTATCAATGTTCTTGAGCTTATATCTCACCTTAAACAAATCTTTATATCTGCTTGTGGAAAAGTTATATCTCAACAGAAATATCTTCTTGACTCAAGTCTTTCTATGCTAAAAACTTATTATTACATTATTCGCTATAAGAAAAAAGCTGAAATCATTAATCTCATTTACCGGGCTTTTCATGAACCCAGCTGGTCGCGCTTAAATCTTTACCTTCCAAAGATTCAACTTAGAAACCTCCATCTTTGGGGAAAAAAGTCTTGCATATGAATGCTCTACACTGGAAGGAGTACCCAGAGTCTGTCCCCAAGAACTTGACAGGCGATCTTTCCCTGTGCTTTGCCTTGTCAGTGAAAAGGAAGAAAGCGATGAATTTTCCATCTATCACACTTCTCTTTCTGTGGATGTAGTTCAGGGTCACTGACGTGGGGAAATGAAAACAGAGAGGCAGACTGGTTGCATACCCTGACCTACACCTCTAAATCATACCAGAACTGGCGCCATCGAATCTTTAAAAACGCTGTAAACTTTTTCTGTAGGCTACAGGAAGTGTAGGCAATGGGAGAGACAGACAGATGGGTTGTGGCAAAAACTGCACAAAATACTGACAGGTTCATTTTATTTATTTTTTATTTTTATCTTTGACCACCTTATGTCCCAGCAGATTTCTCTGCATGAAATTCGGGCTGCTCTCCCCGGGGAGAGTGCTTCGCCACAAGTGCAGCACCTACCCGTTTTTTTTGTCTGCAACTGTATTTGTTTCCCTATCAGAGTGGCTATTTTCTACAGAATTTTGCCAGGGACAACCCCATTGTTGCAGTTGGTTCTTTTACCTGCGCTAAATAATGATGTGTAACACACGGGACCTCAGTTTATTGTCTCATCTGAAAGACTAGTACCCAGACCACCACTCATGGTCTAACGGATAGGGAAAAAGCTTATGCCCAAACGGGATTCGAACCACCACACACTCTGACCCAGACTTTTTGCTTTCTAGGCAAGGCACAATGTTCACAATGTAACACAATGCGACCTTATATAATGTAATAAGATAAAACACAGTCATAATATGGCAAAAAATGTGTAAACATGACACAGGAGCATTAGATGCAAAATGTGAAAGAACCAAATCAATGAAGCAAGCATGTTAACACATCCTAAAAACTCCCGGATTGAAACTAATAAAAATGCTTCTCCTTAAAAAATAGTCTTAAAAAAAGAAGCAACCCAAAACAATTCAAACCAAAATAAAATGAACAAAACATTAAACAGATAAAGTAATTATTAACAAACATAACAAAAAACAAAACATAAACGCAAATAAAGAAACAGGCAAAGCAATACAAAACAAAACAAAACAAAATAAAATAAAAAACACTTACCACACCCTTCTGTTCAATAATCAAAGAGCACTTCATTTCATGTTTTCACCACAACCCCCCCCCCCTCTCCTTCCATTAGACATCAGTCCCAGGAGCAATGACGTCACTTCTTCATCCCAGTAAACGGCCCTTAATCGCTGCACGTGCACAAAAGAATTGTAAACAGGAGAGCTGTGTGAAGTACACCCTGGGGTACTCCTGGTGCAGTGAACACAAAGCCTGCAGAGTGCTGCATCTCCTTTGTTTGTTTTCCTTCCCTTTGTTCTGCTGCTTTCAATTTCATTTTGTGTATTTTCCTTCTTTTTGTTATGATGCTTTCAATTTCATTTTGTTTATTCTCCTTCTCTTTGTTTCTGATGCTTTCAATTTTGTGTCATCTGTATTTTGTGGTCTTCCTCTTGTGAAGCTGTATTATTTTTTCTGTTTTGTTTACTTTTTGTGGTTTACATTCATTTGTGAGGTTTTAAAAAAAATATTATTCTACTGCATCAAATTTGCTCTTCTGTCTTAATTTGGTAGTGTTCTTAATCTTCACATCATGTGTTGAAGTTTCTTTTTTACTCAATAGTTTGCCCTTTTAAAAAAAAAAGTATTATAATGAGAGAGAGAGAGAGAGAGAGAGAGAGAGAGAGAGAGAGAGAGAGAGAGAGAGACAGACAGACAGACAGACAGACAGACAGACAGACAGACAGACAGAGAGAAGTCATTTCTTTAATTGATAGACCAGTTTATTTGAAAAATGATCTACGATGTTTTCTATTTTGGAATTGTCATCCAGATTAATTCTTGCTACCTGAATTGTACTTCTAGTGCAGTTAATCCAAGCAACTTTAGAAAAACTTGTGTAGCTTCATGGAACCTGGTCAACTTCACTATTTTTAGTACTTTCTTTTTAAAGTGTATTATTTCAATATACAGTTTATAAGATCCCTGCCCCCCTCCCTAAAACAAACAACCAAAAAAATAAAGCAAAACAAGACACCCAGGAAATCACCCACCAAGGAAATAAAAAACAACAATGACAACAACAACAAGAAAGTTAGAAATAACAATCACCCCAAAACAAACATTATCAAATACAAAGCAAATAAATTAGAATAAAAAAGCACCCCATCACACATGTGTGTGTTTAATAAAGAGGGTGACCCATTAAAAAAGCACTCTGCACTTCACTCCACGTTTTCAGCACAAACTCACACACCCCCCCTCCCTCCATTAGACACCAGCCCCAGGAGCAATGACGTCACTTCTTCATCCCAGTAAACGGCCCTTAATCGCAGCACGTGCACAAAAGAACTGCAAACAGGAGAGCTGTGTGAAGTACACCCTGGGGTACTCCTGGTGCAGTGAACACAAAGCCTGCAGAGTGCTGCATCTCCTTTGTTGTGTTTTCCTTCTCTTTGTTATGATGCTTTCAATTTCATTTAGTTTATTTTTTCAATATCATTAGTGTGAAAGCTTTTCCTGTTTTCATTTCTTGCATTAGTGTTATTAGTGTACTCTTCTCTCTTTAATTTTCATTCCAATTTTGAATTTTTTTGCTATTTTCAGTCTATAATTTTACACACATGATAATACAATATTTTGACGACATGCATATATTCAGAAAATGTTATGTCAGTGACATTGTGCTCAGGAATTTTGTGCACAAGGAGAACTATTTCACTACAACTTAAATGTTGAGATCAAGCAAAGAGAGAGAGGACAGACAGACAGACAGAGAGAGGGAGAGGATAGATAGATAGGGGAGAGAAGAGAAGAAGAGAGAAGAGAGAGAGGAGAGGAGAAGAGAGAGAGAGAGAGAGAGAGAAGAGAGAGAGAGCAGACAAAAGAAAAGAGAGTAAGGAGCAGAGAAGAGAAGAGAGAAGAGACGAGAGAAGAGAGAGAGCAGACAGACAGATAGGATAGAGAGACAGAGACAGAGAGACAGAGACAGGACAGACAGGACAGACAGATAGATAGCAGAAAGATAGACAGAGATGCAGACAGACAGACAGACAGATGATTGAGAGCTCTTGATTTTGACATGTTTGCAATGTTTTGTAAAAATATTGTTCTGAGTTTGTAAAAGAATGATTATTTTCTCGCCAAGATATTGGTTTATGTTTTATTGTTTAACTCTGTTATAACGGATTTCATTGGATTGAATTTTCTGCACGTTGATAACATAAAATAAAAACTAAAAAAGTAAAATACAACTCCAACTTTAGATTAAAAAATACTTTAGATACTCTAATTCAAGCAAATAAACAAACAAGTACAAAGAAGGAAAGAAAGAAAATGAGAGAAAGAGTGAAAAAAGAAGTGAAAGAATAAATAAATAAATGGATAGATAAAAGAGTGAACTAAAGAAACAATAAAAGATAAAACAGCAAGAAAAAAAAGGAAGAAGAAAACGATAAACAAAACACATTGGAACCCCCCCCCCCCCCCCCACTTACCCAAGCAAACACTTCGATTGGTTTTGTCTTGTTTGATGACGTAAAAAAGGAGCAAAAATGCTGAAACTCGGAAACATTTTCTTGGAAACACATAACTTATCTTTCTTTCTAATGCAAAGCAAAGGTGTCCGTTTATTTGATGGACTCTTAAACTTTCTGACAGGGTGCTACTAGTGTACAAGTATTAAAAAAAAAAGTTATACCCCTTTATGTCACAGCAGATTTCTGCATATATACATATATATATATATATGTATGTATATATATATATATATATATATATATATATATATATATATATATATATATATATATATAATATATATATATATATATATATATAATATATATATATATAAAATTTTGTCATCCGCTCCTACCGGCACACGATGGCCTGCTCTTTCGAAAGGCGGAACGGGGTTTTAACATGTGCGCAAGATGTTCTGCGTGCGTTCGCACACGGGGCCTCGGTTTATAGTCTCATCCGAATGACTTTGACATTCAGTTCGATTTTTTCGTCAAACTGGGAAGAAAGGGCGAGGCTGGGTACGAACCCAGAACCTCACGGTTTACTTGTTGGCAGGCGAGCGTCTTGACCATCCTATCATCTTCCTAATATGAGCAGCGGAAAGCTCATCAGCAGAAACAACGACAGAAATAACAGTGGCAGCACCTTAAAAAATAGAAGATGCCAAATGATAAAAGTAAAGGTACGTAGAGGTGTCCCATAACCTATGTGGTCATTGGAGAGCCAGGCGTCAGAGACCGCAGCCTTCCAGAGGCCAGCGTATTGAGGGCGGCATCCATCTTTTCTCCCTCACTGCTTTATGAATTCACTGATCCTAAAGAGGGCAGGTACCTATTTACAGCAGGGTGAACTAGGGGACTGCATTGAAGCCAAGGTACACTGATAATGAAATCATATAAATAACTGACGAAGAGTACATAGCTGTACACCTAATTTTGCCCCAACAGATTTCTCACTTGTGAGGCACTTAGCAACAGCGTAACGCATTTTTGCTTATTTGGCAGACCACAATTGTTGCCGTCTGAGTGTTCAATGACAAACAACAGGTCAAAATCTCCAATTCAATTCACCTTTGGTATCTAAAAAAATCAAGAGACCAGTTTAAACGATACTGTTCAGGATCTACACATTAGCGTTTGTTAGTTAAAAAAAAGAGTTTTGCAGTCTATATAGCATTTCTTACCCTGGCTTCAGTTCAGAGCCATTAGCACAGAGCAGAGAGAGCAGCAGGACAGATTAGCGGCACGTGCAGCAGACTGCACAACTGACCACTAGCCCTGCTTTGATGTCACCGACATTTGCAGACCTGCAATCTCCCTGCTGAGCCACAGGGGAGTGTGGAAGATTACCGGAACGAGGTGGATGTGTCATAGAAAGATTTGCACTGATAAGGAGATTCAGAGGTCTCTGACAACTGTGGAAATAAAGTGCATATAAAAAAGCTGGCACCAATAAGGTTGCTCTTCATGTTTACTACTTTTGCATGCTATGTTTAACAGCTGGAGTTTGTTTTAAAAATAATTTTTGTAATGCTTTTGTAGGTTATGATGTGGCACCAGAAAATGTGGTTATGTATAAATCACAAAGTGCATAACATGATTTTACTATGAGACAAAATGACAACAGGGTAAATAACATGAGAAAATATGCTTGCATCGAGGTACTGGAGGAACTGCCACCCTATTTTGTGGGTAGGAAGTGTAGGGTTTGGAAGTTTATCGGGCTGATTTTGCCATGAAATTGAATATGGATTTATTGAAGTCTCACAAACATGTACAACAGTACAACACAAAGGCAGGCACACACACACACACACACACACACACACACACACACACACACACACACACACACACACACACACACACACACACACACACACCACAAACGCACGCACGCACACGCACACTTGCATGCATGCATGCATGCATGCACGTACACACACACACACACACACACACACACACACACACACACACACACACACACACACACACACACACACACACACACACACACACACACACACTAAACCAAAGTCCATTGTTCGAACGGATACAGAACGTCTTGCATACACGTTAAAACTTGCTCTGCTTTTAGGAACAGAAGGCCATTGCTTTGTGTGCCAATGGGAATGGCTGACAAAATTTACACAACTGCATACATACGGGGACTGAAAGTAAACAACCACATGAATGCATACTCCATTATTCTCGAAAAAGAAGAATAAACAAAATAAACAAAATAAATAAGTCACAGCTTTATTTTCATTAAATCAGTACAGAATTTTCCCCAAGGTGACTGTTTATTTAAAACAGCCTCTATTGGAAACGTTTGGCTGCAGCATTAAAGCCACCTCATGAAAGCTGGCTCCTCATTTGGCTGTGTGTTTTCAGCACACGCCATCAATCAGATTGCTTCG
>CM060327.1:5774773-5777273 GCA_030674155.1 Stramonita haemastoma | reverse complement strand
ACATATCACACACCCACAGATACACACACACATATATACATATATATATACATATATATATATATATATATATATATATATGTATGTATATAAACTCTGCACATTTACATGGACCCATATATGCAGGCAAATATGTACAGACGCACACTATTTCTGGTTCTGGATTTCCCCATATTACTACACTAAAATACATCAAAGGAAACTTTCAAAAGAACAACATTTGCCTCTCACAGAGAACTTTTAGCTTCACGGCAGATTTTCAACACTAACCAAAAAGTATGGTTTCCCTTACTCAACATCTCCCCAACAGATGAACTTTTCCCTCCACCCATAAAGTCCTTGAGCACACACAGTAAAAGGACTGCAAAAATAAGTCTGCGAAGCATATTTCAGGGTATATCTGGATTTTGAGATGCATAAAGCTATCTCGAGTCCCCTGTGTCAAAAAATACTCTGCAGTCAATCTGTAGGGCTACATTCTACTTGTCAAAGTATCCACTATTTTGATTACTTGCTTGCTTGCTGTTTATCTTGTAACTGTTCTAATAGTTGAGGTAAAATATCATGGTCATAATATATTCCGAAACATTTCCAGCCCCAAACTGGAACAGTTATATTATGTTCTACAGAATGTAGTCAAATATTCTTTGTCTCGCGCTCAGCCCAATATAGTTTACAAGAAAAATCATTTAATATTTTGGAATCCTTCCACTAACATTTTGTGATGGAAAAATCAGAAACCCGAGTAGTTTGTAAGAGATGACACTCTCTTGTTGCCATTCACAGTCACTGACAGACAGCAGAGAGAGCATCAGGACAGATTAGTGGCACATCCCTTCAGCACAACTTATCTTAAGTCCTACTTTGATGTCATTGACTTTTTAAGGCGGGCAATCTCCCTGCTGTGTCACAGGGCAGTGTGGGCAATGAATGAAACGAGGCGGACGTGCCATGCCAAGATTTGCACTGACCAGGAGATGTGGGTGCATCTGACGACATAATATCATTGACTGAATGTGAAATAAAGCACTCATGTCCAGTATTTCTGAATCTGATCTTTCTCTGTACAGAAATATTTTATTTGGAAAGCTTACAAGTGCTGATGCTATGCTGATAAATACGAACTTGAGACAGTCTTCAAAAATACCTTCAGCATGTTTATACATACAAACAGACATGTGCATGCATGTTTTTATGTTTCCTTCTCTCACGCATCTACACACCTAGCTGTATGTGTATATGCGCACTGCTCTTTTCTTGCATGCGCACATGTAAGTGTGTGTGTGTGTATGCATGTGTGTGTGTATGTGTGTGTGTGTGTGTGTGTGTGTGCATGTGTGTGTATGTGTGTGTGCATGTGTGTGTGTGTGTGTGTGTGTGTGTGTGTGTGTGTGTGTGTGTGTGTGTGTGTGTGTGTGTGTGTTCGTGTGTGTTGGGGGGGGGGGGGCGCATGCACGCTAGGATTTGTCATACAGGCAAATCAGAAGGCAGAGTACTTGTAGCCACAGAGACAATGCGATAGTTACCTGAATATGTAAGTATCAATAGTGTAATGCATTTTTGCATTCTGTGGCTAGATCTCCAAGGTTTACCAACGGTGAAATGTTTGTGTATACGATGCTTTTGTCCATCACTAAGGTAGCCACATCCCCATGCCTGGGACATAGTGGAATTTGATCTGTAAGTTATGTTTCTGGACTGGGGCCAGAGTCTTGACTCGATGCTTGCCCCAAAGCGTACACTACTGTACCATGTCAAAAGGATGCAGTCAAACCTATACTTCTTTCTACAGTGTGATCAGCAATAGAGATGATCGGCACGCTTTAACTTTCGTGTCATTATGTAGGGTACAACTTCAACAACCACACAGGCCATACCAGGATTGCGAAAGCGTTACCAAAAAGATTTTTATACAGTCAAACAATTCGAATGAGAAGGTATTTGAATAAATCAGTTTAGAATTCAGTTCACTAAAATAAACATTTTGCAAACGTCTGGCGAATTTGCAATGGAAGTTGGTACCAGGAATAGACAAGAAGTTTTAGCACTAAAGCTAGAAACGCAACATGACGACAGACTGAAAACATTTTAAGATGTGTAAAGCAAAAAGTTGTCATACTTTATCATAACAGAGTTTCTGCATGAGAAAAAGTCCCCCCAAAAGAGACGTGTATGTATGTATGTATGTGATACATGCAGCATCCTTCTTAGAATGGAATCCAGGCTGGAGACAGACCACCGAGCGGGCTGTGATGTTTAGGGCAGGGAGGCCACAGAGATAAATGCTGGATACAGAGGCTGAGGGATGGGCGGGCAGGGAGTGGCTCTAAAAGCATGGGGACGGGGCAGGGAGAGCACAGAGCGGGGGAAGCACAAAGTTTCAGACACGGAAATGGATGGACTTTTAACGACTTTGAGAGCTCTGCAAAAAGGGGGGAGAAAGGCACTGGAAGGAAATAGATGGGGCATGCATAAAAGGCTACACAACATTTTAATAATC
>CM060327.1:5737273-5767273 GCA_030674155.1 Stramonita haemastoma | reverse complement strand
GAGAGGTGAGAGAGATGAGGGAGAGAGCAGGAGAGAGAGAGAGAGAGAGAGAGAGAGACAGACAGACAGACAGACAGACAGACAGACAGCAGACAGACAGACAGACAGAGAGAGAGACACAGAGACAGACATAGACAGACAGAGATGGAGGAAAATGAGAGAGAGAGAGATAGATACGATACACAGATAGATACATAGATAGATACATAGACACAGAGGAGAGAGAGAGAGAGAGAGAAGAAGAGAAAAAGAGAGAAAGGAGAGAAAAGAATGGAGAGAGAGAGAGAGAGAGAGAGAGGACAGAGACAGAGACAGAGACAGAAGACAGACACAGACCCGACACACACACACAATGTGTGTATGTGGGAATGTTTCTAGTTTGAGTTGAATCAGAACGGCTGGTCGATTGGAGACTTGATGTGTGGTGCATTTATGTTGGTGGTTGTAGGACTATGGTGAGATGACTAGTGTTACGAGGTGGGGTGGATCTGAGATTGAGGGGCACACAGAGTGTCAAGTGGCTGCATAGTAGTGTCCAGGAGGGTTAGTAGGTGCGTGGGATATTACAGATATTGGAGTGACGTCAGACACAGATGACTTGAGTGAGGTTAGAGTGTGTCGTGAGATTACGAGCGAGTTTATATGGCACACATATCTATGATATATATGTGAGCGGTTGTGGGTACACAGAACATGCATTCAGATAGAGAGAGTACTTAGTATGTGAGAGCGTCGAGTAGTTAGTGTGTGTGTGCACAGTCGACACCTGCATAGTATGACATAGACGTCTGCACGGATCCAGAGCGAAGCGTATCTTGATCATTTGATTCTAATCATGTAGATAAAAGGGTCACTTCATGATGTGGTGGATAAATATTGGGATTAGAGGAAAGACACTGAGAAAAAAAAGGGAAGTACATACATGAAACACAGTTTTCACTGTACGCAGGTCCACTTTTATAAGTGACACGAGGAGTGGCAGTGCTGGCTGGGTGAATGGATGAAGTATGACAGATAGCGAGATACAAAAGCATTCGGGTGACGTGGGAGCGGTCGTTATGGGATAGGACGGTTCAGGCACAGACTGCGTACGGGGAGGAGATAGGACGGTCACATAGTATTGGGCACTGGGTGAGCGAGGGAGTTTGGGGTGGTCACTGGACCGGTGCATTGTGATATGTGACGTAGTGAGTGGTGAGTTACATGTGGGACTGTTGGGTGGTGTACAGATGGATAGATGTGTAAGAGAGAGGGGTGTAGAGGTGTATGGGGGAGTCATATGAGAGGGAGCGGAGAGTACTTTGCTGTGTGAGTTAGAGTGGAGAATGTAGGTCACGGTAGTGTAGATTAGGTTTTAATTATCATTTAGCTGGTGGTAGTAGTTGGAGTTTAAGGACTCACGGGGTGTGGGGTTAAAGATATTAATTTGGGTAGTTAGACACACACACAAGGTGAAGCAAGTGAGGGGGTGACAGGTAAGTATGATGTGACTGAGCTAGTGTGTGCAGATGTCTTCACAAAATTTTGTTGCGGGACTGTGTGCGAGAATGACGTGGGATATTAAGAGAGGTATGTATAATTGGCATTTAGCAAGGTGTTGATATTTTTGGATATTCGGTGGATGAGATGTGTTACTTTACATATTGGTGATTAGTGTACACTTTGATATGGATTTGATACTGGGTAAGAGGTGGTGTCTGGACGTAGGTATACCTGGATGATAGTACTGTGAGGGAGGGTATTCTGGGGAAGTGTGTGTGATGTGTACAAGGGTCTGAGTTTTCAGGTGGAGAATGTCTGTCTCACAGAGTAAGTATGATTGTGTTTTATGGTCTAATGATATACACGAACAGTTAATCTACGTTTTTGGTTGTAACTCGATAATATGCAATTTATGAGTTTAGAGTGAGTGTAGTATTGAGGAGGTGGTTACATGATGTTGGATACACACAGTGTGAGATAGGAGACAGGAGTGTTATCGTGCGGGAGAGTTGAGTGAGTTATTCTCGGATTCAAACACAGGTTTGGGATTCAGACAGACATAGGTAGAGGGGATTACATACAGAGTAGCGTTATACAAGCATAGTAGTTGTGATAGGACACTGTGTAGACACGAGATGTGTTGTGGAATGGACACAACGACTCAAGGTGATCAGAGGTGGAGACATGATGGGCGATGAGGATTCACATCACATATCGATTGACTCTCTTGAGTATCTGGAGAACACAGTTGAGAAGGAGGGGAATGGTCGATACTGGTTCTACAACATAGGCGGTTAGATATTTGTATGTGTTCTAGCGCGATAGTTCAGATTGTGAGTCTTGTGTACACACTTGTGTAGGGATTTGAGGTTAGAGTGGGTATGGACACAAATAGCATGGTTGTGAGTGTCAGAGTGATAACTAGTTGAGTACAGGTGTTAGGTATAAGGTTAGAGGATATCGATAGCGCATACTAGAGAGGTACATGTGTAGTGGTGTGAGGGGAGTGGGTAACAATGGTATGAGGTTAGTAGATGGTACACTTGTAGTGGGGTAGGTTGGTTGGTGTAGAATGGAGGTGAGGTAGTGTGAGATGGGATGGTCATTCGGGGGACGTCTATGAGTAGCTAGTGACTTTACGAGGTAGAGTGTTCGAACTGACCGGAGCGGGTGACTCTGTGGTAGAATTTGATTTATGAGTATGGACTTTGTGACACATGTAGTCATAAGATATATAAGTGATCTCTGATTTAGTAGTGGTAGTATCATAGGGATAACTTGTTATGACATATGGGGTCAGTTATTAATTGTGATACAGAGTTATAGAGGACGATAGAGCTATGTCAGTACATCCTGACACGTGTCCATAAGAGCGCATGTGCAGTGGATCTTTATCAGTATTGAGCAATGCTTTGAAACTAGTGTATTATGGATTGATATTACATATCTTTAGCGAGAGTAGGTGTACATGACAATAGCAAGAACAGTGTGGTGATATAAGATTAGAGGAATTTAACAGTAGGTCACGAATGAATCGGGAAGCCGAGGTCATTTAATGCAAGAGCGACGATGCAGAGGTAGAGCACACATCGGAAAGTACATATACGTTTATCGAGTTGTGTAGCTCACAGAGGACATCGAATCTCGCTTCTGCTTTCGCGTGCAAGTGTGCTACATTGCGTACAGCATCGTTAGGTGGGTACAGATAGGGTAGGGATACTGTTTTAAGAGCGCGATGGGCGTAGTGCATAGGTACACACAAGAGGCGGTGGCTGTTGAGTCTTGCGTAGACAGTTAGAGACTCTTTATTCATGGGTATGTGTGTGTCACAGAGAGATGGGTCATACGATGTAGTCTGACTAGCACAGTGGATAGACGCTTACATTTTTATGAACTTTAATGCAAGTGCACAGTCTGGGTACAGGATTGTTACGGTCTAGTAGATATGAGCATTAGTATAGTATGTGGTATTGCGTGCACGGGTGATCACACACGCAAGAGGCCTGTAGTGAGGATGCAGGAGTACAGGAGCGAGTGGAGTGAGAGAGGAGGAGGTACACGATGGGGTGCAGAGCACACACTATGGGGGTTTAGAGAAACACAGGTGGAGAGGAACATCGATCAGACATGAGCACACATCAGAGACGTATATAGGGTTGTGGAGATACGGCGACAGAGAACTATATGATAGGATCTGCACGCTGCGTAGATGATGTTAGTCACACAAGTCAACAGCGGAGTCCAATAACTTATAACCAGACATACATACGAAAGAGAGACGAGGTGTACGGATCACAGAGTCACAGAAGGAAATCAGATGACGACACAGGGACTTAAGATAAATATAGGATGGTGTACGAGACATGAAGAATAAGAGACAGTACATCTAACATCACTGAGTTATTTTGATATTGGGTATTTGGATTATATCATAGCATGTAAGTGTCCATAACATGACTTTTTGTACAGTGGACACACACATACAATGATGGATTTTATATACGAGATGCACTTGTGATCACATGTATAATGTTTGTGGTCATACGATGTCTGGGACAATACTGGTAGATAGTAACTAGACAGAAGAGTCCTTTGTGAGACACCAGGAATACATCGCACATTTGTGGGTGTAGAGCAACATTTCTAGTGTAAAGGATGGTTTGCACGAGGGGTCCACATAGAATAGTAGTAGATTTTAATCTGGGGGTGAGATGACTCTCACTCTGATAGTGACAGCGGTAGTGGGGAGACACACTGGGAGGAGATATTCAGTGGGTCTCTCAGGACTCATCTAGGTTTACAGAGTGAATACAGGATTATAGGTATGAGTGATTCTTGGGTGGAGTGATCTAACGAGTGGTGTGGTAAGTAGTGTATAGTAGGATTTATGTGTGATATGAGATATTGTTCACTGACAGTACTATATTTCGGACGTGGTGTAGGGAGCGAGGAGGATATGTGACACACACAACTGTGGACTGTATAGGACAGAGATGATTAGGTTAGCTGACAGCAATGAGTGCATGTAATAGTCTTGCTAACGATTTTCTCACAGGTGAGCTATTAGCGAGTGTTCTCACAACTGTGTGCAGGGGTTTGGTTAGGGGTTTGTATGTATTTGAGGTTTATGGTGGGGGGGATGATCTGGGGGGGGAGGGAGATAGGAATTGTTTTTTGGGGGGGGGGTTAGGTTGGAATGGTGTCTATGGGGCACATGGATGTATTGTGGGGGGAGGTTAAGGAGAATAGTGTTTGTGGGGATGTATATGATGAGTGGGTTGTGGTTTCTTCAAGGTTTGGGTTTTTTGGGGGTTGTCTGTGTAGTGGGGAGTTAGAGGGGTGTTATTTTAATTGGGTGAGTTGAGGAGAAGGTAGGGGTAGGGTTGGAGGGGAGGCGTGAGACTTGTGGGGGAAAATAGGGGGAGGGTGGAAGAAGGTGGGGGGGGGTTATATTGTTTTGAGGGTCACAATTGGGGGGGTTATTGAGGTATGACATGGGGTATGAGTTATTGTTGAAGATGGAGGTGGTTTAAAGTAAAATATAAAGATTTTAGAGTTGGGGCAGGTGGGGTGGGTCTGTGAGGGACATTCTCTGTGGGGAGGAAGGGCACACACACATACATCACAGCTGGAGAATAAGCGTGATCTACGTGGCACACAGATATAGACTTCACGGTATCAACGATTATTATCTATAGATCGATTCTCTAATACACACATTACACCCGGTCTACATGAATCCTCTACGTAAGTCTTGCGACTCACTCACATTACTAATACTAGTTTTTGTTGATGTGTTCTTTGGAGTACACGTATCTCCTCACTAAAGTCTTGCGGGGCACTCATTCTAGAGGAGAACAATACGAAGGTATCTCATACTAACTGAGGAGCGGATACGGATTTTAACACATCAAGTTTTGAGATCTCTATTGATCAGTGGTGACGAGTGAGAGACGACTGCAGGACTATGTGGAGGGGGAAAGCGTAGTGACAATACATTGACTTGGAGAGGAAGGAGACAAGGATAGGATGTGATCTGAGGGGGGTATGTCTTGGTTTTCTTTAGAGCAGTGTGGCTACATAGAGAATAGGATGTCTAGTAGCTATACTTATGGACTATACGACAGAGCCACACAAGTTGGACTACATATGACAGGAGGCACAAATCTACTCATAGTAGGAATCTATTAGTATAAGCGGAGCAGAGAGAGTACACACTCTCTGCGGTCTGCCGAGGCTAGAGAGAGCACTTAGATATATGATTTTTGTTTACATTTACTGAACAATATGTTGGGATGGGGCGATTATTGGAATGTACATTGGTAGCATCTAATCATATCGACGAGCAGAACGATCACTCTAGGAGAATTCATGACTTGCATTCTACATATTACAAGTGAAGCAGGCGTAACACATACCTGGACTGTGTTTGGGGTTATGACACACACACAAGGACTAATACACACATTTGGGAGTCTCTACATTTCACTGACACACAACTCACGCAGGGAAACATTGACACAAGTACATTACTCTCGGATTACTTCTCTTCTGTACATACTAATAGACCACACAATAGTATAGCTATCCTATTACAGGGAGTACTTGGTATACATTCTACAACATCTAACATGCACATCACGATCATATACTCATACTAGATGGAGTGGGGTTATCACAGATTATTTACTAACATTCTCAGTGTAGGGTAGTCAGTCTGCAGATAATCTATAGTCACTATATATGATGCAGATGATGGCGGTTGGAAGGTGATGTGTTATGATGTACTGAAAATACACATTCCACGAGAAACTCATAATTGAAGTGAGAAGTCGATTGAGATGACATTCAGGACATACAGACACACATGAGTGACACTAAGACTGTTGGTATGACATTGAGAAGGGAGAGACATTTAGTGGACCAGAGAGGTAGACTGCGAGAAAGGTTTGATCAGTTATGAATATTCACTTTGGATTGTAAGAGTCATGGATCATCATTGGGGAGAGTATTAATTATGGAGTGATCTCTTAGTGTGTGTATGGTAATTCAGAGAAGTTGTAATTATCTTAGGTACTGAGGTTATATTACATCACTCAAAGTTAGACAGGGACACAGAGTGGATATGGCGAGGTGGGTGGCGGCACACCACCTTGTCTCTTACAGAGATTGATACAACATACCCGGAAGTACGATTAGTCGGTCGCGGCGCGAGTGCTAAAGTAATACGACAGTGTCAAGATCGATAGGGATGTCTCTTATGGGTATTGTGAATATGGGAGGACGAGGCACTAGGAACACAAAAATAGTCTCGTAAGTGGAGACAGGTGTGGAAGTGTGGACATTGTTTTACGTGATCTGTGCGGCGACGATCTCTTCTGCGGATGTGGGATATGAGGGAGAGTACAAGGAGCGGAAAAGCGGAGGGAGAGGTGGGAGAGAGGGAGAGCGGAGCGGAGAAGATAACAGTGAGGATGAGGGGATACATAGCGAAAAGATGGGACAAGGGACAACGCACGGGACAGACGCTCGGGTCAATACAACAGGGAGAGAGGAGGGATTGGAAACGCGAGGATGACGAGGAGAAGAGACAAACGACAATTCGGATTCAGGTTTCTGTTCATCTGCTAAGACTTGAGTCGACAATGTGACTTTGATGAATCTTAATTGTCATACTGTGGTTAGGAGTTTGGTCGTTGGAGTTATATTATGAGAGGAAGGGTAGTGGGTGTAGGGGAGAGACACGGATTAGTACAACTTACGGACGATATAAGAGACATGACGACACAAAATGATTGATATTATTTTAATTTGGTGTCTACTTGGAACACAAGGGGGGGTGGGTAGGGTGGTGGGGTGGTGGGGGGGGGGGGGGGGACGGGTGAGGGAGGTGTGGGGGGCATGTAGGGGTGTATATGTATAGGAGATGGGTAGATGTGTGATGGGGTGGGGGGACTCAGGTGGGGGGGTGGAGTGGACGGTGCGGGGGGGTGGGGGGTGAGAGGTGGGGGCCGCGACGGGTATTGTAGTGACAGATAGGAGTGATGGTATAGTGGATATGTTGTGTGAGCTGAGGAGGAGATTGTGAGTATGTATCAAGATGGGGGCACAGCGCGATTGAGAGGATGTGTGTGTGCAACGGTGTAGGGCTAGTATGACATAGTACTATTGTGTGACGAAGCTGTGCGTAAGACGAGCTGTGATGTGGAGGTAGGAGAGCGAGAGATGCGCTACGAGGCGAGGCATCTACAACTGGGGTATGAGGCATATTGCACTAATGTGTGGGTCTGACGAGGCATAGACTGCATGGTGGGATATTCAGGTAGTGTTAAAGTGGGGGGGGAGTGGGGGGGATAGGCGCGGCGTGGGTGCACAGGAACGTAGGGGGGATGGAAGGATCTGAGGGGGTCTTACGAACATCTCAGTATGTCCTTGTGTGAGCGGTGTGTTATGGTTCGGGCATATAGGTGTAGTGTGGGGGTTCTGTCTGAACGAGGGGGAGCAGGTTACACTTGTGGGTCGGATGGTGATATCAGTAGAGCTTAGTCACACTGGAGGAATTAGAAGCGAAGCACAACGCACATCGCGGTACACAGTGGTACAGACGGGATGGATCATCTAAAGCCACACACACTATGACAATATGAGAGTGCCTAGGGCTGCAGAGTGTGGTTTCTAGAAAACGGATAGCATAGATAGCGGCAGAGTGTGGTGTACACTAGTGCGAACACCAGCCTCACATCACGCGGATGAGGGTAGAACACGGGGGGACCTTTGTTGATGGTTGTAGTGTGTGAGAACAACGAGAGAAATTAAGAACAAACAAGGGGGAGGCACACAGCAGGGATCATCAAGTGTGTGAGGTGTGTGCAGGACAGGGGAGGCGGTTATAGGGGGGCACGCGCGTTGCGCTGAAAGGGGGGGTGGGGGGGGGGGGGAGGGGGGGGTGTGGAGGGGGGTGGGGGGAGTGGGGGTGGGGGGGGGTGGGGGGGGGGGGCTGGGGGGGGGGGTGGTGGGGAGGGATGAGAGAGAGATGTTTGTGGTTGGGGGTAAAAGGGGGAGTTGATGAGGGGGTAAATGGGTATGGGGGGGGGGTATAGATGTAGAAAGCAGATAGATGGGTGTGTGGTAGGTTGTGTTGGTTAGGGGGTGGGGTTAGAGATGAGCGCGAGTGTTTGTTGGTGGTGAGAGAGAGAGTATGAAGAGAGAGATGAGAGTAGAGAGAGAGAGAGTGAGAAGAGAGTGAGAGAGTGTGTAGAGAGAGAGAGAGTGAGAGTGAGTGGGAGGAGTGAGAGTACAGGTAATAGTGATTAGATAAGTATTATATATATCTGAACGCGCGCGCGCGCGCGCGTGTGTGTGTGTGTGTTGTGGGTGTGTGTGTGTGGGTGGTGTGTGTGTGTGTGTGTGTGTTGCGTGCGTGTGGGGGGTGCGCGTATGTGTGTGTCTGTGGGAGGTGCGCCGCGCACGCGTCGCGCGCGTGTATGTGTTGAGCACTTGAAGTAACGGGTGCACTTTCCACGTTCACATAATTTGTGTGTGGGTGGGTGGTGTGTGTGTGTGTGCGGTGTGTGTGGGTGTGTGTGGTTGTGTGTGTGTGTGTGTGTGCGTGGTGTGTGGACCATCCGCCGAAGCACAGTGGTAGCACCTGGTTTTGGACTGGAAGTCACGGTTTCGAATGCCATAAAGTCATAGGGATTTTTTTTTACTCGGTCCGGCTCCTCCCCCAAATAAGTGCGTGCTTGGGCTCATTTGGAAGACTGTACCACACAGTCGACTTTAATATCCACTTATACGAAGCGAGTTTTTTTGAGAGTGTTGCTCAAATTACCTGACTCAACACTGCAGGTATCTGTGATGCCTCGGCCCGGGTTTTTAGACGCCGGATGTATTAGATAGTAAGCGTAGAGAACAACCGTGGCATGTAGTCTCAAACAAAGCATATCACTTACACAGCAGCAGCCACCTAACATCCAACCTCATATCTCATTGATCACAATGCAATAAAAAAAACAGATTGCCCCTCTGATTCATTGGGCCCAGTTGCCCCGCCATATTCGGTTCCCCATACACTTCTTGGCTCTGGTGAGTTGTGCCAAAGCCCTTAGGGTTGGTGGATCCACACGGGATATGGTCTTTGGAATGACGTGTGGTGTTGCCACCTCGGTGGGCAACCACACTAAGTCTCGGAATCCGCGACTGAGCAAATAGTGTTTATAAGTCAGGGGGTGTCCTGCGAGATATAGCTCCAGAACAGGCACCACAGAGACACCTCCAAGTGACCCAGCCCCGGCAGGGCCCCACTAGTTGTGGCCGCACGCAGGGCCTGATGTTGATGGGAACCCCAGTGACTTTCTGACCTTGGGGATGGAAGACAAAACAAATCATGGTAGGCTGTGGCGGTGTCAGGTTGAGATGAGCGCGTAGAACAGCAGGACGGGGACGTCGCCAGAGGATTGAGTTCCGCAAAAAAAGTGTGTTGAGTGTGTGTGTTGTGTGTGTGTGTGTGTGTGTGTGTTGTGTAAGTAGGTGGTGTGTGGTGTGTGTATGTGAGTGTGTGGTGTGTGCACACCTGTGGTGTGCGTGTGTAATCTGTGTTCAATACTTAACGTCTTTTCCCATTAAGTATATTAAGACAAGAACAAAGTTGTGTGTGTGTGTGTGTGTGTGTTGGTGTGTGTGTGTTGTGTGTGTGTGTTGTGTGTGTGGTTTGTATGCGTGTGTATTTGTGAGTCTCGTGTGTTGTATGTGAGATGTCTGTGTCTCTGTGGTGCCTGTGTTTACGCGAGTGTGCATGTATGCATGCAATACCAAGCGAGTTATCATGCAAAATGCACGATCAGGTAGAACAGTTGCTGTGAGAATATGAAGGTGACCGTGTATGGGCATGTAAAGGAAGCGGTGTAGAATTGTTCACTCCTTCCTTAATCAGCTTTTAATGACGAAGGTGTCTAAAATGCACCCCCCTCAACACAAATATAGCACTGCTACACGTCAGCCATCCGGCCCAAAACACAATGCGCCGGAAATTCCTGGTACTCTCCGCATAGCTACAATGACGCGCGTTTTGCTGTTGCCGCGCTACAGTTGTAGTAGGTTGATGTTGTATTGTTGTACTGTTGTATGTGTTGTATAGACCGTATACTGCTGTTAGTTCAGTGTTGCTGTGTCATACTGTTACCCGCTGCTATCAACCCGCATATGCTCTCGCTACGGCGATTGCTGCTGCAGCATATTACTATTGTTTCATTTCTGCTGTTGTGTGCGCCTTGCTCACTGTTGTGTTAAGCTGTTGCTGTTGGTTACGATTTTTGCTTTCCAACAGCTTTTTCCTTCGTCTGCTGTCACTAACTTTTGTTATTACTGTCATTTCTGTTGTTTGCTTCTGTTGTTTTGTGTAATGCGGAGCTGCTGCTGTGCTGTCACGGCTACTCTTAACGATTACGACACTTCACTACCTCAAACCAGAGAAATCATGTATGTTACAGCAAAGGATTATAAACACCAAATGTAAAAAAGATGACTCATAAAGACAAACAGAGTTTACATCAACAAAATTATTAAAATCAATACATCACATCAGGCGTTGCATTCTAACACATATCTGACATTTCCAATACATTTTATGCAACATATTACGCAAGGAGGTTTCATTCGATCCCCCCCATAAACACACCCTACTCACGTTCACGTTGCACGTTGTGACAGTGGCGTAATGACAGTGACTGTTGCTGCTAACTTGGTTGCTTTCTGCTGCTGCTGCGCTGTTCATTGTTAGTTACTGCTGATGCTGCTCTATTTTCTTGAGACAGTGAGCTTGACACCATTTTTTTGCCGAAAGATTTTGTAACAAGATTTTGGTATAGCAACCGCCATTGGTATAATGACTAATCATAACCTTCCACAATCAACGACGACAGATATCCGGGTCGAGTGTGCGGTGGTTCGAATCCCTTTTTGGGCCCGAAACCATTCCCCCCATCCATTAGACCATGACTGTTGTCTGGGCGCTAGCCATAGTTCGGGTGAGACAATAAACTGAGGTCCCGTGTGTCCACACATCATTAAAAAGCGCAACGATCAAAGAACCACGGCAACAAGGGAGTAGACCTGGCAAAAGTCTGTAGAAAAAAAGCCACTATGATAGAGACACCAAATACAATATAGCAGACAAAAGGAGAAAGAAAAAATGATGGTGGCGCTTGCAACTTGTGGTGACGCGCTCTCCCCCGCATGGATAGCAGCCCGAGCATTTCACCGCAGAGAAATCTGCTGTGATATAAAGTAGTAAAAATAAAATAAAAAAAATATAAAGAAAATGACAATAGGGTAAGGGGAGAGAGAAGGGGGGGTGGACATAGAGAGAATGGTGGAACAGACAGATAGAAAAGAAAAGAAAGAGAGAGGTGGGTAGGAGACAGAGAAGAGGTTGAACAGACAGACAGAGATGGGGTGTGTGGGGGTGGGGGGGGGGCAGACAGACAAAGGGAAATGGGTGGGAGATGTAAAAGGAAGAGAGACAGATTTGTCTTGTTAGGGGACAAAATCCATGTCATTATTACAAAGGGCAGTAGACTCAAAAGGTCCACAGGAGTTTTTTCACTAGCAGAAATCCGATATCAAAAGTAAAAGGATAAAGAAGTATTTTGTGATAGCATGGGTGTTGAACGGCCTGACAACTGAGAAATGAGCAAGTTGCCAAGCCGGGGGTGGTGGCCTTTTATTCGGTGAGGTCAATAAACCTGGATCGTTGAGCCGTAGTGCTAAACCTCCTTTCAATAGAAACGGAGAGAGGTTTTGGGTTTAAAAATTAGGTAATTTTACGAAGTAATACCCTACGAATACGAAGAATCCCTACCTCACTCTCTGTCCTGTCGTCGTGGTCTCCTTGTCCTTTCTCTCTGTCACTCTCTCCATCTCATATCAGGCACAAACCTACACACACACCACCACACACACACACATAAAAACACAAACACGACCACACACACAACAACACACACACAACACAATCAAATCCCCACACACACACACACACACACACACTCTCTCTCCACTCACGTCCCATCACTCAAGTCAGCACTCACTATCACTCCCACTTCTCTCCCCTCCCCCCTCTCTCCCTCTCTCTCACTCTCCCAACTCCCCTCTACCTCTCTCTCTCCCACACTCCACTCTCCCCTCTCCCCACCCCCCCTTCTCTCATTTCACTCACTCCTCTCTCACTCTCACCTCTCTCTCCTCACTCTGATCTCAAAACAATCTCCAGATCTCTACTCCCTCATCCCCAATCCATCTCTACTCCTCCACCCTCTCACCCTACTACCTCCCACTCTCTCATCCTTACAACCTCCTATCTACTTCCTTCTTCTTCTTCTTTTCTTCATTCTCTCTCTTCTTTCTTCTTCTCATTTCCTCTCTTCATTACTTCATTCTTCTTTCTATCTCATCTCTTCTATCTTCACTTCTTCTTCTTCTTCTTCCCTTCTTCTTTCAAGTCAGTGAAAGTGGTGCCACGAAAATGCATCTTTTTTGGATAGACTAGGTCAGTGAGACAAAATCCAATAATGCATTTTAGTTTATGCATGCAACATGTGTGTATCAAATCAACTCAACTGTCTCCATCTCGCTGTCGGCTGTAGGAGCTCCCAGCAATGCCACCAGGGTATACCATTCTCTTTTCTGTCTCTGCTGAGTTTCAACAAACGATCTCCTGTAGGCCACTCCCCAGAGACCCCTGATTTCATGATGTTTGGCAATGTAGGATGTTGGAGGTCCTGGTCTGCTTCTTGTCCTTTCTCTGCTGCCCTCAACCTTGATCTTGGAAAACTGCGGTCTTTGTGTTTGCATTACCAACATATCTCAGTCTGTGGCGCTTATCTGTTTCAAGTCAACAATTTATCTTTGCAACTGAGAAAGCTCATCAAGAATACATATCAGAAAGATGTTCTCCGCTGTCTGACCATTTGACTCTAGAAGTCACGCTGTGGAACCACCTGAATAGGCATATACCCGTTTATTTAGCTGGGTGAACTTGGGGTAACTGTACTGAAGCCATGGCGCGCAGTCACCCTTCCCAATTGGTCCAAACAAACTAACTCGAAGTCTGCTTGACATTGGCTGGGGGAAAAAACAAGTAACTTCCTCCTGAAACACGCTGTGCTAAAAACTCTCCTTATCCCCTTCGTAGTACAAACTATTCTTAGAAGAACCACACGTCTACGGGAGTAGTTGTCACGCAAAATTCTGTGGGAAAAAAATAACGTATTTAATATTATTGTAAAAAGTTGAATTATGCAGAACAACAACACGGTACGTCATGAATGTGATTTTTAATGAGGGCATAAAGAACCTGTACTTTCTAATTTTGGAAAGAAAAAATGTGACATATCTCTCTCATCTCTCTGGTTCTGTCCTCTGTCTCTGTTCTCTCTCTGTCCTCTCTCTGTCTCATCACTGTCTGTCCTCCTCTCATTCTCTCTCTCTCGTCCACCTCATCGCTCGTCGTCTACTCACTCTCTCTCCTCTTCTTCTCTTCCCCCGCCCCCCTCCTTGCTCCTCCTCTCTCTCTATCATCTCTTCTTCTCTCACTGTCTTCACTCCCCCCCCCCTCTCCCCCCTCCCCTCCCTCCTCTCCTACCTCCTTCTCCCCCTCTCTCTCCCTTCCTCTTCTCTTCTTATTCCTTCATCCCCTCCTCCTTCCCTCTCCGCTCCCCCCATCTCCTCAACCTCTCCGTCATCTCTCTTCCTCTCTCCTTCTTCTCTTCCTCCCCTCACTACCCTCTCCCCTCTCTGCCCATCCCCTCCTCCTCTCTCTCCTCTCCCTTCCCCTCCTCTTCCCCCCCTCTCTCCTTCTCCCCATCCCTCTTCCCTCCCTGCCCTAACCCTCCTTCCTCTCCCCCTCCCCCTCTCTCCCTCCCCCTCTCTCACCTCTCCCCTTCCCTGCTCCTCTCTCTCTTATCTCTCGATCGTCTCTCTCTCCTCCTCCCTCCTCCTCCTCCTCCTCCTCCTCCTTCCTCCTCCTCCTCTTCTTCTTTTTCTCTTCTTCTTCCTTCTTCTTCTCTTTCTTTCGCTCTTCTTTCTTTCTTTCTTCTTCTTCTTCTCTTTCCTTCTTTCACCTTCTTCTTCCTTCTTCTTCTTCTTCTTCTTCTTCTTCTTTTTCTTCTTCTTCCAGTCAATGAATGTGCCCCGAAAGCTACTTTTTATTTGGATAGGTCGTGAGACTAATTGCAATATACATTTAGTTTATGTCATGCAATAGTTATCAACTCAATTCAAACTGACTCCATCACCGCTAGTACGGCAGTAAGGAGCTCCCCCGCAATGCCACCAGGGTTTACCATCCTCTCTCTGGCTCTAATGAGTTCTACGACCCATCCCATAGCCCTAATCCTTCCAGACCCTGATAGTCCCAGATGGAGTTGGCAAATGTAGGATGTTGGTTTCTGTCTCCTTGTCCATTACTTCCTTCTGGTCTGCCCTCGAACCCTAATCTTGGAGAAAACTGTCTCCTCAGATTTGTCTGTTCTTAGCATGACCAACATATCTCATGCTGAAGCGCTTAAACTGTTCAGCAGTCAAACATTTGTCTTTGCACAGAAGTTCATCACGAATACTTCATTTTGTTCTCCACTGTCTGACCATTTTGACCCTTAGGACATTCACTGAGTTCTCGCCTGTAGAACCACCTGTAGAGGCAGATACCCGTTTATTAGCCTTGGTGAACCGGAACCGAGGAACTGTTCTGAAAGCCACGGCGGCCCAACACAGTACATCCATACCCATTGGTAACAACACTTGGGAAAAAATTTTTTTTAGGGGCTGCTCTGACATTGGCTGGGGGGGAAAACGATGTGCTCTGACCACTGAGCTATCCCTTCCCCATCGTAGTAACATACTGATACATACAAGAAAAACCGGATGGTCTACGGGAGTGTTGTCATACTGGCAAAATTCTGTGATAAAAAAACATGCGTACTATTTTGTAAAAAAGTGGTGATTATGTAGACACAACACAGGTACTTGCGTGTGATATTAATGAGCAAAATAGAACATGTTACTTACATTCCTTTCCCCCCTTAGATTGGAAAGGAAATTATGTGACCTCTGTCTCACTGTCTCTGACTCGGCCTCTGACCTCTGTCTGTCTGTCTCTGTCTCTAGTCTGTTCTAGTCTGTCTTCTGTCTGATCTGTCGCTGACTCTCTCTCTTCTCTCCCGCCTCTATCTCTTCTCCCTTCTCTCCTCTCCTCTCTCATCTCACATCCTCAACCGAACTCTCCTCCTCCCTCTCGTCGTCTCTCTCTCTTCCAAACCCTCCATCCACTCAAATCTCTCTGGTCTCATCCACATCTCCTCTCTCGTCTTCCTCTCCTCTCTCTCAACTCCCATCAATTCTAAAAGAGTACGTAGATTGTTAGAAAAAATAAATAACAATTCACTGCTACTGCCTCCCTCCGCCTTAAGCCTCCGCCAGTGTCTGTTTGTTCAAAACCCCCATTAAAAGTATGAAGGAAGAAAAGAACAAATGGGAATTAGGCAAAAATAGAATTCGTACGTGCACTGTGGGCTCGGCTTCTCTCTCCATCTTCTCAATCCTCTCCTCTCTCCTCAAAATTCCCTCTCTCCGTCTCTCTCTCTCTCTCCACGTCTACCTCCCTCTCTCTCTCAATTCCAGTCTCCTATCTCAACTCCCTCTCTCTCGGCTCTCCTCTCTCTCTCACACACACAACACACAACACACCCACATGAGAGCCCCATGCTCTCTCTTTGTGCCTCTGTGTGGTGTGTTGTGTGTGTGTGTGTGAGGGTGTGTGTGTGTGCGCGCAGCGTGTGGTAGTGCTGTGTGTGTGTGTGTGTTGTTGTAGTGTGGTGTGGTGTGTGTGTGCGTGGTAGTGTATGTCTGTCCTTCTGTCTGTCTGCCTGTCCTGGTCCTGTCGGGTCGGTCGGTCTGTCCTCTCTGTCTCTGTTTTTCTGTCTCTCTGTCTGTCCACTGTCAATCTGTCACACAAACACACTCACAGGCACACACACACACACACACACACACACACCACACAACACAAAGCGCACACACACACACACACACAAACAAGCCACACACACACACACACATAAACACATACACTCTATGACAATAACCCAATAAGATAACCCCCACCACCACCACTAACCACCCAGCGTCCAATCCCTCCCTCCTACCCCCTAACAACCCCTAGACCCCTTCAAAAAAAAAACAACCCTCCTCTTCAGCACATTGTAAGCAGAGTTGAAGGGAGGGTTAAAAGCCGTGAGCGGAATGGGAGCCTGGGTACAAATCGATCATCTAGAACCACTGCTTTTTTTGTGCACATCTTACCCCCTAATCCCCCTCATTTCTGTCTGCTGCTGCATCGCTGCCACAGATAGAGAGAAAGAGAAGGAGAGATGAGATGAGATAGAGAGAGAGGAGACGAAGAGCGAGAGAGAGAGAGAGAGAGAGAAGCAGAGAGAGAGTGAAGAGAAACTAGAAAGAACGGAAGAGAGAGAGCAACAACAGCCAAACTGAAAAGAACAAAGAATGGTGTCAGGCAGGCAAGTTCAGTTGTAACGCCAAATCGAAAGAACGACAGTTTATTATAGGGGTGCAGGGCGGGGGCGGGCGGGGGGGGGGTGGGAGGGGGGGGGGGGGGGGGGGGGGGGGGGGAGGGGGGATCGTTTGGGGTTATTTCTTTTCCTCCAGTGTATTATGTGATTTATTGTGTAGATGGGGTGTCTTTTTATTAATTATTTTTTTATCGTCTTTTTCTGTCTATTTGATTTTGGGTTAAACAGTTTTTTGCTGATTGTGGTAGGTAAGGGGTTTTTTTTTTTGGGGGGTAGGTGGTAATGCCTGGCTATTATTTGGGGGGGGGGGCGGTGTATGTTTTCGGAGTTTTTAATGCTTTCAGCCTCCGAAAAAACAATTTTTTTTCCTCGCATTCCCAGTTTTTCCCTTAGTTTGTTGGTCCTTCTCTTTTCTTTTTTTCGCTATTGGTGAACCTATTAAGAAACTGGGAACCGATATGCTGGAACTGAAAGCGTTGTTTATTGATATCCAATAAAATAAAAAAAAATAAATAATAATAATGACATGAAATTTGTATACGCGCTAAATCTTGTAAAGAACAAATCAAGCGCTTCAGTCAAACTGTACAGTTTCCTATCTACACTTGCGTTTAGTAGAAACCGACGATCTCACGGCAGTCCCTCACAGTCAGCATGTTCCGTGGGGAAGGGTATAGCAGAGCCAGAGCAGGTGTATGGATGTGTAGCTAAACCAAAAAGGGAAAGAGTTGCTGTTTGGAAAAACAGAGAGAATGTATTATCATCCAACTGAGGACAACTCCTCAACCTGGTCTCCATACAGTTGTATGCCCCTTGTGTCATAGGTGACACGTTCGTAGCGCCTGGCTACAGCTACAGTCCCCATTTTACACTCAGCGACAATCAATGAGTCCAGACACTCTTAGACCACCCTTAGGTTACACCAAGGAAAGCAAAAGCAGCGAATGGAAATAGCGAGGAGATAATGGCGTTCGGTATTCAAAATGATGGCCATATTAAAGAAAATGAAGGTTTTAGCTTCCCTATCATCGCTTCCAAATCACCTAGGTTTTCCTCCCAAACGACAAGTTTAGTTATAAGGAACAACCTTTTACTTTTTTGTGGACATCAGGTAAAAAATCTTATACGGTATACGACCCAGCAAGAATGAACGAAAAGACCCACGATTAAGTAACCTGACGTTTATCACTCTTACCTATGAATTAATACAATGTATTGCTACCAATATTTTGGTGATTAAAAAAAAAAAAAGACTAAATGAAATATCAACGCATCATACTAACAGAGAACATGAACCAACAAAACTGTATCCAAAAAACATAAAACTTTATATTAATAGCACTTCATAATTCAAAGCACAAATGCAAAACCTCACATGTACGATACAAAGACTGGCTCCTGTGTAAGTAGGGTAAACCTGCTTACCTCACTTTCTCCTCAACATGTTGTGTGTGTGTGTGTGTGATGTGAGTGTGATGTCGTGTTTGTGTGAGATATGTGTGTTGTGAGGGGTGTAGTGTGTGTGTGTGTGTGTGAGTGTGTGCCAAAGTCAAAGCTCCAAACTTTCATTTTAGATGGTACAATGACTAAGCAGGTGCAACAGCTTCTATTTTCATCAAGCCATCCATCTAAGGAGAGAAAAAATCATCATACTAGCATAGAAAAGATTTAAAAAACCTAACCAAAAAAAGCCATACAATTGGTAACAAACCAAAGAAATACACTCCCAAAGAAAAACCAACAACAAACACAAATTACAGAAAAACCAAACAAACAAGTGAATTTTGTGTCCTGTCTGCTGTCCAAATCTGTGTGTCTGCGTAATCAGAGTACTTCTACCTTACATCAAACCAACACCCAGAGCTGTGTGAAATCAGACTGAGGATTTTATCGGAAAAAACAATAATCAGGGGTACAGGAAAACTTGCGTTGCCTTCTGCCTATAAGTGCAAAGGCCTATACGCTAAAAACCCACTGGCCATTGTCCGCGTTTAAACGAGTTCCATACCGCAAGCACAACAGCAGCGGACAGAACACAAATCACACATCCGAACAAACTATTGAGCATCTATTAGGAAACCCCACTGTCATATGAAATCGTCAGTGTTGCCGCCACACAGCCGAACTTGCTTTTCAAACGAAGGAGCCCAAGGCACAGAGAGTGTGTGAGTATAGGATCAGTTTCCAATCGGTGAGTACACCTGAATGCAGATTGGGCAATGAGCACACTGACATCTTTACAGCCACGGAATGAATACGGGAAAAAAAAACAGAGAAATGGGTGGGAGGTTGGTTGTGAGAAAAGGGAAACTATTTTGCGATAGGTAAAAAAGGACTGGAATGGCGGGATGGGTGGTGTGAGGAGATACAAGTCCACAAAGTGCAGTGATCGTTTCGTCGACCATTTTTGACATCGCGTAGTTGATTTGTTTTTTTTTTTTTAATTTTTTATTATTTATATTTTATATATTTCCCCATATAGAATGACAGCCGTGGAATAGAAAAACTACAGAAATTGCTTTGTAGCAGTCTTGTGGCTTTTGCCCAATACTAGCACCACGTTAGATGGCATATATTCTGTTCCTGAGTTATTTTTTACAACAAGATTAAAGGTGAATCGGCAATCCATCGTGGTTAGTAAATTGGATGTGGGACCGTTTCCGCGTCCTTTGCCATCAGATACAGAGCCTGAGTCCCGCCCACCCCCCGCCACTCCCCCCCCAGCACAAGCCCCCCCAGTTCACCGAACCTATGGTCAGGGTAAGGAAAAAAGGCCAAGCGAGGGAGTAGGAGAGACGCGGGCGATAAATTGTGAGAGGTAGAACGGGCACCGCCCTCGATATGCTTGGCCTCTAGAAAAGCTGAGGTACTGATGCCAAGTATCGCTCCCTACAACCCACATAGGTTTATATGGAAAATTGCACCATTAATCTGTTACCTTTTCATAAGGGAATATAAGCAAGATGGATGGTATCATCCAACTCTCAGATCTAAATGCGAGTTCCACTGAAAGCGTTGGAGTTCGCGTCTGATAGTGACGCTATCCATTAGAAAGTGGATGATTTATGTTCCATCTTGATTTAAGCTTTAGGTTACTGACTAACATACCCACGCAAATCCCCGGATAAACGAGGCCGTAAGCCCAGGGTTCATGCGAATGAACGCATACAGAAAACACCATAAGTATGCACCCACTACAAAACTCCATCTTTCTCCTGTGGAACTCCATCTTTCTCTTCTTACTGTAAAACCTCCCCTCAAGTGTCTTCTGCAGGATAGTCTATATTTGTGCATGAGACGCTGTGACAAGTGTGGCGTGAACCTCACCACACCATGTTTTCCTCCACTTGACAACAGGCCACATGGGGTTCCTTTAGTCCAGCTGTCATATAGTCGATCTTTTCTTTTCAGTCAATCCCCTTGAAACCACTTTGCCACACAAAACCCGTTGGTACTTAGTTAAAGTTCCAAAGCATAGGAAATGTGGTAAGCCCTCTGAAGAATTTCAATTAAAAAGCTACGGTCCTCATCTTCCTGCACTGCAGTCCAAGGTGCAGCAATTCACACCCTGACAAGGAGGGTATCATAAATACAAGTGTGCGACCAACTACATTTTTCTTGTTGGAAGCTGTCTTCTCTCTTACACCTTTCTCTGTCATATATTTGCCGTTGCCGAGGTTTGCAAGGGCTACTAGGTAACTATCTATTACTTGTAACTGATAAACAACAATCTGTGTTCATCGTTAGAAAGACAAAATATGTCTCTGTTTAGGAGGATGAAGTTCGCATGTAATGAACGCTGGTAGCTATTATTTGCTCAAGGTCTTGGTCTGTATCAGTCATCGTTTACCATTGTTTTCATACGGTGTTTATGTGATTTTTTTTTTTTTTTTTTTAGGAGGGGTGGCATTTTAATCTACATGTTAATTTTTTAGTAAAAGGAGGTGACGGCTTCGTATGGCTTCTGTGATTTCGGTGATGGTTATACACCTTGAGACAGGAATGATTGCATTTTGCTTCTATCACTGGTGCGTCTGATTATTTGCCTCATTAAACCCTGTTCCTGTGATGATATCTGGTGTGTTTTTTTAGGAAAAGAAATACTTTTTTTCTTCTTCTGCGTTCCCTGAAAATAAAACAAAGTTATTTAGAAGTCAGCCGCTCACCACGTCAAACTTCAAACAACCGTAAATATACAGAATAAACCACAAAACCAACAGAAGGAAATAAGTATAATACGTGGGACAGATTTCTAATACCGGGAAAATTTTATCTTAAGGACTCATCTGCTTCTCACTAACAGTTTGTACAATTCATTGATTGTTGTGACCTAATTTGTTGAGTAGTGTGTTTGTTTGATTATTGTTTAAATCTGGTTTTGTGTTTTTTTTATTTAGAGTTTAGATTCAAGTACTAGCTCCACAAACTCATATACACACAAGCACTAAATAATATCCAAATGACTGAAAAGAAATGTGTCCTCCTAGTCGGCGTACGATGCTAGGAGTAACATGTTGAACTAAATAATGCCATTAACTGCCCTACATTTAAATCTCTCTCTCACTCACTCTCCTCTCTCTCCTCATCACGCGTCGTGACATCTCTCATTCACCCTCTCCTTTCTCTCACCTCTCCACACCCTCTCCTTCTCGCTCCTCCCCCTACCCCTCCCTTCCTCCTCTCTGTCTCTCCCCCTCTCCATCACTCCCATCTCTCTCACCCCTCCCTCCCCTCTCCATCCTCTCCTTCTCTCTCCTTCTCCCCACTCTCTCCCTCTTCTCCTCTTCTCCACACCTCACTCTCTCTCTCTCTCCTCCTCTCGTCTCATCTCCCCTCTCTCATCTCTATCTCTCTCTTTCTCTTTCTCTTTTTTCCTCTCTCTCTTTGTCTCTGTGTCTCTGTCTTACTCTCTCCTAGTGTTATGTCTGCGACTGCTGGAAGGCCCGAAACATACACAGTTGAGGAAGGGGGTGGGGTGGGTAGAAGAAGAAATAGACCGACACCCCCCCCCCCCCCTCTCTCTCTTCCTCTACAAGAAAGCGAAGGTAAGAGCAGGTAGAATAAAGATGATATAGAGTTTGAATAAATAATTGCAATTGCTGCCAACGTTTTTAAACCTCTGTCTGTCTGTCCTTCAGTCTGGCTTCTGTCTGTCTGTCTGTCTGTCCTTGTCTCTCTCGTCCACTCTCACTTCCCAACTCCTCTCTACGTCTCCACTCATCTCTCTAATCTCTCATCTAGTACTCACTCTTCTGAACCCACAATCCCTCTCTCTCTCTCTCTCTCATCTCTCTCATTATTATTACTGTCTGCAAATGCAGTATGCATATATACAAAGGTTGAGGAGGGGTGGGGAGAACAGAACAAAGATTGACCCCCTCAGCCCCCCCCCCCCCCCCAAAAAAAAAAAAAAAAACCCCAACCTTAAAGTCTAGAGGCATTTAGTAAGAGAATGATAGATAGAGATTTGACCATGAACTTACCAATCTCCCGCCACACCCCTAGCGAAAACCCCACCCAGCAAGTCCCATGGAGGCCTTCTCACAGGGTATTTGACTTCTCAACGACAAGCACTCGCCAGGGGGGTGAAACTGTCGATTCCACCCAATCGATGAGCCTAAAACTGGCCTTCACTAAATTGATCCTCATCCGAAATCGACCAGCTCAGCGCCGGCCTATGAGGTCTGATTGGGAATTACGCGGCTAAGCGCGTGCAAAGCACAGGTTGCATGCTGGGAGTCTTGCGACCTATGGAAAATGAGGCGAGGAGGACAACAGAGAGTAGAAAGAGAGAAAAGAAGAGAGTAGAGAGTGGAAGAGAGAGAGTGTCATAGCTGTGTTTGACAGACCGCCAGTATAGTGACTGGGAATCTGGGATCAGTTAAAGTTCTCTCAACTGCTCTTCACCGCTTTCCACACTGCACTAGACCTGCTTAGAAACAGGTTTGAGCACTTTTCTTTGGTTGGTTTTCCCATGTACCATGCTGTTTTTCAGGCCATTTTTTTTATCCGCACATATTAAAAAAGAATGACTATCAATGTTTTTCTTTTCTTACCAAATACATGTCGTACTTTAACACTCAGTTAGTAATTCAAAATTACGTAGTTTTCCATTTTCATTATGTTGATTATATGGTGATGTAGTGATGATGATGGAATTGGATGATTGGGACTTTTTTTCCGTTTCCTCACATAGTGCTTTAGAGGTTCACCAAATGGGAACAATTTTGCGTATGCCACAAGCCCGCCCACCCCCCGCGGACGAACCCCACCACCACCCCCACACCCCACCCTCTACCCTTTCAGAGTAGCCACAATCCGACTACCGGGGATGGAGATTGGAATGATTCTGGTCGTTTCAATGTTGTTATGCGTGTTTACCTTTTTATTAACAATATCCTTTAAAAAGGAATATAGTAGGAGTTCTCGCGCCCGAAAGAAAAACTATTAAAAAATTCGTTTTATACAACTGCAGAAATAGTGTGAAGGATAACAATGTCAGGTAACCGACTAACAACTTCTCAATCATTTTGAAAATAGATTTATCTAAGAATCAAAATGAAGATTTTGATTCAAACAACTTTTGGATAACAACAATCTCAAATGCTCGTTTGCGATTTTGTTTTGTTTGTTAAATTTGTAAGTCTAAACTTTTTTTCTGAATTATTTCCACCTACTTATTTTTTTCTCTTTTTGTTTGGTTTAACGGTTTTTTTTCTTTTGTCTGGAATTTTTGTGGGTGGAATTTTTGTCTTTTTTTATTTTGTGCTTTAGCTGGTTTATATTTTTTTTTTACGAGCTTCTTTTTTTTTTCTAATGTCAGCCTAAAACAAAAAAAGTGCTTCCTTCACTAATCCCTATCAGCCGTCCGAGCTCCCGCGATTGTTTTTGTTTGTTTTTTGTTTTTTTTTTCTCTACTATCCCCTATTAAATTTTATAAAAAAAAAAATAAACCGGCCATTCCAAATCACCTTTTTGCTTTTGTTTCTACCCTTTTTTTTTTTCGAAAAAGGTGGCTGGTGATAGTGGTCGAGAGGTCCTTGAATGCTTTTTGTGTTTATTCTGTTTTGGTTTTTATTCATTTCTTCCTCTGGGTTTTGGAGAGGTATTTAACTTCTTTTAAATGTTTTATTAATTTTAAAAATAATATTCCGACTTTCCAGCCAGTCCTGTCTATCTGTCTGTTCTTTCTCTTCCTCTGTCTGTCCTCTCGGGGAGGGTATGTGTGTGTGTGTGTGTGTGTGTGTGTGTGTGTGTGGTGTGTGTGGTGTGTGTTGTGTGGGTGTGTGGGTCGCACGACTACCGTATGTGATGTGGACCGCTGTCTCGCTTTAAAATAAAAAACCTTATTCCTCCCCTCTAGACTGTCTCTCGTTTGTGTGTGGTGTGTGAGTGTGTTGAGTGTGTGATGAGTGATAAGTTATTAGTGAGAGTAGATGAGTGTGAACGTCACTCGACGGGTTGGTACGAGCTGTCGAAATGTGATGCGCTATCACCTCGTTAAATGGGGATCGCTTTAACCCTTTCCTCTCTCCTTCCTAGCTTCCTATCTGTCTATCTAACCTGCTGGCTGACGTAATTATACCCCCACCGAACACTCAGTTGGGCCCCCAGGGATCTCCCACCCCCACCCCACCCACTTGCCTATGACCCTCTCACTTGGCTATATTTCATTAACCGATGTAGTAAGTAATGTCCCTGTTCTACATTTTGCAGGCTGCGCGCGCGCGTGCGCTTGTGTATGTATGCTGTGTGAGCGCGTGCGTCGCGCGTTTGTGATGATGTGCGCATGTAGAAAAATGTTCAATTACACACAACAAACACGCACGCACGTCACGGTCAAGCTTGCCAGCAACGGATGCACGCGCGTCGCGCGCACACGACACACACAGGTAGTTCTACAAGTGAAACTATAAACCGAGTCCTTGTGGTGGTGAACGCACGCAGCACATCTTGCGGTACACATGGTAAAAACCACGTTTGATCCTCCGCCATTCGGAAGAAAAGGCCTTTGATGAGCCGGTGGAACGATGACAAAATTTACGAATAACTATAATACACACAGGACTGGATGTTAAAAAAACCCAATCCCCACCACATGAGTGCTAATTTCCATGATCCACAGAAATATAATCAAAAAAGATGATTTTAAAAAATAATAATCACACACACACAACAACCAGACGCGCGCGCGTCGACGCCGCACACACACACACACACAACACACACACACTCAACCACAGCACACAACACGCACACACCAACAAATCACACACACAACACACACACACACACACACACACAACCCAGGTGAAATAAACGTTGCATCGCGAAAATTGATACAAATGCAATTTATATTAATCGATACCCTATTCTCCTAAAGAACCTCGTCTCCACTCTCGTCCCTTTCGGCCCCCTCTAACAGACTTTAGCTCTGTAATAACAAATTGGAACCGTTAGAATACAAAACACTACGAAGAAAAGGCTAGGATTTCTTCAGGAGAAGAAGCTCTCTCTTTTTAGCACATGTTTCACTTCTACTCTGTTGACAAAGAGAAAGCGAGAGTCAGACAGACAGAACAGAGACAGATGACAGTACACACAACACAAGACAGAGACTGGAGATAGGTAGGGGGGTCACAAAATCCACCCATATCATGAGCACTGGGTGCTCTTTTTTGTCTCTTTCCCTCACAGTACTACAACTTGACCGCCCCCACCCCATCGCGCTCCCCCCCTCTCCCGGACCAGCATTCGAACCCGATATTCAGATTTTGGGACGATATCAAGGCCAAGATGCCTCTTAAGATGTCTTAATCCAGTTTGCATACGCAGGGCAATATCTGCTGTTTAGAGAGGTAAGCCTTACAACGACATCCATTTCACACTGGCCAACAGATGTGTCATTGTCATTGGTGTTTTAAAAATAGGACCGACGTCGCAGTTTGTAACAATATCCGTTCCTTTTTTATCAGGTGATGCCATCTGGCTTTTCTGATCTTTTCTCTTTCTTTTCTTTCTACTACGATATCTCAATTTGTCTTGTGTTGTTTAGGCTGTTGGGGGGGGATGGTATTTTTCTTCTATGTTTTTTTCTTGCTATTTTTTTATGTCCTGATTTCTTTCCCTTTTCTTTTCTTTTCGACTTTTTTTTTTTCCTTTTTTAGTTTTTTTTTTGCATTTTGTTTTTGTTCTGTTTTGTGTTGTTTTTAGAATGGGGTTGAGGGAGGGGCGGTTCCGCTCCATCTCTCTTTCCTGTCCTTTCTGTCATTGCAGTTCGTTTACTTTCTTGTTCTGTATCTTGTCTGTATGTTAGAACTTTTTCTTTTTAACCTGTATTCTGCTCCGTTTCCTTCTTTAATATTGTCATTGTTGGTTTTTGTTTTTTTCGTCTGTCCCTCTGTCTGTCCTTTTCCATTCTGTAATTCTGTCTTTCCTCATTTGATATTTTTATTATTTTTGTCCTGTTTGGTCTTTTTCGTCTGACATTTTTCTCTTCCATGATATACTATCTGCTTCTTTCCTATTTTGTGTGTTTTGTGGAGTTCGGCTGTCTTCACTGTTCTTGTCAGGGGGGGCGGGGGGGCCCAAATTTTTTTCCTTTCTTTTGTGTTATTTTGAGATGCTTTTAAAAAAGAATATGTTCCCTTATCATGTAACTCTCTCTCCTCTCTCTCTCTCTCTATCTCTTTTCTCTCTCTCGTCTTCTCAATCCAATGGTACTCATCATCTCGTCTCACTCCTCATCCGGCAGTCCGAATTCCTCCCCACTCCATCGCCTCAATCACTCATCCTCTCGTCTCTCTCTCCTCCGTCTCTACCCTTCCCTCTCTCGCAATCTCACCCTGTCTTTCTCTCTCCCTGTTCATTTGGGTTTGTTTTGATAAAGAGAATCGCAGATGATGACGTTGAAATTTGGTATCTCAGTTTTAGATCCCATTTTAAAGTTTACCGCACAATATGGGTCATGAAGAGAAGTGTGTCAACGTATTATTAAACAACATGGTTATTAAGTAATTATATGTAGTAAAGTTAACCATAAAATAAATATAGTATAGGAAAGTAATGCGTATATAAATTTTACCACACAATAATAAAGGCCCCCAAGTATCCAAAATGGGCTAGTTAAGGAATGGTTTTTTTCCAAACTGTAACTATTTCGTCTGTCTGTGGTCTGTTCGTCTGTCTAGCCACAAAATTGGTCATATCCTTCCACTCTGTCCTTCCTTTACTCATCTCATCCTCACCTCCACTCTCATATTCCAGAGTGTGCACATAATAAGGAATACCTTTTTCTAAACAAAATCACGATCAATATTTGTGCATGTCCAGCATATTTGCTATAGAGGGTCAAACAGTGACCCTCTAAGGCACGATATATAGTAAGATTTTTTTTTATTTTACACCACTCCTTCAATAACAGAAAAAAAAAAAAAAAGCAACGATATATTTGTAAAGTAGGAAATAAACTGAATCAGTTGAAAATAGTTGATTAAAAAAATAGGTATTTGGTTCCTATGTTGCTCATTTTTCATTAAATGGTATTCATATTATGGATCAAATGAAGCACAAGTCAGTAGTTTTGGATACACTATTCATACTCTAGATGCTATGCATCCAATCGACTTTTGGGTTCTTTGCCATTAATTTTTTTTTTTAGGATTCACTGTTTTCTGTGTTCACAACTCACCCCAAAACCCCATGTGAAACCAAGACTGTTGCCCCGAAGATAATGTACATAAAATGGTTGTCAATGTTCAGCGTTCCCCATCTCTTTTCTGTCTCTTCTGTCTCTGTCTCTCCTCTCTCACATTCAGCATGTATACCACTTCAATGGCATAATTTGGAGTTATTTTATGCTAATTGACACCATCAGACAAATATGAATCAACTTGATTTGATAGGCAGAATGCATTTCAGCCCCTGGCAATTTGTATGTAAACCACGTGACTACCATACCTTCTTATCCTCAATAAACAGAAACTCATCATGTGGGTTTTATAAGCCATCATATAAGAACGATTATAAAACAGAAGTACATTATTTTATTCCCAGAAAAAATATAAAACAAAATCAAATCATACAATCCACATACACACAGACTCTCACACCTAGACACACACAACAAACACACACACACATCACACACACACCACCAACCTGTCACATACAAAAAATCACAAAGACATAACACACGAACACACACCAACACACACACACACCCACCACACTCATCATCTCACTACTCTCTCTCTCTCTCTCCTCGCTATCATATTCAGTCCGCGTCTCTTCGCCACTCTCCGATTATCTCTCTCTCTCTACTCTCTAAAACAAAGACACCACCTTCCTAACGCCCGTCCCCACTCACACACACATGTGTGTAAATCTCAAGGCATTCTGCACACACCCATACACATCGCGTAGGCGCGCGTGCAACAGAGCATCACCGCATGCAGCACATACCAAATTGCAACAAATTATTTGATAAAATGCCATACAATAAAAGCAATATCAATCATTTACTATGCACAATTCTACGCTCAAAACATACCGCTCAATAAAACGAAAATAGCCAAACCTACCTTGCAGTCAAACAGCAGAAGGATGAGGCCTAGTCCTGTAGAGTATGCCATCGAAAACGACCCTAGAAAGCCTTGTGTGGAGATTGGTTGAACTACGTTTTGGAAAGTCGCCATAACTACAAAAGCCGCAGATATCCAAGGTTGGCATGGACATCATGGAATATAAGTCACAACAACCAACTGTTTGGCAGTGATGGGATTCGGCAGTCCACGGGAACACCACCCAGTCTTGAACTGTGAGAGGTCGTGGTTCGATCCCCGTACTCAAGCCCCGGATCGGATTTTCCCTGTTGAATAGGCTGATGAGTGGTAGTCTTGATGCAAGTCTCAGTAAGAAACGACGTATACTCTGTGACTTTGTGTTCAAGATGCATATAGCGCTGAAAAGAGAACACACGGCAGTAATGGGAATTTGTCCTGCGTCCGTAATATTTTGACGAAAAAACCACCCAGGCCTATAGTGAAACATAAACATAATGTTACAAAACACAAACGTAAAACGACTACCACTCTTCAACTCTACAGTAAACTTGTCGAGTTAAATCAAGTCAAAAACACGTTAATCATCTTTATGAAGGGCCAATTTCAATTACTGACAGACCTTTGATAGGGAGTAAGGACTTATGAACTCGAAAAAACACAAAAAGCAAAATTTCATTATTGGTTTTATAAACATTCCCAGAGAATTTCAAATCAAAATATATCACACACACATACACACATACACAAAAGACACACACACTACAGAACACCACACAACACCACAAACAAAAAAAAACCCCCCACACAACACACACACACACACACCAAACACACACACGCACAGCGGCACGGTGACAAGACCGCACACACATACACACACACACACACACACACGACACACTACACAACAACACAGCACATCAAGCCACAAAGATTTACGATTTAAGATTTAATTTGCCTTTGACCCCTCTTGGGCATGGAGGTATTTCAAGCAAAATCAAACTGTAACATATATAATTTTTGTATTAATAGAAAAACCGTTCATAATCCAGAATTTACACATAAATATAAATATATCAACTTTTTCATCAATGTCATGCAACTTTATACTCTTACACAGCAACACACACACACACAAGCGCAAGGGCGTCAAAACTTTAAAACCCCCTGTTTCTTCATATATATATATTGTCCTCGCTTCTTCAAAACGTAAAAAAAAGATAAATAAATAAATGTGTTTTATTTTTTATTATAGTCTGGAGATTACATGGCGTATTTTTACAGTCCAGGCTTTTTTTTTTTTTTTTTTTCCGTTTTTTGGGTTTTTTTTTTTTTTTTTTTTTAAAAAAAAAAAAAAAAAAAAAAAACCC
>CM060327.1:5719773-5722273 GCA_030674155.1 Stramonita haemastoma | reverse complement strand
GTGGTAGTGGTGGTGGCGTTTAGTGGTGATGGTGGTGATCATGGTGATGGCGATGGCGGTAGTGGTGATTGTGGTGGTAGTGGTGATGGGGTGGCTAACAGGTTAGGTGGCGGGAGATAAAAGGGTTAGGTGGAAGTTGTGTGCTTTGTGGTATGTGGTGGTGTGTTGTGGTATGTGGTGGTGTGTTGTGGTATGTGGTGATGTGTTGTGGTGTGTGGTGGTGTGTTGTGGTATGTGGTGGTGTGTATTGCTATGTGGTGGTGTGTATTGCTATGTGGTGGTGTGTTGTGGTATGTGGTGGTGTGTTGTGGTATGTGGTGGTGTGTTGTGCTATGTGATGTGTTGTGGTATATGGTGGTGTGTTGTGCTATGTGGTGTGTTGTGGTATGTGGTGGTGTGTTGTGGTATGTTGTGCTATGTGGTAGTGTGTTGTGGTATGAGGTTTTGGGGTGCTGGGGGCCACAGGTATATATTTTTTTGTTTGCTCCTGGGTTCCACCTCTGAGGTTCACCAAAGGTGACATTTTTTATTTATGTGACTGGTTTTTTTTTTACCCTTAAGGTAGCTGTATTCCTACTTCGGGAAGCAGGAAAATACGCGAACAAGCGTAGACCAAGGGTGGTAAGTATATTACCTCCCATGTCATCAAAGCCTTGTTGCAGCGTTGTGTTTCTAAATCGCGACACACCTGCAAATTATGAGATGCTCTGTTTCCTTGGGTGGTGGTTGAAAACCCTCCATTGCATACACTTCGCCTTCATGGTGAAATGTAGAATTTATGCAACTTTTTTTAGAGGTCACATCCTAACTGGTTAGCTGTGCCCACCCACGATAATGGAAAAATACTGATCTCCACCATGTTACAAATATATGGAATTTATTCAGCGCTTTATCTTGCTGAAAAAAGAAATCAAACGCCTGCATTCCACCTACACAACACACAAGCAATCAATAACAATTAGAAATTTTGCCAGATTTGAACGTGCACACACATGCACGCGCATACACTTAAATCTTACAATAGTCTAAAAGCAATGTGACGAATTGGGGACGCTACGGCTGAGTGGTTGGCATTCGACTTCAATCCCACGGGTCCACGAAATAGTGGGTTCGACTCTCCGCGGTGTGTAGTCAATGAGGGTGGGGATTTTGACGATTTCCCAGGTCAGCTTCAATCTAGGGCAGACCTACAGAGCCTTAACTCCTTTTGTGGAGATATATAAGCAGAAGATCAAATATGCACGTTAAAGATCCCGTAATTTAGATCAGCGCTCGGTGGATCATGCAAACACGAACATACCCAACAAACGTTAACGAAATCGGAATGCATCTACCTAATGGTGGGAAAAAAACAGTCGCATAAACAAAATCTGAGAACTATAGTCGAAGAAACCAAAAAACATGTAACATCGTGACCCTACAGCAACTTCACAGTGCTTTGTGTAGCACTCAGACACGCTGCTACTGGACACTACAATCCATACTTCTGTTTCTATTCTGTCAGGGCCGCCTTTTTGTTTTTCACCCTTTTCAATAATTATATCCCTTGCTAAAACTCTTTCTTGGACAGATATTTCTAGGTAGATTTCGTGGTCCAGAGGCAGCGCACCTGTCTAGAAAGTGAAAGGGGAGGGTCCTCTCCCCGTCCCTGTTACCTAGGTCTCTGCATTCTGACTTCATGGATGATGTCTAAATACAGCACCGGTGTGTATGTGCGTTTTAAAAAAAAAAAAAAAACTTGTCATCTGTGTTTTACTTGCATATTTTCATGGCCTATACTTTCGAAAAACCCTAGATGGTACAAGAGGACGGATAAGGTAAAGTAAAGACTTTCGAAAGACGGACACGTGCACAGTGTTTTGCGTCCGTTCGCGCATGAGGCCTCCTCGGTTTATAGTCTTATCTGAAGGACTTTTAAGGGAGGGGAGTCTGTACTGGTGTTAATCAAGGGAAAATCTTTTTGAACGGGCGTCCTGTTAGTGGTGGAAAGCGGGTTTGATCCCAGGCTGTGAAATCGCGAGCACACCTTTCTGGCATGTCTCTTTGGACCCCCAGATTCCTCTGTGGGGATGCTGGGCCATGTCAGTATAAACAGCGCAGAAGAAGAAGTAGAATGTGAAGGAAAATAATAAGAAGAATAATGTGAAGAAGAAGAAGAAAAAGAAGAATTGTGAAGAAGAAGAATTCTGAAGAAGTATGTGAAGAAGAAGAGAAGAAGAAGAAGAAGGAAGAAGAGAAGAGAAAAAGAAGAAGAAGAAGAAGAATTGTGAAGAAGAAGAAGAATGTGAAGAAGAAGAAGTAAAAGAAGAAGAATGTGAAGAAGAAGAAGAAGAAGAAGAGAGAAGAAGAAGAAGAAGAAGAAGAAGAAGAAGAAGAAGAAGAAGAAAGTGAAGAAGAAGTAGAAGAAGAAGAATTGTGAAGAAGAGGAAGAAGAAGAATGTGAAGAAGAAGAAGAATTGTGCAGAAGAAGAAGATAAAGAAGAAGAAGCCCAAACCCAGG
>CM060327.1:5709773-5712273 GCA_030674155.1 Stramonita haemastoma | reverse complement strand
CCCTTTACCTCCCCCTTCTCTCTTTTTTCCCTCCCCCCTCATTTAATCTCCATCCTACCTCTCTCTCTCCCTCTCTCTCTGCCCCCTCATACTCAATCTTTCCATCTTCCCTCCTTCTACCCCCCCCCCCCCCTCTCGCTCTCTCTCTGAGATACATGCATCCATCTATAGACATCCACAAATATAATGTACACACACACTTTCCCTGTTATTAGACAATGTCTCTGTATCACATTTGTTTTTGTTTGCCAGATACTTCCCATCAATTTTGCACAGTGTGAAACATAACTTAACCTTGTTAGGCCTTTGTTATCAAAGGATAAAGAATTAAGGATGAAAGAAATCGTCTTTGGATCTGCTTCATGGTTTTTGGAGATGAGCAGTGTTTTCAGATACATTGGGCTCCATAATTTTCGGAGATAATGTTTTCGGAGATGTGTTGAGCTTGTGTTCGGAGATATGTTTTCGGAGATATGTTTTCGGAGATGTATTTAGCTTCATAGTTTTCGGAGATTTGTTTTTCGGAGATATGTTTTCGGAGATCTGTTGAGATTCATAGTTTTCGGAGATAAGTTTTCGGAGATAAGTTTTCGGAGATCAGTTGAGCTTCACAGGTTTCGGAGATTTGTTTTCGGAGATATGATTTCGGAGATCTGTTGAGCTTCATAGTTTTCGGAGATTTGTTTTCGGAGATATGTTGAGCTTCATAGTTTTTGGAGATTTGTTTTCGGAGATGTGTTTTCGGATATATGGTTTCGGAGATCTGTTGAGTTCCATAGTTTTCGGAGATTTGTTTTCGGAGATATGTTGAGCTTCATAGTTTTTGGAGATTTGTTTTCGGAGATGTGTTTTCGGATATATGGTTTCGGAGATCTGTTGAGTTCCATAGTTTTCGGAGATTTGTTTTCGGAGATGTGTTGAGCTTCATGGTTTTCGGAGATATGCTGGACTAAAAACTTCGAGTTCACAGGTATGTTCACAAGAGAACCTGCGCAGTGTCTACCATGCTCAAAAGACACTTCTCACTTTTTAAAATTTCCTTCTGCTGTAACCAAAATTTGTTCCTGAGGTCTGTCTGTTCTGCATGGTTGTCGGGTCTGTTGTCTTCAAATGATCACTGGACACCAAGCTTCTGGTTGCATCTATGCTCCTCACTGAGTTAAAATAAAAACTGGTAGAATTTTAAACTGAAAACGATAGAATTAAGGAAACTAAAAAGCAAACAACTCCACCTCCCCCAATAAAGCTGGAGAATAGATTTATAAATAAAAAACTAAAATGTAGTAAAATGAAACCAAAACTTAGATAAACTAAACCACAAGATAATAAAATAATTAAACCCAAATAGAATAAAACTAAAACCAAAACTTAAACTAAACCACGAGAGAATAAAATAATTAGTTAAACCAAAATAAAATAAAAACTAAAACCAAGACTTAGATAAAACTAAACCATAAGAGAATAAAATAATTAGCTAAACCAAAATCGAATAAAACTTAAACCAAAACTTAAACTAAACCACGAGAGAATAAAATAATCAGTTAAACCAAAATAAAATAAACTAAAACCAAGACTTAGATAAAACTAAACCATAAGAAAATAAAATGATTATATAAACCAAAATCGAGTAAAACTTAAACCAAAACTTAAATAAAACTAAGCCACAAGAGAATAAAAAAAAAAACCAAACCAAAATAGAATAGAATAAAAATAAAACCAAAAACTTAAAACTAAACCACAAGAGGATAAAATGATGATTAGCCAAACCAAAATAGAATAACATTAAAACCAAAAAAGGGGGAAGGGGGGTTTGAGGAGAGCAATCCTGGTACCAGTGATCTTGGTGTCTCCATCTACAAAGGTTTTGATACAGTGGTCATGAGGGGCTGGACTGTTATTCCATTCTGAAATCATTCACAGTGGTCATGTAGCTCTGTGACTGTCATCACTCCATTCTTACATCATTACAGTGGTCAGGAGGGCTTGCGGGGCTTGTCACTTTATTCTTACATTGTTTTAGCGGTTTTGAGGGGCTCTAACTCTACTCTTACATTATTTCAATGGTTATTAAGGGACCGTAAACTCTTGTCCTACTCCGTTCTTAGATCATTTTACAGTGGTCTTTAGGGGCTGTAACTCTTGTCACTCCTTTTTTACATAATTTCCTTGGGATAGATCCCCCTCCTTGTCCTTTGATACATGGGTCCTAACCGGGTGGTTAAAGTCATGTGGACCATACGTGCCTGACCTGACAAGTGTGAGGGCTGCCATCAGGACCTGCGCTTCCTGAAAGAAAGGTAAAGTATTTTACAATTCCGTGTCCTTCTGTCTGTCTTTTTTTTCTCTGATGGGACATTTTCAGTCTAATCTCTTTTTTCTTGTCTTGCTCTCATTCGTCTATCTTTCTCTGTTCTTTGTCTCTGTCTGTCTGTCTGTCTGTCTGTCTGTCTGTGTCTGTCTGTCTGTCAATCTCTCTGTTACAACTCTATTTATCTCTCTC
>CM060327.1:5703472-5708472 GCA_030674155.1 Stramonita haemastoma | reverse complement strand
GTGTACTCTTCTCTCTTTAATTTTCATTCCAATTTTGAATCTTTTGCTATTTTCAGTCTATAATTTTACACACATGATAATACAATATTTTGACGACATGCATATATTCAGAAAATGTTTTGTCAGTGACATTGTGCTCAGGAATTTTGTGCACAAGGAGAACTATTTCACACAACTTAAATGTTGAGATCAAGCAAGAGAGAGAGAGAGACAGACAGACAGACAGAGAGAGAGGGAGATAGATAGATAGATAAATAGATAGATAGATAGATAGATAGATAGAGAGACAAGGCAAGGCAAGGCAAAGTATTTTATTCGAGGATAATAGATAAGCACTCGTGTGCTTTTTTACATCCAGTCCCCGCCCTTTTCAGGGATACATCAAGATGAAAAGATACTAAACAATAAAATTTTACGCAGTACCAAGCAACACACAAGAATAAGGACACTATATATGATAAGGTAATAAAAATGCACTCGATCAGAAGACAAAAATCAGAAGTCACAATAAAAAGATATTGATTATGGAAGAATAGAAAAGTGTTAATAGGTAAAGAGCAAACAAGAGAACAAGATGAAATAAACAACTGAAAACATCAATCCACCACCATCTGTCAAAAGTTATATATGTGATATAAATCATACATTTGGATAAACGGGGGGAAACTTAGAGAGAGAGAGAGAGAGAGAGAGAGAGAGAGAGAGAGAGAGAGAGAGAGAGAGAGAGAGAGAGAGGAGAGAGAGAGAGAGAGGAGAGAGAGACAGAGACAGAGAGAGAGAGACAGAGACAGAGAGTCAGAGAGACAGAGACAGAGACAGAGAGACAGATACAGAGAGACAGAGACAGTGAGACAGAGAGAGACAGACAGACAGATAGATAGGCAGAAAGATAGACAGAGATGCAGACAGACAGACAGACAGACAGACTGATTGAGAGCTCTTGATTTTGAACATGTTTGCAAAGTTTTGTAAAAATATTGTTCTGAGTTTGTAACAGAATGATTATTTTCTCGCCAAGATATTGGTTTATGTTTTATTGTTTAACTCTGTTATAACGGATTTCATTGGATTGAATTTTCTGCACGTTGATAACATAAAATAAAAACTCAAAAAGTAAAATACAACTCCAACTTTAGATTAAAATAGTACTTTAGATACTCTAATTCAAGCAAATAAACAAACAAGTACAAAGAAGGAAAGAAAGAAAATGAGAGAAAGTGAAAAAAGAAGTGAAAGAATAAATAAATAAATGGATAGATAAAAGAGTGAACTAAAGAAACAATAAAAGATAAAACAGCAAGAAAAAAAAGGAAGAAGAAAACGATAAACAAAACACATTGGAACCCCCCCCCCCCCCCACCCCCCACTTCCCAAGCAAACACTTCGATTGGTTTTTTCTTGTTTGATGACGTAAAAAAAGGAGCAAAAATGCTGAAACTCGGAAACATTTTCTTGGAAACACATAACTTATCTTTCTTTCTAATGCAAAGCAAAGGTGTCCGTTTATTTGATGGACTCTTAAACTTTCTGACAGGGTGCTACTAGTGTACAAGTATTTAAAAAAAAAGTTATACCACTTTATGTCACAGCAGATTTCTGCATATATATATATATATATATATATATATATATATATATATATATATATATATATATATATATATATATATATATATATATATATATATATATATATAATGTTGTCATCCGCTCCTACCGGCACACGATGGCCTGCTCTTCCGAAAGGCGGAACGGGGTTTTAACGTGTGCGCAAGATGTTCTGCGTGCGTTCGCACACGGGGCCTCGGTTTATAGTCTCCTCCGCATGACTTTGACATTCAGTTCAATTTTTTCGTCAAACTGGGAAGAAAGGGCGAGGCTGGGTACGAACCCAGAACCTCACGGTTTACTTGTTGGCAGGCGAACGCCTTGACCATCCTACCACCTTTCTAATATAAGCAGCGGAAAGTTTATCAGCAGAAGCAACGACAGAAACAACAGTGGCAGCACCATAAAAATAAAGATGCCAAATGATAAAAGTAAAGGTAACATAAAGATGTCCTATAATCCATGTGGTCATTGGAGAGCCAGGTGTCAGAGACCTCAGCCTTCCAGAGGCCAGCGAATTGAGGGCGGCACCCATCTTTTCTCCCTCACTGCTTTATGAATTCCTTGATCCTAAAGAGGGCAGGCACCTTTTTACAGAAGGGTGAACTAGGGGACTGCATTGAAGCCAAGGTGCACAAACAGTCACCCATGAACATGGTAACCACGCTCACTGCTGCTTAACCCTGGCTTTGGGAAAATGAGTGCCCTGACCATCGAACCGTTCCATCTCCGATAGTCTGTTGATAGTTTATTTTGATATTATGTGTAATACTATGTATTGTTGCATATACTGTAACAGCTTTCGTTCCAACAAGACTTGCTATATTCCAGCCAGGCTCCCCTCTTCAAGGTTGTGGTGTCACCACAAGAACAGCGCCACCCCTATCAAAGATGCCAGTGAAATGTGTATACATACAGTAGAGCACTCTCGTGGTGCTGACAGCCCTGTAACTATGCAGAAGTCGGGGAAAAACGGGATTCACCCCAGCCTTTTGTCACATCTTCTTAATATGTACCCTATTCTTATGGATGTGTATGTGCGCGCACATGTGTGTGCGCGCTCGTGTTTGTGTGGGCGTTTTTTTTTTTTAGTGTGTATGCGTGTGGCGGCGGCCCTGAAATGTGCGGTGGTGTATCGTTTTGTATGTTATCCTGAATATTATGTGTAATACTGTGTATTGTGCGTAAACTATACCAGCTTTCATTCCGACAAGACTTGCTATATTCAAGCTAGGCTGCCCTCCTCGGGACCGTGGTGTCTCCACAAGAACAGCATCACCCATATCAAAGATGCTAGTAAAGTGTGCATGCATACAGTAGACAACTCTCATGGTGCCATGGGCTCTGTTACTGCGCAAAATCCAGGGCAGGACGGTACTGAATTCGGATTAAAAAAAATTCTTCTCCGTATGCACCATTATTATTATTATTATTATTATTATTATTATTATTATTATTATTATTATTATTATTATTATTATTATTATTATTATTCTATCATCATCATCATCATCATCATCATCATCATCATCATCATCATCATCATCATCATCATCATCATCATCATCATCATTATTATTATTATTATTATTATTATTATTATTATTATTATTATTATTATTATTATTATTATTATTATTATTATTATTATCATCATTATTATTATTTCCTTTTTTTGGGAGGGGGGAGGTGAATGCAGGGGCATGGGGGGGGGGGGAGAGGTGCATGCGGGCGCGCAAACTTAACAATGTTCCAGAACAAAAAAAAAACCCAAAGTCAGTCTCACTTATTAGAAAAGCTTCCCCTCTTTCTGGAATATTTTGTGCTAAGAACGCCCTCTTTTCTATCTCTCTATTTGTGTGTTCCTCGTTCCTTTTCTTTTTCACCTCCTTCTTGTTTATTTTCTGCTTTTTTGATCCGTTGTCCTATTTTTTTTCCAGATAGACTTAGAATATAGTAATTCTCTCCCATGCCAAAGTCGGATGCACTTGGCCTGACTTGTGAGGTGCTTAACTGCAGCGCAGCGTATTTTTCATTATATGACAGACCACAATTGTTGCTTTCTGAGTGTTCCATGACAAAAAAGAAGTCAAAGTCTCCAATCTAATCGGCCTTGGCGTATCTAAAACATCAAGAGACCAGTTTAAACGATGCCGTTCAGGATCTATAAACTAGCGTTTGTTAGTTTAAAAAATAGAGTTTGCAGTCTATATAGCATTTCTCACCCTGGCTTCAGTTCAGAGCCATTAGCACAGAGCAGTGAGAGCAGCAGGACAGATCAGCGGCACGTGCAGCAGACTGCACAACTGACCACTAGCCCTGCTTTGATGTCACCGACATTTGCAGACCTGCAATCTCCCTGCTGAGCCACTGGGGAGTGTGAGAGATTACCGGAACGAGGTGGATGTGCCATGGAAAGATTTGCACTGATCGGGAGATTTACAGACCTCTGACGTCTGTGGATATATTGTGCATATAAAAAAGCTGGCACCAATAAGGTTGCTCTTCATGTTTAGTACTTTTGCATGCTATGTTTAACAGCTGGGGTTTGATTTGAAAATAGTTTCTGTAATGCTGTCGTACATTATGTTGCGCCATAAGAAAATGTGGTTGTGTATGCATGATAAAGTGAACATATCATTATATACTCTCAATTTGCTATGAGACGAAAATTCCTTTGACAGCAGTGTAAATATCCTTGCTTAAAATGCTTGAAAAACTGTCACCCGACTTTGTGTGTGGGAGGCGTAGGGTTTGAAAATTCATTTGGGCTGAATTTGTCATAAAACTGAATATGAATGTATTCAAGTTTAACAAACATGTTAGTACAACACAAAGACACATAGATACAGACACACACAGGACACACTCACACATATACACACATGCATGCATGCATGCATCACACACACACACACACACACACTCAAACACACACACACACACACACACACACACACACACACACACACACACACACACACACACACACACACACACACACACACACACACACACACACACACACACACACACACTTACAGACAATAAACCAGCGCCCAATGTGAAAACACACGCAGAACCGTTGCACACACGTTAAAACCTGTTCTACTTTTAGGAAGAAAAGTCCATTGAATTCTGTTGGAATGGATGACAAAATTTACAAAACTGCATACATTCGGGGACTGAAAGTAAACAATCATATAAGTGCATATCCCATTATCCTCGAAACAAAAGAATAAATGAAATAAATAAGTCACAGCTTTATTTTCATTAAATCATTACAGAATTTTCCCCAAGGTGACTGTTTGTTTAAAATAGCCTCTATTGGAAGCGTTTGGCTGCAGCATTAAAGCCACCTCATGAAAGCTGGCTCCTCATTTGGCTGTGTG
>CM060327.1:5685972-5698472 GCA_030674155.1 Stramonita haemastoma | reverse complement strand
CACGCACAGATACACACACACATATATACATATATCTATATATCTATATCTATATCTATATATATATCTATATATATATATATATATATATATATATACTGTGCACATTTACATGGACCCATATATGCAGGCAAATATGTACAAACACACACTATTTCTGGTTCTGGATTTCCCCATATTACCACACTAAAATACATCAAAGGAAACTTTCAAAAGAACAACATTTGCCTCTCACAGAGAACTTCTGGCTTCACGGCGGATTTTCAACACTAACCAAAAAGTATGGTTTCCCTGGCTCAACATCTCCCCAACAGATGAACTTATCCCTCCACCCATAAGGTCCTTGAGCACACACAGTAAAAGGACTGCAAAAATAAGTCTGCGAAGCATATTTCAGGGTATATCTGGATTTTGGGATGCATAAAGCTATCTCGAGTCCCCTGTGTCAAAAAAATCCTTTGCAGTCAATCTGTAGGGCTACATTTTACTTGTCAAAGTATCCACTATTTTGATTACTTGCTTGCTTGCTGTTTATCTTGTAACTGTTCTAATAGTTGAGGTAAAATATCATGGTCATAATATATTCCGAAACATTTCCAGCCCAAAACTGGAACAGTTATATTATGTTCTACAGAATGTAGTAAAAAATACTTTGTCTCGCGCTCAGCCCAATATAGTTTACAAGAAAAATCATTTAACATTTTGGAATCCTTCCACTAACATTTTGTGATGGAAAAATCAGAAACCCGAGTAGTTTGTAAGAGATGACACTCTCTTGTTGCCATTCACAGTCACTGACAGACAGCAGAGAGAGCATCAGGACAGATTAGTGGCACATCCCTTCAGCACAACTTCTCTTAAGTCCTACTTTGATGTCATTGACTTTTTAAGGCGGGCATCTCCCTGCTGAGTCACAGGGCAGTGTGGGCCATGAATGAAACGAGGCGGACGTGCCATGGCAAGATTTGCACTGACCAGGAGATGTGGGTGCATCTGACGACATAATATCATTGACTGAATGTGAAATAAAGCACTCATGTCCAGTATTTCTGAATCTGATCTTTCTCTGTACAGAAATATTTTATTTGGAAAGCTTACAAGTGCTGATGCTATGCTGATAAATAAGAACTTGAGACAGTCTTCAAAAATACCTTCAGCATATTTATACATACAAACAGACATGTGCATGCATGTTTTTATGTATCCTTCTCTCATGCATCTACACAACTAGCTGTATGTGTATATGCGCACTGCTCTTGTTCTTGCTTGCGCACATGTGTGTGTGTATGTGTGTGTGTGTGTTCGTGTGTGTTGGGGGGGGGGGGGGGCGCATGCACGCTAGGATTTGTCATACAGGCAAATCAGAAGGCAGAGTACTTGTAGCCACAGAGACAATGAGATAGTTACCTGAATATGTAAGTATCAATAGTGTAATGCATTTTTGCATTCTGTGGCTAGATCTCCAAGGTTTACCAATGGTGAAATGTTTGTGTATATGATCCTTTTGTCCATCATTCCAATTCCTGGGATATAGTGGAATTTGATCAGTAAGTTTTGTTGCTGCACTGGGACCAAAGTCTTGACTCGATGTTTGCCCCAAAGCGTGTACTGCTGTTTCATGTCAAAAGGATGCAGTCAAACCCATACTTCTTTCTAAAGTGGGATCAGCTATAGAGATGATCGGCACGCTTTAACTTTCGTGTCATTATGTAGGGCACAACTTAAACAACCATACAGGCCATACCATGATTGCGAAAACGTTACGAAAAAGATCTTTTATACAGTCAAACAATTCGAATGAGAACGTATTTTCATAATTCAGTTTAGAATTCAGTTAACTAAAATAAATATTTTGCAAACGTCTGGCGAATTTGCAATGGAAGTTGGTACCAGGAATAGACAAGAAGTTTTAGCACTAAAGCTAGAAACGCAACATGACGACAGACTGAAAACATTTTAAATGTGTAAAGCAAAAAGTTGTCATACTTTATCATAACACAGTTTCTGCATGAGAAAAAGTCCCCCCCCAAAAGAAACGTGTATGTTTGTATGTGATACATGCAGCATCCTTCTTAGAATGGAATCCAGGCTGGAGACAGGCCGCTGAGCAGGCAGTGATGTTTAGGGCAGGGAGGCCACAGAGATAAATGCTCGGCCTCAGAAGCTGAGGGATGGGCGGGCAGGGAGTGGCTCTAAAAGCATGGGGACAGGGCAGGGAGAGCACAGAGCGGGGTAAGCACAAAGTTTCAGACACGGAAATGGATGGACTTTTAACGACTTTGAGAGCTCTGCAAAAAGGGGGGAGAAAGGCACTGGAAGGAAATAGATGGGGCATGCATAAAAGGCTACACACCATTTTAATAATCTACTTAAAGGACAGAACTGGAAGTAGTATTCCCACATCTATCTTCTGTAGAGTAGAAACGTAGTAAACCAAACTGCAGATGTTTTTAGGTGGACAGAGAGCTATCACAACAGGTAGCAACACTAAGTTAGACGCCAACACATTGAATAAAATATTCGTAAAAGGACTCAAATCAGAATTTATGATATAAAAGCCAAAAGAGAACTGCAAAAAGGTAAGTTAAATCAATAAGCCAACTTTTAAACTACCATTTCAAAATACATAAGACAATTTTGGCAAAAGCAAGACAACTTGTACACGAAAAGATAATGCAAACTGAAGGAAACATAAGCAAAAAATATTCTACTTTTACAGAGAAAGTTTTATATTGACGGCAGTGTAACCTATGCCCCAGATTGAAAGGCTGCAGAGAAATATAAATGTTTCTGATAGTACCATGAGAGTATTTACATGCATTAAAGACCAAAAATATTTTATATCATAATGCACGCATACTTGGGATGTGTCAGTCAAAACAGTATATCAGAGAAAAATGAGGATTACAGGCTCTTGTTTGTGTCTACAACTGAGTCAAAAGATGTTAAAAAGCATGAAGATTTAATAATCTACTACCACTCTTGACTCCAGAGTAGTGCCATAAAAGTTATGCTTTAAAGTGAAAATTTATAGATTGAAAGGAAAAATATCTTACTGACATTCTTGACTTATAAATATTGCCATAAAAGTGATATTTCATAGAATGACTGGCATATTGTTGACATTCTTGACTCCAAAGTGTTGCCATAAAAGCAATCCTTTATATAATAGTATGACGGGAAAACGTCAATATTTTTATTGCTTTTTTTTGGTACACTACTGCAGTTAGGTTAACAGTAAAATCAAGTTGTCACTCTTTATGACAGAACAGTACACGTGTAAAAGAGTGGGGGGAAATAGAGAAACAACTGTGAAGCACACACATAGTGCTGAATCTGGCTAGTTTAAGTTGAATGGATGGGAAGGTAACCTGCAGAGTGAGGGTTAAACAGAAAAGGGAAAGGGACAAAACACGGCAGTGACTTAAACAAAAAATCCATGTCGTGCATTTACCAAGTAATCAATCTGTTCGGGGAGGGGTGGAGAGGGTTGTCTGGTTCTTGTCTGGTGCTACGCTCGCAATTTGACAGCCTAGGATCGAACCCGGGTTCAAGCCACCACCTCTGAGACGCCGGGGATATTTCGTCTGGAGTTTAATATCAGTGCTGACCCCAATCTCCCAAAATGTCTTTCAGATGAGACTAAAAAACGAGTCCCAGAGTGTGAACGGACGCAGAAAATCTTGCTGATATATAAAACCCGTTCTGCTTTTCTACAGAGTAGGACATTCGAACCGGTAAGAAGAGATAACAAGAATATATATATATATATATATATAACGCATGGACAAAGGTATCATGTTTATATATAATCCCTGAAGTCGGAATACGGCTACCTTAATGTGGGTAAAAACGGTTGCAGATGCAAACTTTACACCATTGGTAAACATTGGAGCTCTAGCCGAGGAACGTGGACAAAAAAGCTTTCAATTAACACACTTTTCCCAATCTACTCTATTTTTAACACAAGCTAAAGCAGACCTCACCCCATTACGCATCAACCCCAATGAAGAATGACATGACACCTTCACCAACCCAATCAACAGAACGTCACTGCACGTGCACACAAAGAGATTGGCCCAGAATGACAACGTGAAGTGGACCTCAGAGTATTCCCTGCAAAGTGAATGGAAAGGCTTCATTGTTCCCTAGCTGCTTAAATCTTCAATCTCATTTCATGTGCAAACTGTTTTTCTTTTTTTACAATTTTCTATTTTGTGTACGATTAGGCTATGACTGTTTTAATGGAATATAATGCTAAAGAAAGTGTGGAATAAGCAAACACTAATCCAGTGCTTTTATAGTTTAACTGGACTGGAATCTTACTCTTCTTGGAATTCGTTACCAAACAGAGAGAGAGAGAGAGAGAGAGAGAGAGACAGAGACAGAGACAGAGACAGAGACAGAGACAGAGAGACAGAGAGAGACAGACAGAGAGAGAGAAACAGAGAGAAACAGAGACAGAGACAGAGACAGACAGACAGAATGAATGCATGAATGAATGAATGATCTTTATTTCTCAAGGGTTACAGAGTAAGTATATCATACTTTTTTCAGAGAGAGAGAGAGAGAGAGAGAGAGAGAGAGAGAGAGAGAGGAGAGAGAGAGAGAGAGAGAGAAGAGAGGAGAGAGAGAGAGGAGAGAGAGAGAGAGAGAGAATTCAATTTTTAAACACTGTTTCGTAAACTGTTTCATTTTTTCATTTTTTCCCTTGATTTCTATTTAATATTCATGACTCCTTTTATAATTTTTCCTTCTTTAGCTTTACTGTACTGACATTTTGTGGTATTTCTCCAAAGCTTGAGTTTACTGACATTTTTCAAGTGGTCGTCTTCGTCTTTTTTCTTTAAGGTATAAAACTCTTTTGACCCACTTTCCTTAGTCCGCCATATTCTGGTATTTTATGACCTACATTTTACTCTGTCCCTATGGCCTTTAGTCGATTTTAGGTCATGAATATTTGTCTGTTTTTTTTTTCTGACCTATCTAGGTGTTAGCGTTATCTACCCTGTAATATCATTAAAGTTAGAAGGTAAAGGTGTCCCATAACCCATGGTTAAGCAGCATCTCTCTCTCTCTCTCAAAAAAAAAAGTATGGTATACTTACTCTGTAACCCTTGAGAATAAAAGATCATTCATTCATTCATTCATTTATTCATTCATTCATTCATTATCTCTGTCTGTCTGTCTGTCTGTCTGTCTGTCTGTCTGTCTGTCTGTCTCTGTCTCTGTTTAAAAAATGAGGAGCAAGATGTCAGATACCTGACCTTCTCCAGGGGCCAGCATGTTGAGAACAGCACCCATCTCCTCTCCTTTGCCGCTTTACCAATGGTAAAAAATCCCCGCAATGCTGCTTAACCTTAGCCTGGGAAAAGCAAATGCTCTGACCGGTCTGAGCTAAGCGGTCCCGATGATCATGGCACAGCTGACAGTTTTTCTCACTATCGTATCACTCATTCTCAAGATCTCGGTCAGACATTTAATGTTGGAGATTTCTAAAGGTAAATTGAGATTTTTTTGTATAGACATTGCTACATACTTTTGTACAGAGGTGGAAGAAGAAGAAAAAATGTTCCGTGTCTTTTTCACTCTCTTTCTGTCGTATTACATTTTCTGCTTGCCTCTCTCATGATATTATCTTTTATTTACCCGCATGCATACGGGGATTAATAATAATAATAATAATAATAATAATAATAATAATAATAATAACAATGATGATAATAATGATAATAATGATAATAATAATAATGATAATAATAATAATAATAATGATAATAATAATAATAATAATAATAATAATAATAATAATAATAATAATAATAATAATACAAATACTACTACTACTACTACTACTAATAATAATATAACACATGGAATTTATATAGCGCTATATCTTGTAAAAACAAATCAAAGTGCTTGCATTCGACCTATACAACACACACGCAATAGATAACAATTGATAGTTTTAGCAAATTCGAATGTACACGAATGCTTATTCTCATTATCCTGAAAACAAAAGAGTTAAAATAAAAACAAATAACATTAATTTTCTTGCTTTTCTCTCTCATCATTTTTTTTGGGAAAAAGCTTACTAACATCTGCAGGAGCACGTAATATCATGAATTAGAATAAAGATAGTTTGAAATAGAAATAAGAAATGTCGAAAACAAATGTTTAAAATAGACATTTTTTGAGATTTTAAACATCTCTCTCTCTCTCTCTCTCTCTCCTCTCTCTCTCTCTCTCTCTCTCTCTCTCTCTCTCTCTCTCTCTCCTCTCTCTCTGTTTTTATGTTTTGTTTGTTTTGCTGATATTGTCTCTAACCCGGGCAAGGGCTGGATGAAAACAGTATGTGAATGCTTACTCTGTAGTCCGTGAAAAATAAAAGAGCTCTCTCTCATTAGTTCTTTTTTTTTTGCATTTTTCCATTTTTGCCCCTGAAAGTGTATTGTGGTCTAAGGCCGATGTACATTAAACAATTTCAGTGTTCAGTGTTCAGTGCTCTCTCTCTCTCTGTAAATAACTACATGATTGATTTTGTTACAGTGTTCTTGATGTGTTTATTACTTGCCGATTCCATTACGTTTGTTTTGGCTTGTTTATTTCTCTTTCTTATTGTTGGGTTGTTTTGTTGGGTTGTTGTTCTTTTTGTGAGGGCCTGGTGTAAAGAAGCTTGCGGCTTATCCATTTACCCTCATTAAAATATTCGAGTTTCGAGTTTCGAGTTTCGAGTTTCTCTCTCTCTCTCTCTCTCTCTCTCCTCTCTCTCTCTCTCTCTCTCTCTCTCTCTCTCTCTCCTCTCTCTCTCCTCTCTCTCTCTCTCTCCTGTATAACAAAAGCCGATAACAAGAGCTTTACAAAAATCTTTATCTGCTTGAAAAACAGTTCTCCAGCCCGTGGCTCTGCTTCCCTCACTCTCAGAGTCCTGAATCCTCACACACACCGCACAGGCCATTGCCCTCACTGGGGTCCGCCATTGCTCCTCAGGGAACCAGGCATGGCTAGAGCCCAGAGTGTCCTGATGTTTGTTTTTGCTGTGTTTTCACGCCAGCTTATGGAGCTGATGTGTGGATCTGAGGTTAATGTTCCGTCACAAGTATCGGCGATTTTGAAAGCAAAAAAAGGTGACAAAAAACCCTCACGAGTTTGATTCAGAAAGTTAAGAAAACAAAAAACAAAAGAAACGAAATCCATCTAAATCTAAACAAAACAAACACAACTCCACTCTGTGGCTGTTGTTGCCGGTAGCAGCTCCACAAAATGCCACCAGGGCTTGTCATCTCTCTCTCTCTGTCTCTGCTGAGATCTACAATCTCCTGTAGTCCTTCCTAGACCTTGGTCCCTCCGTAGACCCCCCTCCCCCCCCCCTGGGGGGATTTATGGGTGCATTTTTCTGAAACTTTGTTTATTTTAACGTTTTATGGTATATGTTACCCTCATGTAACCAGGTTATTTCAGGATATACAAGCAATTCAATATGGTAACCCTTCAGAAGGAAAATATTTAGGGGGTGAGGTTAATTTACATTATTTATATAAATATATTCTTACACATTCATATCAAATTTGGTACCAAAATAAAGGGTATTAAACAGGCTATCAACATATGTTAATGTCACCACTGCACAAGGATTGCCTGTCCCATATTTTAAAAACAAAACAGAAAATTGAAATGAAAACGCCGTACAATCCTGTCCTGCCTTCAACATCTACCTGCCAAAGTGTATAACGTTTATAGGTGTGTGTGTGCGCGCACATGCTGCGTGCGTGCGTGCGTGCGTGCGTGCGTGCGTGTGTGTGTGTGTGTGTGTGTGTGTGTGTGTGTGTGTGTGTGTGTGTGTGTGTGTGTGTGCATGCGAGTGAGTGTACATTCGAATTTGTTAAAACTGTAAATTGCTGTTGATTGCTTGTGTGTTGTGTAGGTCGAATGCAAGCGCTTTGATTTGTTTTTACAAGATATAGCGCTATAAAAGTTCCATGTATTATTATTATTATTATTATTATTATTATTATTATTATTATTATTATTATCATCATCATCATTATTATTAATATTATCATTATTATTATTATTATTATTATTATTATTATTATTATTATTATTATTATTATTATTATTATGTTCAGTGACAGGGTGGTGGATGGGTGCCATATAGTCCACAGTAGACTGCTTCTTTTCTGTCCCTTCTCTTGTGAGTGATACCCGCCCTCCCCATCCAGGGACAAGTTGACTTCCATTTGTGGCCTAGAATCTGGAGAAAAAAAAACACCAAAAATCAGCAAGTTGAGCTTTGTAGACTGCTCTGTGTTTGAGAAATGAGTTTCCACAACATGCAACTTAGGTTCTGCCTTTACTTTTGCAAAGCATGGAGGAACATCATGTGGCTCATACTGCACTGAGCATTGGTGGTCCTGATAATGAGGAGGAGGTTCTGTCTGAGACAGAAAAGTGTCAGGCATTGTGTCCCCAGTAACCTCTTGAATGACAATGCCATGAGTGGAGTGGGTGGTGTTGGCTCCTGATGGAGTTTCTTCGTTCAGGTCAAAGTTATCCCAGCAAAAATGGATAACCTTGTTCTCTGTCAAACTCACTGTTGAAGGAAGAAGACTTGCGCACTGAAGTACAGAATTGGCCATAGCAGTCTCAAGTCGCACAATGGTTTTGTATCCAGCAACATGACCAAACCTATTCAACAGACTTATGATTTCAGAGCTGCCAGTTACATGTCTGACAGACATTCCAAGCAAAACATGTTTAGGCATTTTCCACTTCCTTCCTGTCACAGATTAGCATATGTCCTGGGCAATTAAGGATGCCAATCTGGTGGTTTTGGGTTGCTCCATAGAACTACTCTTTCCAGATAGCAGTGTTTTTAGAAAGTCTGTGAAAATATCTGGAGGTTTAACAGCATCAGACTGAAGAAATTCTGCAGAAGGAGGCCATGGCATATCAGGTGTTGCCCTGAAAGCATCCATAATGTATCAGCGAAGAACATATGCAGATTCCTCAAGACGTCTTTCTTCTGAAGCTGCTGACACAAATGCTGTCTCAACTGCCTGACCCTGGGCAAGTTCATCACAATAAACAAGATCACTGGGTGGTTGGAGCCCAGAATTGAATTCTGAAGCCAAAATGTTTCATTATTTTTTCTTTCAGTTTGTAAGTCTTGTATCCTGGGTTGTAGAAGTCAGGAGAATGTTGTTGCATGTATTCACAGTACTTCTCACCTAGCATGGTCATTCTCTCCACCTGTGAACCTCTGATTATTGTATTTTCATCATACTCGCATATGTACTCAAATGCCCTCTCGTATGCCTGTAGCCGCTCAGTAGTTTTCTGGTCTGTTGATGTTTCAGCATGCCTGTCTTCACATCTCAGATAGTCTTTTCTACAACCTTCGTGATAGTGAGCTTCACGTACTACAAGATCTGTATCTTGATAATGAGTGAAAATGTCATCTTGTTTAGTTTTGACCGCATCCTGTATAGACTGTTCTGCTGTCTTGGTGATACATTTTACAAGTTTTCCAAAACATGGAACCCCTTTTGAAACTTTCTTTTTAAATTTCTTCTTGCAAAAAATGCAACTGTCTTTTGGAAGCAATGGGCCTGAAGTAGCGACAGTCCTATAGGTTTTGATGGTCCTGCAACCTCTTCACTACCTGTCTCACGTTTTCTTTTCCTGGCAAATTTCACACTTGTAAACTGTGCATAACAGCTTCTGTGATAACCATGGCGTGTAAAGTCAAGGTCTCCTGGAATACAATTACAAATCTCATCTAGTCTATGACATGCCACATCTGAAGAACGTCTCAAGTGAAGAGACTTTTAAATAGTTTTTTTTGTGCTTTCTTCAGTTAGTGGAGTTACAGTCTTTTCTGTTATTTTGGAAATGAATTATACAAGTTCTCCCACCCCTGGAAGTTTTTCTTTTGCACTTAAGTGTACTTTTGAAGGTCACTGGATGTTCATCTGCCATGTTGAAATGTTCATTTTATACAGGAAACGTCACATGGGGAAGATGAAATACACTTTCAGTGAGAGACTGCACACTTGCCAGTGACTCCACACTCCTCAAAAGTCTTTCGGATGAGACTGTAAACCGAGGCCCCGTGTGCGAACGTACCCAGAACGTCTTACGCACACGTTAAATCATGTTCCGCTTTTCGTAAGAGTAGGCCATTGTGTGCGGGTGGGAACAGATGAAAAAATTTACACAACTGCATACACACGGGGACTGGATGAAAAAAGCACATGAATGCTTATTCCATTATCCTCGATATAAAAGAATAAAATAAAAATAAAAATAAATAAAATAAAATGACCTGAAACATGATGGTTAAAATGGATACTAAAAGTACTACTCAACAGTTTGCCTTATCCCCAACGTTTGTGGTGGAGGACGCGGAACTGAAAAGAACAACGAATTATGACCACGCCTTGTTCTATTTTTAGATGTATGTTATCGTGTGTCACTTGAATGTGCTGTGGTGTGTGTGTGTGTGTGTGTGTGTGTGTGTGTGTGTGTGTGTGTGTGTGTGTTACACGCGTGCACACGCGCGCGACTGATCTGCATATTATGTGTAATTTCTTGAGGAAAAAAAAAAGAAACTCAAAAAAATCATAGACTCAAAGCGCTGTGGTTAACGCATCCTCCTCGTTAATGATAGCCTACTTATGGCTGTTGCAGTACTTACTGTGTGTTACAGACATTCTCTGATCAATAATAACATCTTGATCTAGACTTATTTGGGCATACTTTGTGGAACATACTGATAGTTGGATACATTTCTGGCACCGGACACACAAGGCGTGAGATGAGAAAGTGCCGCTCAACTGATGGTGAGAGAACGGAACAGCGCTCAGCTGTGGTTGAGTGGTAAGACAGATTTCAGCTGCGTGCGGTTCGGACAGCCGCGCATTAAAGTCATCACTGTAGTTTTGTTTTAAATATGTCAGCAAAAAACTGTGCCTATATAATCGGGAAAATTATACTAGATGCTATTCACAATAAAATTATGAGAAGTTAAGCCAGATTTTGTGCAATAATCGCAGCGGGAACATCCCTACCCCAAAAACCTAAATATAGGGCGCAAAGAGGGGAAAATGCACTGTTGATACACCTCTCACTCCTGAAATAACCTGTATCCCAGAGGGTAACATGTCAAATGTTTCTACCAACATCATAAGCTTTCAGAAAAACAAAGTGAAAAATCCCCCCCAGGGGGGGGGGGAGGTTTCCCTCTCCTAGATCATGGTCTATCCAGGCCACCGACCTCAGTGATGGTGTCCAGGGTAAAAATCAACAGGTGCAACTCTAAAACCCAAACAACTGGCAAACAAGCAGACAGACAATCCAAATCCAACCCAGCCTTCTTGCTTATAGCCCCGCCCACCACAGAGAATATAATTATTGGGGCTCTCACCTCGTCAGCAAACATACTAACAAAGATGCAAGTGGACGATCATGTCCTGATGACAGTGCAAACAAGTGAAATTATTGTGTGAAACATATCAAAACAGAGCAAATGCTACCGTATAAGACTTTGTATTTGCTGATGTAGTTTAAACGTGTCTTGGTTTATCTTTCTGTTAATTTTGGGCATGTACTCTTAGTGATGTTGCTACAACATTTCATGGTTAAGTAGAAATGAGTTTAAACCCCCCCCCCCCCCCCCAAACAACCTAACGTTAAAATTTGATCCATTGGGAAGAAGCAATCAAAGTATTTTAGTGAAACACACCTCTCCACTTAGCTCCAAGTTTTTTCCGCCATTTTCCACATCATTCCCACCTGTGATGACGTCAAGCCCCTATCAGGGGACTCAACTCTTCACTGCACGTGCACAAAGAAGTGAAAACAGAATGAGGCTGCGAAGTGCGCCCTGGTGTATTCCTGGTTCACTGAACAGAGAGGGGGCCTGTCCCCTGGAATGCTTTGCCCCGTGTTATCCAAATCATTAGGTGTTTCTTTTTCCACTGCATTTGATGATAGGAACACGTAAAACAGTTGTTATGGGACTGGAGAGGAGGCCCGCTTGAAAGCCAATGCCTTTAATGGATTGAATAAAACATCATCAATATTTACCAAACATGTTTCATGGCTGGTGTGCAATTAAAAAAACCAGATGCTCATTGATTTCGAGTTTCTTTTAGTAATGAGAGAGAGAGAGAGAGAGAGAGAGAGAGAGAGAGAGAGAGAGAGAGAGAGAGAGAGAGAGAGAGAGAGAAGAGAGACAGACAGACAGACAGACAGACAGACAGACAGACAGACAGACAGACAGACAGACAGAGACAAAGAGACACACACATACACACACAGACACACACAGACACAGAGAGACAGACAGACAGACAGACAGACAGACAGAGAGAGAGAGAGAGAGAGGAGAGAGAGAGAGAGGAGAGAGAGAGAGAGAGAGAGAGAGAGAGAGAGAGAGAGAAAACAGACAGAGACAGAGACAGAGAGACAGAGAGACAGAGAGAGAGAGAGAGAGA
>CM060327.1:5678472-5680972 GCA_030674155.1 Stramonita haemastoma | reverse complement strand
CACAGGCTATGGGACACCTTTACCTTACCAACTTACCATCCCTTCCTACTTGCCCGCAATGGCTTACACTTTTGAAATGCGGAGCCGACTATAACGAGCGTGGAAGATGTTCAGCGCGCGTTCGCACACGAGACGTCGATTTATATTCTTATCCGAAGACCTTAAGGGGAGTGGAGACAGTACTAATGTTAATGCCAGGGGGATAAAAAGATGCCTCGGTAGTGGCTCAGTCCTGGGCTGACGGATCTCGAGCTCAGCGCTCTAAACACTAAACTACTACTCCCCCCCCCCTAGGCCCTCCTTCCATTCTTCGTTATCAGTTTCAGCTTTAGGCATTTCATGGTGTAAGTCTGACTCTGAATCCAGCGGTCTGAGTTCAAACCTCGGTGGAACCTATGCTTCTTCATCCCATTTCTTTCTCTTCCCCCGTTGTCATGGCATGGGCTTGTCAGTATATAAATAATATCCCCGACTTCTGCAAGTTCTTTGTAATTGCCCCTCAGGGATGATTAATTAAAGTGCTTTTGACTTGACTTGATTTGATTTGACTTGACTTTGCTAGGAATTCCCTCTTTTTTATTCCTCTCCTTGTTTCTACATTGCTCCGTTTTGTTCCTGTCACATTCTTGTCTATTTTGTTTTGTTGCCTTCTTGCTCCATTGTCTTGCCTTTGTGTTTTTAACCAGAAAGACTTAAAGCATAACAATTCTTCCCCCTGCGCTGAAGTTGGATGCGCTGGGCCTGACTTGTCAGACGCTTAACGGCAGCTTAACGTATTTTTCGCTGAAATGACAGACAAAAATGGGTTGCTGTCTGAGTCTTCGACGACGACGAAGACAAAGAAGAAGGTTTAAGCTCTAATGTCAGAACGAGATTGCGGAAAGACTGGCATCAGCATCCAATGCAGTCGTTAGAAAATCAGGAAAGGAAAGATAATCCCTGGTATTTTTCTGATACCCCCCTCCCCCCATCCAACAAAATTTGAAAGACAAGGTTTGGGTGAAATAATGTATAAGAAAGAGATAGGAGAATAAAGAAGAAAGAAGAAAGAAAAAGAAAAGAAAGAGAGAGAGAGAGAGAGAAGAGAGAGAGAGAGAGAGAGAGAGGGAGAGAGAGAGAGAGAGAGAGAGAGAGAGAGAGAGAGAGAGAGAGAGAGAGGGGAGGAACGATGAGAGAGGGGAGAGAGGAGAGCATGCGTGTACGTGTACATGTATGTAAGCGCGTGCGAGCGTGCGCGCGTGGTCGTGTGCAGGTGGTTGTGTATGCATGTGGGTGAGTGCATGTGTGTGTGCTAGCGTGCGTGCGTGCACACATATATATATATATATATTATATATATATATATATATATGTATGTATGTATGTATGTATGTATGTATGTATGTATGTATGTATGTATGTATGTATGTATGTATGTATGTATGTATGTATGTATGTATGTATGTATGTATGTATGTATGTATGTATGTATGTATAAGATAGCAGATCCAGAAGCACTACGCTAAGAACGGAAAGAAATGTCCCTCCCTCAGCATTAGGAAAGGTCACGGCTGACTGACAGTTCTCACATCCTGCCCTTTTTCTGTCTTTGTTTTTTGCGGGTCCTGTCTGTTAGTTTTTCTCTTTCTTTCCTTCTGTCCTTCTTTCTTTTTTCTTTTTTCTTCTTTTCTTTCATCCTCCACTGTCCTAGATCTGTGCCGCTTATTTTTGTCTTTCCGTCTCTGTGTTTTGCTCAATATTTTTTTTATTGTGGGTTTTTTTATATCTTTTATCATTTGTTTTCTCTATCTGTCTGTTTCTTGATTTTTCCACTTTTTTGTTTGTTTCTGTTTTTTTTTCATTGTATGTATGTATGTATGTATGTATGTATGTATGTACGTACGTACGTACGTACGTACGTACGTACGTACGTACGTACGTACGTACGTACTTATGTATGAATGAATGAATGTTTGTATTTTTTTGTTTATTTGCTTGGTTGTTTGTTTCTTTCTTTCTTACTTTCTTTCTTTCTTACCCTTTTTCTTATTTCTTTCTAATTTCTTTCTTTCTTTCCTTCTTTCTTGCGTTCTTTTTTTTTTTTTTTTTTTTTTTTTTTTTACTGGATTCTTTCTGTAATACAGTTTCTTCTTCCTAGGATTTCCTGTGAACTTCATTTTTCCGTATTTCCCTGTTTTTCTCTTTTTTCAGTTGTTTTGTTGGTGTTGTCTAACTCTCTGTTTTCTTCTGCCCCTCCCCCCCCCCCCCACCCCCCGATGTCTATTTCCTCCTGTTTCTTTCTTTGACATGTTTTCTTTCTTCTTTTCGACTGTTTCGTTTGATTTTGGTGCATTTTTTCACTTTTCTCATTTGCATCTAAGCAAAAGGATTTTAGATGATATATGGAGGAGGGAAGGGGGAGGGGAGGGGCGGGATAGGCCAGTGGTTAGAGCAGCCTTCTCGTGATCTGACGGTCTGGGGTCGAGCCACCGGAGAGGCACCTGCTCAAAGGGGCTTTTGT
>CM060327.1:5668472-5670972 GCA_030674155.1 Stramonita haemastoma | reverse complement strand
GAGACAGAGAGACAGAGAGACAGAGAGAGAGACAAAGACAGAGAGACAGAGAGACACAGAGAGAGAGAGACAGACAGATAGAGAGAGACGGAGAGACAGAGACAGACAGAGAGAGAGACAGAGAGAGAGACAGAGAGACAGACAGAGAGACAGACAGACAGACAGATATACAGACAGACATACAGACAGACAGACAGGCAGGCAGGCAGACAGAGAGAGACAGAGAGACAAACAGAGAGAGAGAGAAATAAAGACAGACAAACATACATACACAGAGAGAGAAACAGACAGAGAGAGACAGAGGGAGACAGACAGAGACAGAGACAGAGAGACTGAGGGAAAAAAACCTCTAACTGCATACAAGATCGCTTCGAGGTTGCTGCTGGGCGGAGAAAATCCAATTTCACATGTAGATGAGTCAACTTTTGAAAGTAGAGGGGCATGGTGATGACGGTGGCCGGTGGTGTTGGTGATGGTGGTAGTGGTGGTGGCGTTTAGTGGTGATGGTGGTGATCATGGTGATGGCGATGGTGGTAGTGGTGATTGTGGTGGTAGTGGTGATGGGGTGGCTAACAGGTTAGGTGGCGGGAGATAAAAGGGTTAGGTGGAAGTTGTGTGCTTTGTGGTATGTGGTGGTGTGTTGTGGTATGTGGTGGTGTGTTGTGGTATGTGGTGGTGTGTTGTGGTATGTGGTGGTGTGTTGTGGTATGTGGTGGTGTGTTGTGGTATGTGGTGGTGTGTTGTGGTATGTGGTGGTGTGTTGTGGTATGTGGTGGTGTGTTGTGGATATGTGGTGGTGTGTTGTGGTATGTGGTGGTGTGTTGTGGTATGTGGTTTTGGGGTGCTGGGGGCCACAGGTATATATGTTTTTGTTTGCTCCTGGGTTCTAGCTCTGAGGTTCACCATTGGTGACATTTTTATTTATGTGCCTGTTTTTTTTTTTAACCCTTAAGGTAGCTGTATTCCTACTTCGGGAAGCAGGAAAATACGCGAACAAGAGTAGACCAAGGGCGGTAAATATATTACCTCCCATGTGATCAAAGCCTTGTCGCAGCGTTGTGTTTTTAAATCGTGACACACCTGCGAATTATGAGATGCTCCGTTTCCTTGGGTGGTGGTTAAAAACCCTCCACTGCATACACTTCACCTTCATGGTGAAAAGTAGAATGTATGCAACCTATTTTTAGAGGTCACATCCTAACTGACTAGCCAAGCCCACCCAAGATAATGTGCAGAGATGAGAGATGACTGATCTCCACCATGTTACAAATACAAGGGATTTATTTCGCGCTTTATCTTGCAAAAAAACAACAACCAAACGCTTGCATTCGACCTACACAACACACAAGCAATCAATAACAATTAGAAGTTTTGGTACATTCGAATGTGCACACACACATACACGCACATACACTTATTGTCATTGTGAAGTTAAATCTTACAATAGTCAAAAAGTAGTGTAAACGAATTGGGGAACTACGGCTGAGTGGTCGGTCATTCGACTTCCATCCCACAGGTCCACGAAACAGTGGGTTTGCCTCTCCGCGATGTGTGGTTAAATAAGGGTGGGTATTTTGACGATATCCCAGGTCAGCTTCAATCAAGTGCAGAACTACAAAGCCTTAACTCCTTTTGTGGAGATACATATGCAGAAAATCAAATATGCACGTTAAAGATCCCGTAATTTAGATCAGTGCTAGGTGGATCATGGAAACACGAACATACCCAGCAAACGTTAACGAAATCAGAATGCATCTACCTAATGGTGTGAAAAAAACGGTCGCATAAACAAAATCTGGGAACTATAGTCGAAGAAACCAAAAAACATGTAACATCGTGACCCTACAGCAACTTCACAGTGCTTTGTGTAGCACTCAGTTCACGCTGCTATTGGAGACTACGATCCATACTTCTGTTTCTATTCTGTCAGGGCCGCCTTTTTGTCTTTCACCCTTTTCAATAATTATATCCCTTGCTAAAACTCTTGGACAGATATTTCTAGGTAGATTTCGTGGTCCAGAGGCAGCGCACCTGTCTAGAAAGTGAAAGGGGCGGGTCCTCTCCCCGTCCCTGTTACCTAGGTCTCTGCATTCTGACTTCATGGATGATGTCTAAATACAGCACCGGTGTGTATGTGCGTTTTAAAAAAAAACAAAAAAACTTGTCATCTGTGTTTTACTTGCATATTTTCATGGCCTATACTTTCGAAAAAACCCTAGATGGTACAAGAGGACGGATAAGGTAAATAAAGACTTTCGAAAGACGGACACGTGCACAGTGTTTTGCGTCCGTTCGCGCATGAGGCCTCCTCGATTTATAGTCTTATCTGAAGGACTTTTAAGGGAGGGGAGTCTGTACTGGTGTTAATCAAGGGAAAATCGTTTTGAACGGGCGTCCTGTTAGTGGTGGAAAGCGGGTTTGATCCAAGGCTGTTAAATCGCGAGCACACCTTTCTAGGTATTCCTCTTGGGACCCCAAATTCCTCTGTGGGGATACTGGG
>CM060327.1:5648976-5668372 GCA_030674155.1 Stramonita haemastoma | reverse complement strand
AAAACGTGACGTGTCCTCCCGTAATTTTTTTACGATTCAAATGGTTGCTTGTAGTTTATTGCTGGGCTTTTAGCTAGGCAAGTATCCTAAAGGATAAATGTGTGAGCTGTCTGCTTTGGACCTCACAGGGGACCCCTATTTTTTTGAGCGCGAAGATGGCATCTTTTGCATAGATCTGCGATTGAGACTTGATTTGTAACACCCGTTTGTCTTCTCTGCAGTTTTCGATAAGTTCCGAATGTAACTGAGCTATTGTTCCGCACGCAGACAAGAAATTCGTACTATGGTAGGTACTATCCATAACATAGATTTTCGTTGTACAAGCCTTAGTGTCGAAGTCGTCACCGTCTTTTTCTTAACCATAAGCCGCTATTTTGACATTATTTAATGCAGAATGGAATTTAACATTTGAGGTCAAGAATTCAAAAAACAGTTTACATTTTAGCTTTCGGTATCAAATACATAATAAAATAAACTTATGCCTGGAACATTTTGTCTGAAACGAACCTGGGAAGTTCAGGACCAAATTTGGAAGGGGAGGAGAGGGGGTTGTTTATATTTCAGCTGCCAGACAGACAAGATTTCTTTTTCCTTTTTAAATTTTCCTAATTTTATGGGTGTCTCTTTACATTTTGATATGTTCGTGTGTGTTTTGTTGTTTTTAATTTCGTTTTTTCTGTGCGTTTTATTTGCTCCTTTGGTAGTTACGCATCGGCCTTTTAAGATCTATTGCATACAGGAATTCATCTTTCTTAAACATGGGTATTTAATTTTCTAAAAGTGAATTCATGTCGAGATCTCTCTCTCTCTCTCTCTCTTCTCTCTCTCTCTCTCTCTCTCTCTCTCTCTCTCTCTCTCTCTCTCTCTCTCTCTGTCTGTCTGTTGTCTGTCTCTCTCTCTCTCTGTTGAGCGGGGACTGGATGTAAAAAAGCACATGAGTGTTATCTATTATCCTCGAATAAAAGATTTCTTGTTTGTCTTGTCTTGTTTGTCTCTCTCTCATTCCTTTACCTCCCCCCTTCTCTCTTTTCCCTCTCCCCTCATTAAATCTCCATCCTACCTCTCTCTCTCCCTCCCTCTCTGCCCCCTCATACTCAATCTCTCTCTCTCTCTCTCTCTCTCTCTCTCTCTCTCTCTCTCTCTCTCTCTCTCTCTCTCTCTCTCTCTCTCTCTCTCTCTCTCTGAGATACATGCATCCATCTAAAACATCCACAAATATAATGTACACACACACTTTCCCTTTTATTAGACAATGTCTCTGTATCACATTTGTTTTTGTTTGCCAGATACTTCCCATCAATTTTGCATAGTGTGAAACATGATGGTAACTTAGCCTTGTTAGGCCTTTGTTATCAAAGGATAAAGAATTAAGGATAAAAGAAATCGTCTTTGGATCTGCTTCATGGTTTTTGGAGATGAGCAGTGTTTTCAGATACATTGGGCTCCATAATTTTCGGAGATAATTATGTTTTCGGAGATCTGTTGAGCTTCATAGTTTTCGGAGATATGTTTTCGGAGATTTGTTTTCGGAGATGTGTTGAGCTTCATAGTTTTCGGAGATTTGTTTTTCGGAGATCCGTTTTCGGAGATCTGTTGAGATTCATAGTTTTCGGAGATCTGTTGAGCTTCATAGTTTTCGGAGATATGTTTTCGGAGATATGGTTTCGGAGATATGGTTTCGGAGATATTGTTTCGAAGATATGGTTTCAGAGATATGGTTTCGGAGATCTGTTAAGCTTCATAGTTTTCGGAGATTTGTTTACGGAGATATGGTTTCGAAGATATGGTTTCGGAGATCTGTTAAGCTTCATAGTTTTCGGAGATTTGCTTACGGAGATATGTTGAGCTTCATAGTTTTCGGAGATTTGTTTTCGGAGATATGTTTGAGCTTCATAGTTTTCGGAGATTTGTTTTCGGAGATATGTTGAGCTTCATAGTTTTCGGAGATATGCTGGACTAAAAAGTTCGAGTTCACAGGTATGTTCACAAGAGAACCTGCGCAGTGTCTACCATGCCCACAAGACACTTCTCTTTTTTCTTTTTAATTTCCTTCTGCTGTAGCCAGAGTTTGCTTCTGAGGTCTGTGTCTGTTCTGCATGGTTGCCGGGTCTGTTGTCTTCAAATGATCACTGGACACCAAGCTTCTGGTTGCATCAATGCTCCTCACTGAGTTAAAATAAAAACTGATAGAATTCTAAACTGAAAACGATAGAATTAAGAAAAATAAAAAGCAAACAACTCCACCTCGCCCAATAAAGTTAGAGAATAGATTTATCAATCAATAAAACTAAAATGTAGTTAAATAAACCGAAACTTAGATAAACTAAACCACAAGAGAATAAGATACTTAAACCAAAATAGATTAAAACTAAAACAAAAACTTAAACTAAACCACGAGAGAATAAAATATCTAAACCAAAAATAGAATAAAACTAAAATGAAGACTTAGATAAAAGTTAAACTACAAGAGAATAAAATGATTAGTTGAACCAAAATAGAATAAAACTAAAACCAAAACTTAGAATAAAACTAAAACCACAAGAGAATAAAATAATTAGCCAAACCAAAATAGAATAAAATTAAAACCAAAAAAGGGGGAAGGGGAGTTGAGAGGAGAGCAATCTTGGTACCAGTGATCTTGGTGTCTCCATCTACAAAGGTTTTGAAGCGGTGGTCATGAGGGGCTGGACTGGTTACTCCATTCTTAAATCATTCACAGTGGTCATGCAGCTCTGTGACTGTCATCACTCCATTCTTACATCATTACAGTGGTCAGGAGGGCTTGCGGGGCTTGTCACTTTATTCTTACATTGTTTTAGGGTTTTGAGGGGCTCTAACTCTACTCTTACATTATTTCAATGGTTATTAAGGGACCGTAACTCTTGTCACTCCATTCTTACATAATTTTCCATGGGATAGATCCCTCCTTCTCCTTATCCTTTGATACATGGGTCCTAACCGGGTGGTTAAAGTCATGTGGATCATACGTGCCTGTGACCTGACAAGTGTGAGAGCAGCCATCAGGACCTGCGCTTCCTGAAAGAAAGGTAAAGTATTTTACAATTCCGTGTCCTTCTGTCTGTTTTTTTTCCTGATGGGACATTTTCAGTCCAATCTTTTTCTTGTCTTGCTCTCATTCGTCTCTTTCTCTATTCTTTGTCTCTGTCTGTCTGTCTGTCTGTCTGTCTGTCTGTCTGTCTGTGTCTGTCTGTCTCTCTCTCTCTCTGTTACAACTCTATTTATCTCTCTCACTACCTGTCCCCTCCCTTTTCTCTCTCTCCCCTCCCCCTCACTTTTTCTCCCTCCTCCCTCTTTTTTTCTGTCATCCTCTCTCTTTATCTCTCTCTGTCTCTCACTGTCTCCATCTTTCCTCCCTCCTACCCTTCTCCTGTCTCTCTGTCTGTCTGTCTGTCTGTCTGTCTGTCTGTCTGTCTGTCTGTCTGTCTGTCTGTCTGTCTGTCTGTCTGTCTCTCTCTCTCTCTCTCTCTCTCTCTCTCTCTCCTCTCTCTCTCTCTCTCTCTCTCTCTTTTAGCCACAGCTTTCCCTGTTGTTAGACACTATTATCTATAACACATTTATTGTTTTTATTTGCTATATACTTCACATCAAGTTTTACAGAATGATGCACAATGATCTGACAAGTGAGAGCAGCCATCAGAACCTGCCTTATCAAGTGCCTGTGACCTGACGGGTGATCGCAACCATCGGGACCTGCCCTTTCGGAAAGAAAGGTGAGGTATTTTACATTTTGACAATTCCGTGTCCATCTGTCAGTTATTTTTTCTGACAGGATATTTTTTCAGTCCAACCTGTCTTTGTGAGTTACTTGTCCATTGTTTCTGTCCATCGTAGCTTTGTTCTGCTCTTAAAATTTAAGAGGTTTGTTACTTTAGACTTGCCAATTTGTCAATTTAAAGACTATCACTACTCATTTCTTTTACCTCTCCTCTTACTCATGAATGTCCCTTCTTTCCTGGTCTAGCCTTTATTTCTGTTTATTTTAATCATCTATTTTTCTGCCCGTTGTTTCTTTTTTCTTAGTTGCTTTATTTCCCCATCACTCACGTTGTTGTGTTCATCTGTTTTACCAGGTACCTTGTGAACCGGGAGAGTGCCACCGAAGTCGACTATCGCCAGGCACTGTTCCATGTTCATCCAGAAAAAGAACCGGGCACCAGTGGAGATCTTCCCAGGACAAGCGTTTCATTGGGAACAGACTCAGAGCTGTGTTGAAGAATGTCAACCGTTTGTTGCTAGCCCCTGATGCTGCAACTGCCTGCATGAGGGGGGGGGGGGGGGGGGGGGCATGATTCTGTCTTAGTACAGGTAAGAAAATCGCTGGTCTCATTCTCTACTCCTTAAAAAAATGTCATCTATACCGTCTGAACATGAGTAGGCTGTTCTGTTGATATAATCATATTAAGTTGTTGGTAGAGTAGTAAACATTTTGAGTGTGGAGATAGTTTTGTTGACGATTTGTTAAAAGTAAAGATTTGTTTAAATGATAGTTTTGAGCAACTTAAAACCAAATAATAGAGAGGAATTTGCGACAGTGTATGAAGAGAATGATTGTACATTTTCGTCTTTAAAGGTAATGAAATCGAATAACTTACACTTCAGCTAAAAAAATTGATTTTTTTATTAAGAGTGCAGTTATGAATTTACATTGCTTCACAAAGTGTTATGTTCAAATGAGTGTTTTAGCTAACAATATTGGATTTCCAGTAATGCTAAATAACATGAGTTTTCCGTTGTTTAGAGGCAATCATCTTTATACTTTTTATTTTTTTATTTTTAGATTAGCTTTAATTCGTTGAGAAAGTATATCACTGTCTTTCTATCTCCGCCTCTCTGCCTCTGTCTCTCTCTCTCGTGTTCTGTCTGTCTGTCTGTCTGTCTGTCTGTCTGTCTGTCTGTCTGTCTGTCTGTCTGTCTCACTCAATCTCTTCCTCTGTTCTTCCACTATCTCTCTCTCCTCTCTCGCTTTTGTTTTTCTTTCTTTATCTTTGTTCTTGGCTCTCTCTGGCTCTCCCTCTCTCCCCTCTCTGTCTTTCTCTCTGTTCTTCCTCTGTCTCCCTCCTCTCTGTCTGTCTCTCTCTCTCTCCATCCCCTATCTCTCCGTCCCTCTCTAGCCTCTCCTCTCTGTATCTTTCTCCTCCTCTCTTGTCTCTGTTCTTCCACTCTCTCTTCTCTCTGGCTTTTGTCTTTCTCTCCTTTTCGTCTTTGTTCTCTGCTCTCTCTCTCTCTCTTCTCTCCTCCTCCTCTCTCTCTCTCTTCTCACTCTTCTCTCTCTGTCTCTCTCTCTCTCTCCTCTCTCTCTCTCTCTCTCTCTGTGTCCCCCCCCTCTCCTGATTTTGTGTGTGTGTATGTCTCTCACTGTGCCTCTCTGCCTGCCTGCTTTTCTCTCCCCCTACCCCCTCTCTCCTCACTCTTTCAGTGTGTTTCTAGTCTCTCAATGTCGTTCTCACTGCCTTCTGTTTGTCTGTCCGTCCTTCCTCTCTCTCTTCTCTCTCTCTTCTTCTCCTCTCTCTCTCTCTCTCTCTCTCTCTCTCTGTGTCCCTCTGTCTCTGTGTCCCCTGTCTCCTCCCTCCATACCCCTGCCTCATTTTCCTGCCTTTTCCTTATCGTATGTTATCTGCTTTCAGAGGCTTGGAGGCTGAAACATCAAGAACTACAGAACATCCAGTAGAAATGTGGGACATCATTTTCAACACGACTTGGTTTTGGCTTCAAATTTCCCCCTGTTGTGAGGTTAGGAGGATGCAGAATAAATTCAGCAAAATTTGAATTGAAGAAAAATATTTTTAATCTAGGATTTTTCCGACCAAGACTGGTTTCATTCGTGTGGTGTAAACGGGGTTTTTTTTGTTCACAGCAACACTGTTTGGTTTGTGTAGTTCTGGTAAGCCTCGAAGAAGTGAAAAAAACCTGTATCTGTTCAAGTTAAGACAGGATGCAGTGATTTATTGATAGAATGCAACATTTAGTGTTTTTTTTCGTAAATTGGCTAAAACTTGTGTAAAGAAGCTCTAGAAACCTTGCTACCATTTGTATCATACAAACTTAGTGTGACAGTTGCCATTGAGAAGGTATGTTCAGTAACTTGGTTTGGTTGTCTCATGTGTGTCATGTACAAATATAAAGAATGGTGTTTTGAGATTTAGATCTAAGCCTCCAATGCATTAACTTAGCTCTTTTAGATTTTTATGTTTTAAATTTTTTTGTGTAAAGAATTATGTGTGGCTAGCTTTAAACAAAGTTTTGTATTTAAGCTAAGATTTCTTCTATAGCAGAACAGTTTCCAACTTGTGCATATTTTAACAAGCCTGTTTTCACTGGGCTGTGCACAGATTAAATTTTTTTATTTTTATTGTTTTGTTACATTACTGTAGAAAGACCAACTATCTTTTAAAAAATTGATTTGAAAAATATAAACAGAAACAACAAAAGAGTATTTCGTGCATTATATTATCTCAAGTTAACCCATTAAAAACATATGTTCACAGAAGATTGATTAATATCAGTATGTATATATGGATTTTGAACAGATGAATTTTCTATACAGTTCCATAGAATCAATCTTCCAGAATTTTTTTTGTAATCATGAAACTTCACATTGTTAAGAAATTTTATTTCAATAAATCAGTTAATATCCAATGTTCAAGTTTTATTTAAAAAAACATTGCATATAGACTTTTTACCATTTTGAATGCATCTAGTTTGTAAAAAAAAAAGCATCAAGACAAACAAAAATCTTGACGTTGCAGAAGGCTCGTATAAAAAAAATGTATTCTAGAAAAGACTGATACTGTGATACAAAAATCCTAAAATCAATTCATGCTTTTCAAGTTGAAACAAATGTGGCTTTTTATGAGTATATGTTATACATAATTTGGCTACATACTTAAAAAAACCAATACAGTTCAAACTAAGAATTCTGTGGTAAAATAGATGCTGCCTTTGGAGAAAAAATGGCTTTTTCAAGAACTTATATTACTCTTAAAGACCTTCACCTCCCCCCCCCTCATTTTTGACAAAGTGATAAAAGTGTAGCCGATCAATACCTTTTTGAAATGTGGTAAAGTTGGGTTTTTATTCAAGGAAAGTGTACAAAGTACCACCGAAGAAGGATGGCAAAATAAGATAAATTAGGAAACTTTCTTTCTTAAAAAGCCAATAGAAAATATTTTTGTCAATCTCTTTATGTTCATGCTCATAGCTCATATGCTATGGCAATGCATTTTTCTTGTTTTTTTTATATAAGACATTTTTGTCATTATAGAATAGGTAAATGTGTTCCATAACTTAAATGGTCGTTGGGAAGTGAAGTGTCACATACCTCAAAAAAGAAAAGAATATTGGAAAGTAGGCAAATAGGCTTTGGTTTTGGCTGAAGTACCAGACTTGCTAAAAAAAAATCCTAAAATTGTTTTGGGAAAATATTCAGGTCGCCAGAATTATTCACTGCTGTTGAAATATGTGCTTTACTACAGCTAACATATCGGGGCATTTCAGAATTTTTTCTGTGGGTAGAATTGGTAAGAAGTTTTCAAATATTGTGAACAGTGATTTGCCAGGAGTATACCATTCCTGTCTAGTGAAGTCAAAATTTTATTTCCAGATGGTACATTAAGCAATACATTTTCTTTTTTTTCCAAGTCATCGATCTAGGGCTCCCCCCAAAAAAACAAAAACAAAAACAAATAACAAACAAAAATAAAATAGCAAGCAAGCAAAATACAACAAAAAACCCACCCCAAAAATATTTACCTACATTATTACAACCCATAACAAAAAAACTAAAAAAATGAGCTAAATGCAATAATTTTTATAACAATAAAAATAATACAATGGTAACAGAAAAAATAAGAATAAGACTGCTTATAATGACGATGGTGTTAAAATAAAAAGTAATGCACTGTAAGACTCGCTCAATTCACGTACACACATAATGTGTGGTATCGAGTAGATCCGTCAGATTTTATGGTAGTTGTAGATTAAAAAAAAAATTCACAAAGCATCAGAGTTGTATAGTCTTGTGTGTGTGTGTGTGTGTGTGTGTGTGGTGTGTGTGTGTGTGTGTGTGTGTGTGTGTGTGTGTGTGTGTGTGTGTGTGTGTGTCTGTGTGTGTGTGTTGTGTGTCTGTGTGTGTGTCTGTGTGTGTGTGTCTGTGTGTGTGTCTGTGTGTCTGTGTGTGTGTGTGTGTGTGTGTGTTGTGTGTGTGTGTGTGTGTGTGTGTCGTGTGGGTGTGTCTGTGTGTGTGTGTGTGTGTGTCTGTGCGTGTCTGTGTGTCTGTAAAGGAGATAGTGTGGGGAGGAGACATCGGTTGTAAGGATAGGGAAGGAAGGAAAGGGGTATTTAGTAAAGGTTTGGAACAAAATTTAGAGCAGTGGGAACACAAAAAGAAGGCTGACGGGTAGACAATTCTCAATGTTTTTTCTTTGGGGGGGGGGGGGGGGGGGGGCTCATACTTTTAAGATTAAAAATGCATGAGGCCTTAAATGATTTAACAGCTAAAGTAAAACTTTGTGGTCACGGATGTCCAATGTGCACCCTTGGCTTATGATATAACTGACTCCGATTTAAAGCTTGATGCTTTTGCGAGTTACAGACCATTTATTTCTTTTTCAACAGCTTTTATTTCAAGGATTATCAAATGAGCGCTTCAATGATATTTTTTACATCCAGTCGCTGTGTGCACGTGGCTATTGGTTCCGACCAGCACACGATGGCCTGCTCTCTGATAGAGGTTCGGGCTTTAATATGTGTGTAACATTGTGTCTTTGGCTACATACCAGTTCTCCACGTGCTATTGTGTCCACATGAACTCTAACATTCAGACAGACCATCTGACAGACAACCCTTGCCCTCTATTAACGTTTATCACTAACTCTAACACTAACTCTTAACGCTAACCTCAACACTAACCTGGCCCCACATGTGGACACAAAAGGCAGGTGGATAATGGTATATGCTGACACAGTGGCTAAACATTTTTCTTCGGGGTTGGTAAAAGGAGGGGCGCGAGAAGTTTTCGAAAAGGAAGCTAGGAAGGGGGAGGGGTGTTACGATAATCTGGTATGTAGTGATGGGGAAAGAGGTGTAAAGACTGAGGATGGGGATAGGGGACAGGCAAACTTCTGATGAGCTTCAGGGGTGGGTGGAGGTGGGGAGCCTTTTGGAAAAAGTGTACCTAAAAACTTTAAGGAGGGTGCTGGGTTTAGAATGCATAATGGGATAATCATTTGAAGGGTGTGCATTTTAGAATTTATTTAAATGTAGAAGACGCTAGGTTTAAAATACATTAATAAATAGTTATTGGGGGGAAGGTGCTGGGAAGCTGTGATAATACATTTAAGAAATGGGGTATAATGGTCTGTTCAGAGGTGTGTGTCTGTATCTGTGTATGTGTGTCTGTGTGTGTGTGTGTGTGCATGTTAGATAGTCTTTGTGTGACAAGGTTATCTAGGGAATGGTCTACCTCAGGTATTGGTCATCACCAGTGTATGCTACATTGTGCAGCCTACCCAAAAGCTGCACACCCTTGTGGTGTGGTTATATATTTTGGGGGTGGAGAAAAAATAGTTACCCCAAAAACATGAAGTTAAAACTCTGTATGCCTGTGCAATTTAAAGAAATGGATGGCTTTGCTTCTGTAACCAACGCTGACTTAAAAAAATTGTCATAGCTTTTTTAAAGGCTGGAGGTGTAGGAAATATTGGAATGTCACAGTAAGAATGCATTTTAGGGTATTTTAATTGGTGATTTTTTTTCTTAAACCTTGAATATTCCCCCTTTTATTATTGGAATACGGTATAGCTCAGTGATCAGGACACTTGTATCCCCAAGCTAAGGTTAAGCAGCATTGAGCATGTTTACCAAGCAGATGAGTAACCATCTGCGCGTCTTGGCTTCACTAGTGACCCAGCTACAAGTGGGTACCTAATCTTTTAGAAAGATGACAAAGTTAGAGAAGTTGAGGTCTGTTACGTCCCTCCCCAACGACCACATAGTTTATGGAATTACTTTTACCTGTACCATTTATTCCACAAAATATGGTATAAAATGTTCTTTAATAATGTTGTACGTAGATTTACATGATTGCTGATATGTTATTGATGTGTCCTGTTTCCTGATTTCCCCGTCTTTTGCTAAGCTGTAGCTCAGGGACATGCTCGTTACCCAGGTCATAGCACTCCCAGCCCATTGACAGACTACTCCATCTGCATCTCTCCCAGCAGTCTCTGATTTCCGTTTGTCAATGCAGATGCATTAATCACGGCTTTTTTTGTTCAGTTAATCTGAAAAAAGAAAATGGAGCGAAAAAGTTGAGTCCCAATGTCATATTTTTAAATGGAGACAGAGATAAAAACAAAAATGAAAAATATGGAATGGGCAAAAGCAGTTGGAGGCCCCACAAAAGTGACTGTATTGGCAAGACTGAAGACAGATTTCATATGAATAAGCGCTAATTGCTGCATGATTTCCTGTAGGTTTTTTTGAATTTGTCCAACCTTTATACTGTGCTTTTTCTGTAATTGTTTTACTGCAAGTATGAAACTTCACTTCGAATGTTATGTTCCAAAATTTCAGTGTACAAGATTTGGTGAAATTATGTATTCTAGCAGATTACTAATAATGCAGTGTCGTACAGGGTTTTTTTTTTTTTTTTTGCTCGGTCCTTCTTGCTGACTTTTGTGCTTTCATAAAACTTGGGTTGTGTGAAAGTAGAAAATCGAGCATGTGTGGGTTTTAGTGACGTGTCATAAACTGTAAACTAGCAGTTTTAAGAAACACTTGGCTGTATGAATGTGTGTTTTCTGTGTGCTTTAAACTTCGATAAAGAAAATGCATGTCAGCAAGGAATGCTGGTGGACAGTAAGTCTTGTATCTAAAGTACTTGCGACGAAAACTATTCATGTCGGGCTATGTTGGAATGTTTTATAGAGTTGGTTACACGGCCATTGATAACGCCCACATTCTATCAGATAAAATGAAAAAGAAAAAAGACAGCAATGAACGACTTCATTTTGTGCTCAGTACTTCAAACTGAGTTGTCAAAAAAGCAATGAAATGAACATCAGCTTTTCCTAATCATGTCCCAAGAAATCTATAGTAAATGTTTCCATACAAAATAAAATATGTGATTCCAACATAGCCCGACATGAATAGTTTTCGTGGTAACATGATTTTGCTCCTGAAGCATTGTCTGTATTGGGCTTATCTGTTCCCCAGCTGTAAGGGACACGAGTTTGTTGTGTGGTTTCTCTTCCACCATTAGCTGGCTTTTCACTTTTTTTTTCTGCATAAACATTAAGCATAGTAACACTACATGTGACCCAGAAAATCTCTAATTTTCTACCAAGCTTCTCAGTTCCCTTTCTCGAATGAGTTACGCTGTGCTTTTGTATGTATACACTTTTTCAGTAATGGTTTTTTTTTGTATTTGGTATATCAATATTTGTTTCGGAGTTTTGATGTTTTTGTCTTTATTAAGCAGTTGTGCAATTGATTTAGTTACATGTAATCATTCCAAGCATTGCCCATCTTGTTCACCTTCAGATGAAGGCTGGTGTATGTGTGTAGCTTGTTGCCTGTATCATGTCTTATACAACCTGAAGGTAGTAGCTTAGCCATGTTTTAAACTATTCTTTTTGTGTGGAATTCTTAGTACTATTGCATTGTATCTCGTGGGCGTACTTAAATTGTGCAGTTAATCTCCCACTTTGTTTGCTACCACTTAAATTGTGCAGTTAATCTCCCACTTTGTTTGCTACCCCTTAAATTGTGCAGTTAATCTCCCACTTTGTTTGCTACCCCTTAAATTGTGCAGTTAATCTCCCACTTTGTTTGCTACCCCTTTCCCCGGTTGTATTAAGGATCAAGATTAATTTTGTGTGCATTGTTTTGAAATATATATTTGAAGCTGATTTTCAGTGTTTACTTCCATGAAAGGTAAACTGGGAACCCATTTGCCAGAATCATGTGCATTTAATTTTTTTTTTTAAATGAGTGAAGAAAATGTTTCCTTTAGATCAACAAAATGATTTCTGTAACCAGCATTGCTTCCATTTTTTTCACGTATGTCGTGGCAGCCTTGTACGAAATTGTCCCTAAAAATGGTTAGGTGGTGAGCACACACCACCGGCACTTGACTACCCAACTGACATTTTTTAACTGAAAAAATGCAAGGTTTGCACAACTTACAAGCTCATATTTTGTCCATATTTATTTGGGGTGTCTGTACTGTTTGGCTGTAAAGATAACACAGCTGGATTCAGTTTTTTGTCAGTTCTGTGTTTCAAAAGCATAATAATTATTGGATTGAACACAATGTGGTCTGAACTATTTCAAAAGATGGTGTAAGAATTTAAAAGTCAGTGGGTCGGTCATTGTGTCACTGCTGGTCAGAGCATTGGGAAAAGCCTACCTCCCCCTTCAGCCAAAATAAGGCTGGAGTAGGGTTGGGTAGCCGGCTCGCAGCTGAAATAATTACAACAAAATAAACTTCAGGACAATTTGTTATGACTCCAAAGACTACCTTTTATCATTTTACCTGTGTTCAATATTTTAATGGCCAAAGTATTTAATCTTATTAATTTTTGTGAATTCAAACGGGTTATAGCAGTTTGGTTTTGTCATTAAAATGTGTGTGTTATTATTTTTTTTAAATTGTGCGTGTGCGTGCGCGTGCGTGTGGTGTGTGTGTGTGTGTGTGTGTGTGTGTGTGTGTGTGTGTGTGTGTGTGTGTGTGTGTGTGTGTGTGTCTGATTTTTAAGATTGTTTAATATCTTAGTAGAAAGGGTATTAATTGATATTTGTCTTATCATACAACATGCTGTAATAATTTAGCTTATGTCGTAAAAATGCGCATATGTGGATCTCTCTCTCTCTCTCTCTCTCTCTCTCTCTCTCTCTCTCTCTCTTATTTATTTTTCATTTCATTTATTTACTTTTAAAAATATTAAAAAAAGAAAAAAAGAATGTACAATGGATATTGTAACCCGATATAATTACTTGACCAGTGAGTGAGTGAGTGAGTGTGTGGTGTGTGTGTGTGTGTGTGTGTGTGTGTTGTGTGTGTGCGTGTGCGTGCGTGTGTGTGCGTGTGTGTGCGTGTGCGTGTGTGTGTGTGCGCGTGCGCGAGGGTGTTTGCTAGTTTGATGTTGTTGTTGTTGTTGTTGTTGTTTGTTTTGTTTGTTTGTTTTTTGTTTTCTTTTTTTTTTTTCCTTTTTTCCTTCTCCCCTTTTTTCAAAATGTTATGTCCTTTATAACTTATCTTGATGATAGATGGTGGTGGATTGAAGTTTTAAGTCATTTAACCTATCATATTCTCATGTTTACTCTTTAATTATTGCGCTTATTATTCAAATCAAAATCATCATTGATTCTTACTTCTTATTTTCGTTTCTGAATGAGTGCCTTTTCATATCATTACCTTATCATTGTATCTCTATCTTATTTCTTACCTGTTGTTTGATACTTATGGTTTTCTTGCTTTTGGTATTTGGATCATTATGATTGTTCTTGTTTAATTGAGGTTATTTTTTTTATATCTTGATGTTATCCTTGAAAAGGGCGGGGACTGGATGTAAAAAAGCACACGAGTGCTTATCTATTATCCTCGAATAAAAGAATCTGCCTTGCCTTGCCTTGTTTCTCTCTCTGTCTCTGTCTCTGTCTGTCTGTCTCTCTATATATACATAATTATATAATCCTGCCTACTCGATCATTGGCTCCATCCTTCTCTCTATCAATCTCCTACATTCTCCATGTCTTTTACCCTTTTATCACTACTACTTTCATTTTGGTATTTCCCTATACATGGAATGTACTGTTTTTCACATGAATGTTTGGGTTTATAGATTTGTGATGCCTTATGTACCATCGTCCTAAGTGACTGCAATCTTCCTCTTCTTCTATAACAGTATATGTAGTATTTTTTTAATACATTGAGCTTGATTTAGAACTGGTTTGTATAGCTTTAAATGTTTATATTGCTATGTATTATATATATATATTTTATTATTTTATTTTTTTTAATTTGCTTTTCGGTTAAAATTTATCCTCTTTTTTCATTGTTAGGCTTTTGGCCATATTGTGAGCCTATAGGTTTCATTGATGATAATTATTGTTTAAAGAAGTGTTTTTATGGATGTTTCCAAATACTTTGTTGACAGGGTTTTTTATGATGTAATTTGAAGATTCTCTCTCTCTCTCTCCTCTCTCTCTCTCTCTCTCTCCTTCTCTCTCTCTCTCTCCTCTCTCTCTCTCTCTCTCTCTCTCTCTCTCTCTCTCTCTCTCTCTTTAAGAACATTGTATCTAAACATTGGTGTGTGTGTATGCGTGTGTGCGAGCGCGCGCGCGTGGAGTGTGTGTTTGTGACATTTTTATTTGAAGTTATCATAGAGTGTCTGAACAAATTTATGAAATGTAGCTATTTCGTGTGTTTGATTATGATTTGTATCAATATGCCTGTCAGTATTTTTATATAGTAAAACTGTCTTAGTTGCTGTGTTAGGATTTGTATTTTATGTGTATTATCATTTGAAAATATCTTGATTTTTCATCATGTATTGCACTATTTGAAAATGCATTAGATTATTTCTAATTACTTGACTTTTTTATTTTTATAAATGTTTCTATACATACTATATCTTGACGTGTTTTGCCTGCTTGTAGTTACTATTTTTTGGTCTTTTTGTTTGGGTATTTCTCTTAGTAATGGCTCTCCTTACTATTCGCTTGGAATGTATTGATTTTCATAAAATGAATGTTCTGATTTAAAGGTATGTGATGCCTTGTGTACCATGCCCTAAATGATTGCAATCTTCTTTTCAATAGTATACGATATTTTAATGCATTGAGTTAGATTTAAACCTGGTTTATATAACTTTAAATGCTGTTTCGTTGCTATTTGATATTTGTATATACAGTTTTGTTTTTTTAGTTCTGTTTTGTTTTTGTTTTGCTTTTTGATTGTTTGCGTCTTTGTTGTTGCTTCTCAGTTGCTTTTTTCTTTCTCATCTCCTATAGGTTTCATTGATGATAATTACTGTTTGAAGAAGTGTTTTTATGGATGTTTTCAAATACTTTATTGACTGGGTTTTTTAATGATGTAATTTGAAGATTCTCTCTCTCTCTCTCTCTCTCTCTCTCTCCTCTCTCTCTCTCTCTCTCTCTCTCTCTCTCCTCTCTCTCTCTCTCTCTCTCTCCCCTTTCCTTTCCATCTTCCACTTAAACATAATTATGCTTTCTTAGACTTATGGTTGGATAGGAATGTTTGGTTTTTATGTTAATGAGAAATTATATTTCACTGTTTAAATATAGAGATGTAATTTTGATTTGTTTGTTGTGTTTAAGGGTTTTTTGTTTTTTTTTGGTTTGTTTTTCATTTTATGCCTTCTTTACTTGTTCCCCCCCTACTACACACACACACACACACACACACACACACACACACACACACACACACACACACACACACACACGCGTACAATTTTTATGCCTTCTTTGCTTGTTTTTCCTCCTTTCACACACACACACTCACACTCACACTCACACACAAAAACACACAAACACACGCACACGCACACATACAGACACAGACACAGACAGACAGACAGACAGACAGACAGACAGACAGACAGACAGACACACACACACACACACACACACACACACACACACACACACACACACACACACACACACACACACACACACACACACGTGAAATGTATTATTTTTCATATGAATGTTTTGGTTTACAGATTTGTAATGCCTTGTGTATCATCGTCCTGAATACTTGCAATTTTCTTCATCTTCATTAGTATATATACCGTACTATCTTTTAATGTATGGAGTTTGATTTAAAACTAGTTTGTGTAACCTTAAATGTTATTTCGCTCTTATTTGATATTTCTTTTATACACTTTTGCTCTTTTGTTTATTTGTTTATTTTTCGGGGGTTTTCTTTTCATTGTTAGGCTTGGCCACATAGTGAGCTTACAGGTTTCATTGATAATTATAGTTTACATAAGTGGTTTGTGGGTGTTTTGAAATACTTTGTTGACTGGGTTTTTTATGATGTTATTTGAAGATTCTGTCTGTCTGTCTGTCTGTCTGTCTGTCTGTCTGTCTGTCTGTCTGTCTGTCTGTCTGTCTGTCTCTCTCTCTCTCTCGCCTTTCCTTTCCATCTTCCACTTTCACATATGCTATCCTAGACTTACGATTGGATAGGAGTGTTTGGTTTTTATGTTAAATAGAAATTATATTTTACTGTTTAAATATAGAGATGTAATTATTTTGTGTTTAAGGGTTTTATGTTTGGTTTTTATGTGCTTTTTTTTTCATTTTTATGCCTTGTTTTTCCCCCCTACACACACACACACACAAATTTTTATGCCTTCTTTGCTTGTTTTTCCTCCCTTCACACCACACACACACACACACACACACACACACACACACACACACACACACACACACACACACACACACACCATGGAATACATTACTTTTCATATGAATGTTTTGGCTTACAAATTTGTGATGCCTTGTGTATCATCGTCCTGAATAATTGCAATTTTCTTCATCTTCATTAGTATATATGTGTATGCTATCTTTTAATGTACTGAGTTTGATTTCAAACTGGTTTGTATAACTTTATAGATTGTTTTGCTGCTCTTCGATATTTCTTTTATACAAGTTTGCTCTTTTGTTTGTTTGTTTTTACTTTTCAAGGTATTTCTTTTCATTGTTAGGCTTGGCCACATAGTGAGCTTACAGGTTTCATTGATGATAATTATTGTTTAAAGAAGTGTTTGTGGGTGTTTTGAAATACTTTCTTGACTGGTTTGTTTTGATGACGATGTAATTTGAAGATGCTCTCTCTCTCTCTCTCTCTCTCTCTCTCTCTCTCTCTCTCTCTCTCTCTCTCTCTCCTCTCTCTCTCTCTCTCTCTCCTTTCCTTTCCTTTCCTTTCCTCTCCTCTCCTTTCCTTTCCTTTCCTTTCCTTTCCTTTTTTTCCCAATTCATCTTCCACTTCCACATATGTTATCCTAGTCTTATCATTGGATAGGAGTGTTTGGTTCTTATGTTGAATTGTATTCATACCATTTGAATATAGAAAGGTGTTTGTATTTTTTGTGTTTAAGAGTCTTTATGTTATGTTTATGTTGTGTGTGTGTGTGTGTGTGTGTGTGTGTGTGTGTGTGTGTGTGTGTGTGTGTGTGTGTGTGTGTGTGTGTGGTTTTTTGTTTTGTTTATTTTGTTTTGTTTGTTTTGTTTTTTCTTTTTATGCCTTTTTTTGCTTGTTCCCCCCCCCCCCCCCTCACACACCCACACACACACATGGAATGTATTTTTTTCATATGAATGCTTATGTTCATAGATTAGTGATGCCTTGTGTATCATCGTCCTGAATAATTGCAATCTTACTCTTTTTTCATCAGAATAGATACTATTTTTTGATACATTGTTTGATTTAAAAGCGGTTTGCTCAACTATAAATGGTGTTTCGTTGCTGTTTTTAAAAAAAACAGTTTTGGTTTTGGTTTTGTGTTTATTTTTTGGTTGGTATTTTTTTGTTTTGTTTTTGGGGTTTCTTTTTTTTTGGGGGGGGGGGGGGGAGGATTGATTGATTGTTTTTTTTTTTTTTTTTTTTGGGGGGGGGTATTTATTCACTTTTCGTGGGGTTTTTGTTAGGCTTTTGGCCACATTGTGAGCTTATAGGTTTCATTGATGATAATTACTGCTTAAAGAAGTGTTTTGTGGGTGTTTGAAACGCTTTGTTGACTGCTTTGTTTGACGATGTAATTTGAAGATTCTCTCTCTCTGTCTCTCTCTGTCTCTCTCTGTCTCTGTCTGTCTCTCTCTCTGTCTCTGTCTCTGTCTCTCTCTCTCTCTCTCTCTCTCTCTCTCTCTCTCTCTCTCTCTCTCTCCTCGCGCGCTGTATTTGTGGATGCTTGGGCATACTGGTGCTCACATTAGTGTTTGTGACTTTACTTGGATGAGTTTACCACTGGCTAAGATATTACTGGTTTTTGTGTGCTTTTCATATTATGATAGGTGCAGGCTGATGTCCCCAACCTGTGTTGTGGTATATAGTTATATCCGTTTACATGTTTACTGTTTTTATGTATGGCTTGTAATCCGCCTGAGTTTCGGTCTGAGATCAAATATTTGAATGAAAATGCCGTTTTGTTTTTGTTTGTTCCCATTCCGCAACAAAACAATTTATTCCACTAGAAAAACATTGTTATAAGTTGATGGAAAGTATTACAAAAATGACTATAAATAAAAACTTGACTATGAATTTTGTTTGGAGTTGCATGTATGAATGACTGTGTAGAATATGCACACTTCTGAGATGCATATATGCCTTCCCTCTGTACTTCTCTCTCTCTCTCTCTCTCTCTCTCTCTCCCTCTCCCTCTCCTCTCCCTCCCTCTGTCTGTCTGTCTGTCTGTCTGTCTGTCTGTCTGTCTGTCTGTCTGTCTGTGTCTGTCTGTCTCTCTCTCTCTCTGTTCCTGTCTAGTCTCACTCTCTCCCTTGTTCTTTATATTCAAATGTACTCCATTCACTGAGAATATACAGAGGTACTCAACTGCCTTTAGAAATCTCAAGCACTCTTTTACCCATTGTAAATCGAGTTACCCCAAAGCAAAGATCTTAAACCTATGCAGAGTAATGCAAAATCCCTTAATCATGAGATTTATGGAAATGGATTTATGGTGCAAGTGTTTAAAATGTCACTTTCAAATTTATTTGAATAATTTGGTGTCGATATGCGCATAACTGAAGAAAACTGCTTGGTAATGTCAGCCCATGCATTTTGAAAACAGAATTAGTGGTAGTAGCTAGCAGAAAGTTGGGTTTTTCGAAAGCTTTCGGTATCAGACTTCATACAGCAGATCACACACTTCATACCACATCTTGTTGGAGAAGACAAGAATGAAGCATGCCCTTAAAAGTAAACCATGTTGTTATGCCATTTCCGTTCCGGTTAGAGTTAGCATCATTGATCTCTGTAAATCTGTGAGTGAAAGATGACTGGGTTTACTAAAAGGCAGGACACTTTTTCTATTTGAAGTGATAGGAAAATTAACCTCAGAAGATTCAAGAGTGAGTAGGTTTATTGAAAGGCAGAACTTTTTATATTTGTGATATATGAACATTGGTGTTGAAAGATTTACAATAACTAGGTTTAATATAACTGGCAGAATTTCTACAAAATTGATGCAAAAAATACCCATAAAATTATCACAAAGCGGCAATATATGTTCCGTCAAAGACCATCCATCAAACAGGGACAAAGTGTCGACCGGGGAGACAGAAGAAGAAGAGGTGGAAAGACTAGAGAACATTACCGAATGGACAGACAGGGACCAAG
>CM060327.1:5628976-5646476 GCA_030674155.1 Stramonita haemastoma | reverse complement strand
CCAGGGCTCTAAGTTCACCAGCAGTGAGATTTTGTATATACAGTCGTTTTTTGCTCGCCATCAAAGTAGCCGCATTTCAACTTCGGGTATGACTTCTAAGCACGACACCAGTGAGCGAACGTTTTGATTTTATTTTTAAGCTTTGTCATTCGTTCCTACCGATACGAAACAGTATACTCTTCCGAAAGGCGGGACGGGTTTTAACGTGTGTGCAAAATGTTCTGCGTGCGTTCGAACATGGGACATGGAACACGGGACATTCTCTTACGAAGGACTTTCGAGGGAGAAGTGTCGGTACTGATGTTTAGTCCGGGGTGAAAATTGAACGGGTACTTCGGTGGTGGCTCAAACTTGGGCCGTCAGATTACAAGGGCAACACTCAAACCACTAACCGCCCCCAGAACACAGAAAAAAACAGCGATAATTATATACATAACAGACAAACAGACAGACTGACAGATACACCAACGCTCTATCACATTCGTTTGATCACAAATAATGTAAAAAGAAACGTTGAAGTATTACAGGATTTTTTTTTCAGAAACAGCAATTTATTTCAAGATGTGGCTTATCTTTCCGTCTATTTTATTTCGCCTTGTATATGTTCTTCTTAGTAAAAAGGAGGAGGAGGAGAAGAAGGAGAAGAAGGAGGAGAAGAAGGAGAAGGAGAAGGAGAAGGAGAAGAAGAAGAAGAAGAAGAAGAAGAAGAAGAAGAAGAAGAAGAAGAAGATAACGGTTGTGTTCTAGTTTGAGCTCTCACAATAAAAAGACATGTCGACTCAACTTGTCCCTTAAGTCCACAAAGCAGTTTTTTTGGATCGCAACGCTGGGCTTTTCAGGCAGAACTAAAGTAATAGAAAACTGGAGCCCATCCTCTCCAGGCAGTAGTGTGCATGCTGGGTATGTCTTAATCTTCCAGACCACAAGCCATGGCTGGCTGACTTTTGTAGGGAAGATGGATGGGGGTGAAGTGAGTGCGTTTGGTGTTCAGCGTGCGGTTGCAAACGAGACCTTGATTTATAGTTTCTCCCATGGGGACGTTTGGCGGAGTGCAGTGTAGTCAGTACCAATACCAACTCGACGGGGACAAATCTTCTTGAATAAGACACCATGGTAGAATCTCAGACTCACACCCTCCATTACTATCGAGTTGCACATTTGACACTTTAAATCCCTAGATTATACCCTCCCTTCTCAATGAAAAGAAATGGAGTGGGCAGAAAGGTAGCCCAGTGGCTAGAGCGTTTTACATGTGACCTGACCGCGTGGGTTCGAGCCAACATCGAGATGCCCATTTAAGGGGATTTTTTCCCATGGATTAACATAAGTACTGACTCTATGTCCCTGAAAGGCCTTATGATGAGACTATAAACCAAGGTCACGCGTATGAACACAAGCAGAACTTGATAAAACGCGTGTCGTAAGAGTAGGTCATTGCTTGCCAGTAGAAACTGATGACATAATAAGGAAAACATAACTGCATGTATACTAGTGTCTTGTTTAGAAATCATCCCCAAAATTGGAATGTGGGATCTGAATGGTGAGTAAAGGGTCGCATACACAACATCTTGCCACTGGTGGACCTTGGAGATCTAGCCGAACAACAGCAATAACAACAACAATATAATTATATATATATATATTATTAAGAAAACAAACAAACAAGCAAAACGGGTAGACAACAATCTACCAACCCGCCAACCACCTTCCAGCCAGCCGGCTGATCGAACAAGCACGCAAGGAAAACAACCAGTCAACTCACAATCAAAGATGTCAGAAGTTTTCTGTTTAAAGCTTCACGTCATTCACTTTTGACCCCCACCAGCTCCCGTGTATTTTGTTTCATCATCATCATTATCATCATCATCATCATCATCATCATCATCATCATCATCATCATCATCATCATCATCATCATCATCATCATCATCTTTGACATCTTTGTCATTATCACCATCACACTATCACCATCACCAGTATTACCATCACAACCATCATAGACATCCTCGTGGTTGAATTAAGACACAAATCTATGCAGTGGCCCCTCAACCAGTGTATCCAAGCAGAATGGATTGCATAATTATCAAACTTGGATACGTTTGAAGTCAACGCTGTAATTAACTTAGATATAACCTCTCAGTCTACACCATCAAGGCTTTGTACTGGCCCTCCTCTTGTCTGTCCAAAAAGCTTTGTAACTCTGTCAGGGGGGGAGTCATTTTTAAACATTTCCTAGGCGATGTCCTTTGTCTACAAACTGTACAAATATGCTACACGATCTCTGTCATAGGCGCCACTCTGTAGATGGATGAGCCACTCTTGAATGTGCTGATACACTTTCAGATGATCACTTGGTATATTTTACATGTCTGCTATCTCCATTGCTGTTACGAATAGCGACCTTTCTTCCCGCATTCGGGATATTCTGACTGCATTGATGGCTATGGGTACTACTGCTGTGTATGCTGTTATTGCTACTGCTGCTGCCACCATTTCCACAAGTCCTGGACTATGCTGCTTCGGCTAAAGCTACTACTTCAGATTTTTAGACTGTGGTTAACCATACAACTCGAAATTAAACTGGAATGCGCATCATAAACAGGATCAAGTTTTTTTTAAAAACATTTGATTGGCTCATGCACGTACACACAGACAAAGATACACACACACACACACCTCATCTGAAACATCCCATCTCCCCCCACCCCCAACCCCATCCCTCACCCCCAAATCACCATCACCAAATCACACAAGGGTCAACAGACACCACTACTAACCAATCATCCCCCCTCTCAGGGCCCCGCTCCATTTCTCTCTAGGGCCTGGCCCAGACAGCCCCCTTTTTCCTTTCTCCTTCCCTGTCTTTCTGTCTCTGGCCCTTCAGGATCGGCCCCTAAGGCCTCGTTACCTTGCAGATATCTACCCTGCATCCCCCTCTCCCCCCCCCCCTCATCACTCAGCCTGTCATGTAGCAGGGGCGGCGGTGCCCCCCCCTCTGTCCCATCAGTCTTCCTTACAGCCCCCTCCGAGACTGGGTAGACCTCTGGCTGATGACAATCCTCTGTACTATACACTCTGCTTCTCTCTCACCCAGACTGTTACCCATAACTCCCTTACTTTCTCAGAGGTTTTATGAAGTTGTTTTCATTTTTGTGTATTTGATGTTGTTAGGTGTTTTTTCATGTTCTGATCATGTCCATAATTATGTTTGGACGCATGTAAAACGTGGACCATAAAAGCAGACATTGAAAGAAGACCACAGGCAATGGAAATGAGATCCTTTCGCAAACTCCTTGGTATTTCATTGAAAGAAGACCACAGGCAATGGAAATGAGATCCTTTCGCAAACTCCTTGGTATTTCATTGAAAGAAGACCACAGGCAATGGAAATGAGATCCTTTCGCAAACTCCTTGGTATTTCATACACAGATCATATCACTACCGAGGAAGTGAAAATTAATAAAAAACGCGATTCGACCACAATAAGAGCTCCAGACTTCAGTAAAAAAGAACAAAGCAAAACAAAAACAACTGCAAACTGAAGTGGAAGGGGCACGTCACACGAACATCTGAACTGGCCGATACTGTCCTACATGGAACAGTACAAGGAGAGTGACAAAGAGGCAGACAGAGAGAACGATGAGAAGACAACATCAGAGAGTACACTGGCCTTGAGTGGAACAATTTGCTACAGAGAGCAGATGATCATAGAGAATGGACGAAGCTGGTTGCAAAATTTTTTTTCGGTGCCCCCACCGCCTACAAGACTATAAAACAGGTGAAGGTGAAGGAAGTTGATTTTTTTATAGCTTAATTGCCCTGGAAGGTCACCCAGTATACTGATGAAAGTGATTCTGTCTCCCCCATAGGCTGCTACAGTGGATTCCCTTCTTTCTGAAAGGTTTATGTAGTTTTCACTGTTTGTCCACTTGTTGGTGTTGGGAGTTTCCCAACTTAACACCTCCTAGTCAGTGTACTGATGACAATGATTCCAATAGTCTTGCTGTCAGTGTAGGAGAAGGGTGTGATAATGGCATCTTTTTTCTTGAAGGTTTGTGTTGTTTTTGTTTTGTCTATCTGTTGTTGGATGTTCTGCAGTTTAATACCCAGAATATCCATTCTGTGTCACGTCATTTATATCACACAGGATCGGAAGGAATTACTGTAAGATTTAGTTTAAAATTTAGCCTATTTAGATACCTTTATTTTATCTTTCTCTCAATTCAACGACTAGAGATGTTTTTCAAAATTTTAGAAATTATTTTCTCATAAAAAGGGTTTTTTTTTTTATAAAAAATATAACCACAGGTAAAGAATCATGTAGCTACTATTTCTTCTGATTACATTGCAAACATTGAGTTTATACTGTGTCTATTTTTTACTCACCATTTGATCCTTTCATCAAGATGTCCAATAAAAAACCTTTAAGTAAATAAAAAGAGTACATATAAAAAAATGATCCTTTCATAAAAATGTCCAATAAAAAATCCTCCAACAGATACATCTTCGAAACCATTCTCCTCAAATTCTTTCCCTTTATCCTTTTTCTACACATAATTATCACCTTTAGAACCTGGGGTCAAACTGAAAGGGGGGGGGGGGGTACTTTCCTACTCTTACACACACAACTCAGCCTTGACTGAGAAAAGAGACATGACTGGAGGGATCAAGTCTATTTCCCAGAGCATGGCATCTACTCACTGGCAGAAAAGACCTGCCAATCTGGGCTTCATATTCCAGGCTGTAAAAGGAGCCTTGATCTTACTGCCAACCCAATCAGAGACACACACAAAGAGGAAGCTATGAGAGAGAGCGAGAGAGAGCGAGAGAGAGAGAGAGAGAGAGAAGAAAAAGCAGGGGCGGAACTGACGTCACATAACTGACAAGCATCAAGAAGAAGCTTGTCATTTTACTTCCCTGCCTTATGCTTGAGACTGCGCATGCGTCTCGACCCATAGGGTCATATGTTGTCCCCTTTACAAACATGTAGACTCTGCTCTATATTGTTAACATGATTAGAATTGTTAGAAATAACCTTTAGAACACGTTCATGGGATCTGAAAAATGCAAACAGAAAAAAGAAGTACCATTTTGCTCTAAAACATAGGGTTAAAACACTGTTGTTGAATCCTGCGTGTCATTCATTTACGATTGTGTTTCTTGATATAATCCTCCCAAATAATGATAATAATAATAATAATAATAATAATAATAATAATAATAATAATAATAATAATAATAATAATAATAATAATGATAATAGTAGTAGTAGTAGTCGTAGTAGTAGTAGTAGTCGTCGTCGTCGTCGTCGTCGTCGTCGTCGTCGTCGTCGTCGTAGTAGTAGTAGTAGTAGTAATAATAATAATAATAATAATAATAATAATAATAATAATAATAATAATAATAATAATAATAATAATAATAATAATAATAATAAAAAATAAAATAAAAATAATAATAATAATAATGGTATATAGAATTTATAAATTGCAGAATCTTGTAAAAAAAAAAAAGACAAACGAATCGAAGCGCTTGCATTCAAATCATTTACACGCATGCAACTTTCCACAAATATCAAGAATGAAACGATATCAGCTTTATGCACACATATACAATAAATAAAATCTATATACGCGCGAACACACTTAGGTAGACGTGGGGTGGTGAAGTTGAAGGAGGCTGTTGAAAAATAGGGACAAATATAAGAGGGGAAAACTCAGTTTGGAAATAAGTGTGTTTTGAGGCTGGATTTAAAAGTATCAAACGTAGGCTTTTGGCGAAGTGAGAGAGGAAGGTTATTACTTGTTTACCCCTACAGAGATGAAAGGAGATAATTTCAATACCATCAGAATCAATCTCAATCATGAAAAGCAGCAGTAGTAACAAGAACAATAAATCCATCAATTTAGCCATCAACATCGTCACAACAACTAAACCATTATCACTGTCACTACTGTCTGCAACAGCGATGGTATGGTGTCAGTGATGGTGATAGTGCGATTTTGCGTATGCCACCAGTTTTGCTCAGCATGAGGGTAGCTGCATTTAGACCTCGGGGATAGCTGTAGAATCATGTGTATACATTTGTGCAAGTGCATGCACGAATGTACCATAAATGGACTACTGTATACACTTGCGAATGCGCGCGCGCGTGCGCGCGTGTTTGCGTGTGTGCGTGCGTGCTTGCGTGTGCGAGCGCGCGTGTGTGTGTGTGCGTGCGTGTGTGTGTATGTGTGTGTATGCCTCCATGTAGAAGTGTGCATGCATATTTCTTATTTTCCTTGCTAGTTGACATGTGCATTCCAGCCCTTTTTTTCTCTACTGCTTTCTAGTAAAAAAAAAAATCAAAATGAAGAGCTTTGGGTACTCTATCTAATGCCAGACAACCGAGGAGAAACTTAAGATTTTGACGTTGAACGCCTTATGTCAAACGTCAGACAGTTTGCAAGCTGTCCTATTCTCTTTGTGTTGTGTGTTTGTTTTGAATAGTTGTTATGTCTTCAAGCGCTTTAACACATTTCGTAGCTTAGAAGACGAGATCATTATAGTAAAAAGAGCCGTCACTACGTCAGCACACATTTTCCTTCAAAGGCCGGAAGCTAGAATACTAGAGCTAGTTTCCAGAGAGACTTAAAAGATAACAATCATCTCAGATGCCGAAGTTGGATGCGCTGGGCCTGACTTGCCAGGCACTTAACTTTAAGGCGGCGCGACGCATTTTCACTCATATAAGAGACCACAATAGTTGCCGTTTGAGCGTCTGACGACGAAAAAAAATATTACTAGAGCAAGAACTGCATGGACTACCGAGGCTCAAATTCAATGCTTCACCAGTCTTCACTGAAGCCAAGGTCTGGGAACTAAAAGCAGCTTGTAAACACGGTCATAAAAAGCGGCAAAGTCATTTTCACTTGGCCTTTGGTCTAGACAGAACTTGCGACAGCAGACATTGAATGTCATGAGGATGTTCACTGGGTTCTCTGGCGAAGTCTACTTTTTGTCAGGATTGGGCTGGCTAGGGATGCTCGTGTGTTTGTGAGCGTGCTTTGTTGAAATGCATGCAATCCACAAACTGCCATGGCACGGTGGTTAGTGTTTTGGGTTACAGGCTGAAAGGTTGGGATTCGAACCCCATAATCATAGAGAGTTTTGGGACTCTGGCTGGCTACTGCCGAATCTGAGTTTGGTATGAGGTCCTTGGAGAGACTGGGACCACACCGTCGAGCTTCTTCTCCTTTCCGGCTGCAATTTAGAGAATGTTACAAAAATTATCTAACCAAATACTGCAGGTGTCTTTATCTCTCGAGTCCGACTCACACCAAGCTATATTATGAGAGGAAGTGCAGACTACAACCCTGTCAATCATTAGTCTCAAAGCTTATGCACTTTCATATCAACAGCATTCATCATCTTCCTCCCCATTGATCATCATGCAATAGAAGAAAACTATCCCTGGTTCGGTGGCTCCAGCTACTCTGGTCTCATGATGACCTCGGTGTCAGTTTCCCCATACACGTCAGTGCCTGTGGTCAGTTTGTATCAAAGGCTTGGGGTTTGGACGTTCTACGGGGAGCGGTGATTGGAAAGAAATCATTGTCTCACTCAGTCTGGCTCCGAGTCTAAGCTATCACTGTCCTCAGTAGGCTTAGGGGGCTTAGTAGGTAGTGTCCTGTGTATGTCCTCTCAGAAGAGATACAACTGAACACCCATAAAAGGACCTAGCAGCAGTGCAGGGCTTCTGTGGCTGGTGACTCCGCAGAACACTCACAATGATAAGCTACTTCAGGATTTCTGGACTGGAGGAAGCAATATGACGTATGGCTGTGTTGGAGAGATGGAGAGATACGGCGTGTAAACAGCAGGGCAGGACAGTCACAGATGATAATGCAGGAAACACAGAAAAAAGAAGAAAAAACAAGCAGTCGTGTACGCATGCACACACATTTTACACACAACCCCCCCCACCACTGCCCACCCCCCACACACACAACACTCCACCCCCACCCCACACACGCACTCACACACACGCCTTAATCTTCCTCACATCTCCTTCCGTATACTTTACTTTTTTTCTTTCTAAAAGAGCAGACCATCTAGATAGGGTAGGAAGGTGATGGTGAAGAACTGAGAGCTGACAGTGGATAGGGTTGAGGAGGCTGCTGTCTGCTGTCTCTGTGACCCAGACAGTGTCATCGCCCTCACCACATCAGACATGATGGCCTGTCTTCTCCCCTTACATCACTGTACTGCACTACACCGCACTGCACTGCACTGCACTGCACTGCACTGCACTGCACTACACCGCACTGCACTGCACTGCACTGCACTACACCGCACTGCACTGCACTGCACTGCACTGCACTGCACTACACCGCACTGCACTGCACTGCACTGCACTGCACTGCACTGCACTGCTCTACACTGCGTCTGGCCACAACTTGCCTGACAAAAGCCAAAGGTTTAGAGTAGGGAGATATGGAGAAGCTGGTTGTGGTGGTGGTTGTGGTGGTGGTGGTAGTTGTTGTGGTGGTGGTGATGGTGGTGGTGGTAGTTGTGGTGGTGGTGGTGATGGTGGTGGTGGTAGTTGTGGTGGTGGTGATGGTAGTGGTGGTGGTGGTGGTGGTGGTGGTGGTGGTGGTGGTGGTGGTGTGTGTGTGTGAGAGAGAGAGAGAGAGAGAGAGAGAGAGAGAGAGAGAGAGAGAGAGAGAGAGAGAGAGAGAGAGAGAGAGAGAGAGAGAGAGAGAGAGAGAGAGAGAGAGAGAGAGAGAATGAATGAATGAATGAACATTTTTTTTTTTTTTTTTTTTTTTTTTTTTTTAATTGAGGGAAAAGATTAAGCACAATGGTGGCTTGTTTTCATCCAGCCCTCTTTTAGAAAAAAAAAAGAAAAAAAAAAAAAGAAAAAAAAAAAGAAGTGAATCGATCAACCAATCAATCCAAATGCATAATTCAAGTATAAAGCTATGAAAATCAAAATTTGGTGAATAAATCAACCAATCGTAAGATTTGAGCATAAAGCTATAACATTTGAAAAGAGAGAGAGGAAGGGAGTGAGAGGAATAAGGTGCGGGCTGTTATTATCTTTTTCAGCTCCTGAAGAGGGTAAGAAGAAATGGACAAAGAAAAGAGAAAAATAGAATAGAGGGAAGGAGGGAGAGGAGGAGTAAGAGGAGGGGGAAGAGGAGAGAGAGAAAAGGAAAAAAAAAAAAAAAAGGATCAGGGAAACAATAAGAACTACAATTATACAAGTTACTACCTACTTAAGTCAAGTGAGCAAAATCATAACATACCCAAGATTATACAAAAGTTTCATCATAAATCTGAAATATAATGTGCACCTAGACAGTTCAGTGAAGTAGAAACGCTTTACATAAGAGACAAACATAATGGTGGGGGGAAGAGAGAAAAGTTGGGGAAGGGGGAAAAGAAGAATAGGAGAGAGGGGGGGGGGAGAGGAGGAGTGAGGTAGAGAGGAGAGAGGAGAGAGAGAGAGAGAGAGAGAGAGAGAGAGAGAGAGAGAGAGAGAGAGAGGAGAGAGAGAGAGAGAGAGAGAGAGAGAGAGAGAGAGACAGACAGACAGACAGACAGACAGACAGAGACAGACAGACAGACAGACAGACAGACAGACAACAGAAGGAAAAAAATAGAACAGACAGGGAGACAGTAGAACAGGCAGAGAGATAGGCAGGAAGACAGAGAGACAAAAGAAACCCTGGAGCGAGATGGGTGTAGAGAGGGGAGGGTGGTGGTAGGGAAAGAGAAGGAGGGAGAATAAAGAGGGGACAAAAGTACTGGGGGGTGGTGATTAAGAGTTGACATAATACTTACACATGATTGAAATTACATGATACTAGTTATTAATGGTGTTGCAAATGGAAATCAATTTCATCAAAATAGTGATATATTGTCCATAAGATGTACGTGATAAACTTTTTTAAAAACAGAAACACTGCAAGCTTTGTGAAGGTTGAGGGTTGATATCTCATTCCATAGTGTACCACCAGAATATGTGAGAGTGGATTTAAATAAGTCAATTCTTGGAAGTGGCACCATTATCTTATTGGCATGACGATTGACATTGATTGTGAATCTGTTTTGAAGCAATGGGGGAGCTAAACCGGACATGATTTTATACATAAACACTGCCTTATTATGCTTAAGCTTGGATCTTAATGGAAGAATGTCAAGTGCTTTATAATCAGGAATGGTTAATGATGAAGATTTTAAGAGAACAAGTTTTAGAGCTCGTCTATGCACACTGAACAATGGCTTGAGAACATTTGCGCTAGCCGAATCCCAAATCGTTGAAGCATAACTCATATGGGATATAATATATGCATTGAAAAACATTTTCCTAGCGTTTAGGTCTAAGAAATGCTTTATTTTGGATAACTGGTGTACACATTTTGATACTTTTTTGCATAATGCAGAGATGTGGTACATCCAAGAAAGGTTATTGTCAATTGTAATTCCAAGAATTTTATGATGGTCTACTTCATCAATTTTGTTGTTATTAATATAGATAGCCGTAGAATTGTTTGAAAGATTTTGTCGCTTTTGTCGAGTTGTTATAATTAAGTACTTAGTTTTTTTGGGATGAAGACTCATATGATTTAACTCTGACCATCGAAGCAGGCAGTGAATACTTTCTTGCAGAGCAGATGTAACTTCATTCAATTGAGAATGATTGGTATGGATAGTTGTATCATCTGCAAATAACTCGCACTGTGTGTTTAGAGATAAGGGTAAGTCATTTATATATATAGAAAAAAGAATAGGCCCTAGAACAGATCCCTGGGGGACGCCATAGTTATTGGATAGTACTGCCGATGTCTTACCTTTATCAGAAACGACTTGTTTTCTTTCAGAAAGAAATGATAACATGAGTTTGACAGTACTATCTGACAGACCATAGATTTTAAGTTTTTTTAGTAATAGAGTGTGGTCAATCACATCGAACGCCTTAGCAAAGTCTACTATAATAACTCCGGTGATTTTGTTATTATTGATATTAGTAAGCCATTGATCAACCAAGCTTGTCAAAGCAGTTTGGCAGGAATGGTTAGCTCTGAAACCAGATTGATTAGGATGTAACAAATTATATCGGTTTAAGTGATGGAGAATATGTTTATTGATGTGATTCTCTAAAGGTTTTGATAATATGGATAGAATAGAGATTGGTCTATAATTGTAGGGATCTGAACGGTCACCAGATTTAAAGATAGGTATAACTTTGGCAGTTTTAAAAGCTTTAGGAATGGTGTTAGCAGAAATGCATAAATTATAAATGTATGTAAGAGATTCTGCGATGACGGGGGCAGCTATTTTTAGAATTTTACCATCAATGCCATCAAGACCTTTCGTATTTGTCTGTTTCAAATGAGTAAGGGAATTGTAAACATCATTAATACACATAAGAGGGATATCTAAATTTGATAAAATGTTTTTAGATCTACAGTAATGTTTTAATGTTTCAAGCTTGTTAAGATGTGATCTGTCTATTGGTACTGTAGAAGAGGAAATATTGCAGAAATGGGCATTAATATCGTCAACGGATATATCTTTGAGCGATGAACTTTGAGATGTTACATTTTTATTTGTCAAATAGTTAATTGCTTTCCAAACAGATTTATTGTCTGACTTAGAGTAAACTAGCTGTTGGAAGTACTTTTTTTTACTTATGCGTTTCATATTGTTTACTATATTTCGCTGTTCTTTATATTCTTCCCTGGTTCCTGTAACTGATAGCTGATTTCTTAATTTTATGGCATTTTCTAACTCCTCAGTTATCCATGGTAGAGAGAGAGAGAGAGAGAGAGAGAGAGAGAGAGAGAGAGGAGAGAGAGAGAGAGAGAGAGAGAGAGAGAGAGAGAGAGAGAGAGAGAGAGAGAGAGAGAGAGAGAGAAAACAAAGAGTTAAAGTATAGCTATTAATCTGCAAATAGAGCAAAATAAAAATTCGGACAGAAACATCTCCAAAAAAGTTACCCCTAAAAATCAACATTCCTTACTCGTTGTTAACTTCAGAGACGAAGGTAATTATACAGATTTAAATACAAACAAAAAAGCTCATGCTTCATGTACGCACAAGCAGAGCTGCATTATTGTGAAGCCGCTGGAATTGGATCCTAACGAAAAGTGGCGCCTATCTCCAGCACACGACACCATTAAAGATGACTACTCAAGCTACTACCAAAGCCACCACACCACACCACTCCATAGCCCCTCACTCTTCCCCTTCCACTTCATCCCTGCGTACTTTTCATCTCTGAAGGCAATGAACTACCACAACCCTTGTAGGACATTCATCAGCTTCTAGCACACTTCTGGCACTGACCACACAATGGCCAGCACATAACTACTGGCCAGTTATCGTTTTTTTCCCAGTCTACCCAAGTTTGCAATCTTTCCCAACAGTCTCACTTAAAGGTCTCCCCCCTCTGTATAGCTTTCAACTCTGAGACAGTCTCTAGGGTCTCGTTCGTTCTCTTGGGTCTCATTCAGTCTCTTGTGTCTCATTCAATCCCTTGGGTCTCATTCCTCTCTGTATCTACGCGTCATACTAGACCTCTATCTATCGTTTTACAGTCTGAATGTTCTGCCAGCCTACCTTGTCTCACCAATCTTCATTCTGAGGTCCTGGGAGGCCTGTGTATGCTGACTGCTGTTCGTAGTCTTGTATCATTATTGTGACATTGATCTCAGAAGGGGTGGACAGTGGTTCTCTGTGCCAAAGTGTAGAATATGCCTTTTTCCAATAAGCAGAGGAAGGTCGTTTGTTTGGTTTTGTTGTTGGTTTGTTTATGTTGATTGCTAGTGATGGTATGAGTTTCCTTTTCTGGAATTGTGCTTGGGTCATTTTCCTTTTTTTTTGACTTGACTTGACTTATGCCTATAAATTCTCTGACAAACAAAGGGCCCTAACAACACCCCTCCAACAGACTCGGTTCTGGGAGGTCCTCTTCAGCTCATCCCTCGTCATTCTGGCTGCCTTCGTCTCTGTTCTGTTGTTTTTTTCTTAGATTGGTTATATTTTCACCTAGGACTTAATTGCTATTCATTGCTGCCCGCACGATTGTGTCCTTGGTTAAATAAAATTTTACTCGAAAAATAATCATGTGTGTATATGCATGTGTGTATGTAAGAGAGAGAAAGAGAGGGGGCAGGAAGGGAGGGAGAGAGAGAGAGAGACAGAGAGAGACAGAGAGAGAGAGAGAGAGAGGGGGGGGGGGGGGGCGTGAGGTGAGGGGGGAGAAAGAAAGAGAGAGAGAATTATGGGCAGATAATAAAAACTGTATCAGCATTTAACAGAAGGGGGAATAAATCGTGACGTATCTCATTGTCGGAAAAAGAAAACACAGAAGTTTTACAGACAGCCTTGACTGCACGACTTTTTCTTCTTCTGTCGAATTCACATATGTTATTTTCTAAGTTTGCTGGAAGAAGATGAAGAAAACGAAAAGACAAAAAAACGAAGAGGAAAAACACAACATTATAAAGGAGGCGAAAAACAACAACAAAGAAACAAAAACAAAAGCTTAGAGAAAAGCAGAAAAATGAAAGAAAATGAAAAGTGGAAATAAATGAAAAAAAAGAAAGAAAAAAGAAAGAAAGGAAGAAAGAAAGACAAGAAAAGAAAAGAATGAAAGAAAGAAAGAAAAGAAGTAAGCTGTTTCAAAGTAAACTCAAAACAAAACAGATTACTCATAGATTTCTGTCTCCCTTTAACGATGATTCATTGTACACTACTGCTCCTTGGCATTTTCTGTAAAAATCCCACCCTCAATCACACATCTAACTAAAGCAGCGTTTTCTTCAGATCCCATTCTGAATCCCACCTCCAACCACAGCAGCGTTTTCGCAAGATCCCAAGCTGAATCCCACCTGCAGTCAAAGAAGCCATTCAGTTTATTGGAAACTATACAGGATTTTCCGATCTCTAGGGAAGCTTGCAATGTGGCAGTTATAAATGGAGCGGTTTGGGGGAGTTATCAATACAATCTGGACAGTGAAAAGGCTTCAGGAAATTTATGTCTTAACTGAATGCTGAGTGGCTTAGATGCATGGGAGGACATTTTAAACGAATTTTCTAGAAAGAAATAAAAAGAGAAAAAAAAGGAAGTAGCGTCTCTCTCTTCCAATGTTTTCAATCTTTTTTGTTATCTTACTGAACTTATCAAGCCTTTATCCTCAGTAAGAGTGTGTGTGTGTGTGTGTGTGTGTGTGTGTGTGTGTGTGTGTGTGTGGTGCGTGCGTGCGTGCGTGCGTGCGTGCGTGCGTGCGTGCGTGCGTGCGTGTGTGTGTGTGTGTGTGTGTGAATGAGTACGTTGTTGTTTGCAGTTATTGTTGCTACTCTGCCTTGTCCCCATTTTATATAAGCCTTTCTTCCATTCTCTTCACCTACTACGTACGTCATATATTGTTATGTGGGTGTGAAAATTTTTCTCCTATTTGTTTGTCTGCTGTCAGTTATTGTCTACATTGTCACGATTGTTGCAGCCACACTTTTAGATAATGATGGCGATTGTGTTTATTTGTGAATTTGTCAGAAAAAAGGAATCTAAGTAAGCTGAAATACAAAATGGTACAGAGATTGTCTGTAGTATTGTTCTTTAGTCTTGTTTGTGGTGCAGCTAACTAGAGCAAATCTTTAGTAGGCATCCGTCAGTCTCATAAGACTATGGAGTTGCGCTCTAGACTTTAGAGCGCAAAGCCTGGTTAGTAAGTATGGAGGGCAAGCAGATATAGCCACATACACACTCATGCAGCAGACCCCTACCCCCCCCCCCCCCCCCCGCCCCCCCTGTCTTCTTCACTCCGCTGGAATGGTCGATTGAAAAGGCCATCACCGATACGAATGGTTCCAGTGCCGTCGCAGGAGTCGTTAGAATGTTGCCATATAAGGTGCAAATCGAGAGACAATAATAAGATAGTTGCTTTGTGTTGACATGTACCTTTAAAATGATTCTTGGTCTCTATTGACAGAAGTTTGTCTTTAAGTGTGTTTCATGAGTTTTTAGGAAGAAAGCACACTGTTGTGTTGCACACAAGTAGAGAATACGTTATTGGATGGTTTTCTATGTGTGGTTATTTTATTCGTTAATGTAGTGTAATAAGAAACTCAATGGTCAGAGCATTCGCTTTCCCCAAGCTAATGTTAAGCAACATCGTGCGTGGTTACCAAGTGGATGGGTGACCGTTTGAGCGCCTTGGTTTCAGTACAGTCCCCCAGTTCACCCAGCTGTTCATGGGTAATGGGTACCTGCCCTCTTTAGGGTGAGGGAAAATAAAGCAGCGAGGGAGAGGAAATGGGCACCACCTTCAATATGCTGGCCCCTAGAAAAAGCTTAGGTCTCTGATGCCTCGCTCCCCTACGACTACGTAGGTTATGGAGCACCTTTACCTTACCTTTACTACTAATTATGAGCACAATCGTCTCCTCTTCATTCCAAGCACCCAGACTACTGGCAGCAATAGGTTTCAGCTATCGTAAGACGCTAACAAAAGTTCTTCACTGTTTCAAGTACAGACTCAAGCAGCTTTTGACCCAAAACATTTAAGAACTAGTTGTTTCCTTCATTGTTCTGACAATGTTTCTTGGTCACATCTGATCATTACTGTAGATTGGTATATTTAAGGATGCTCTCTCGGGTTTTATTTGGTCTCTCTGTCTAACACACACACACACACACACACACGCGTGCACGCACACGCACAGGCACATACACACACAAACACACAAACACACAAACACACACACACTCTCTCTCTCTCTCTGTGTCTCTGTCTCTCTCGCTCTGCCTCACTCTCTTTCTCTCTCACCCATTCCTTCATTCAGTCACTCACTCAAACACAATCAACATGACTAGACAACCTTGATATAACTATATCCATGGGATTTTTAGCTTTTGTATTTGTATTTCAAAATTATTTGTTTGATAAAATTTCTATAAGCAAGTCATCTTTTTGGGTAATAAGAGAAATAGCTTTGGCAAATCGGTTTTTAAAGTACATACTTTCACCAGATGTCTCAGATCCTTTGAAAATTGTAAAAGTATGTCGAGTGTTGTGTTGTTTAAATATAAACTTCCAAAATTGAATCAGAGAACAATTAAAGTAGTGCAAATATATTATTTGTAGTTCCAGTTTAAATTTCGGTGGTTTTTGCATTTGTACACTCATCAAACTCGTTTAGCATTGATCTATAACATCAGGATAACATTTTATTGAAAGTTTTTTCGTTACATATATAAGAAAAAAAACAAATGAAGAAAATAAAAATAAAACTGAAGAAAATAACATAAACGCTATCTCCCAAACAAAACAAACTAAAAAAAACCCACCTCTTTTTCCACCCCAGACGAAACAAACCAAAGAAACCCCAGTAAAGCAAAATGAAAAAGACCTGTCTCATAAACAAAGCAAGGTTGAAAAAGAGAAACTAAAGCCAAACAAAACATATGTCTTTTTCCTTACAAAAAGCAGGAAAACACTTAAGCAGTGTATTAAACTTATTCGTCTTTTTCGTGAGAGGTCACAAACAACACACTGATATCGTTCCATCAATCTTTCTGTTCCGAGGTCGCTCTTGATATATCGAAACGTAATTCTTGTTGTTGTTGTTGTTGTTGTTGTTGTTGTTGTTGTTGTTGTTGTTCTTCTTCTTTCTTCTTCTTCTTCTTCTTCTTCTTTCTTCTTCTTCTTCTTCTTCTTCTTCTTCTTCTTCTTCTTCTTCTTCCTCGCAAGTTAATCTCGTAATTCTTCTTTTCATTTCTTCTTGTTTATTGTTCTTCTTCGTTCCTTAATTTACATAGCAATACTGTGTAGAGTGCGTAGTGCCAGATTTTTTCCTGCGCTTACCACTCTGCAGGAGGTCTGCCCGCTGGCCTCAGCCGACACTTTCTAATTAATTAAGGGCAGCTCATCAGAAAGTTTATATGAAAACAATTTCAGATTTGCATGAAACAAATGACAGGAGAATGAGCAGAGTAGGCAGAAAACAAGAGAGGAAGGAGAAAATCCAGCGGCGACGAGAAAGACAAAAAACAAAACGAGTTACAAAAATGGGAAATTTCTAGCTCAGAATTTTCAAAAAGGTGAGAATGCTGATAAAGGGCTCCTGGTATTCCCATGGGGAGGGGCAGAGGGAGGCAATAGTTAGATCTTTTTTTTATATTGATATCTTTCTGGGTCTCGTAAATAGTTAAGTCAAAAGTACTTACATCATCACGATCGTAAAAGGCAGTTATAAAATACAACATTAATAAGCATACACTACGGTAAGAACTATTGTGTAGGAAAATCCCTGAAAAACTATTCATTAATATCCACACACACACACACACACACACACACACACACACACACACACACACACACACACACACACACACACACACGTATGTTAAATCCTGTTCCGCTTTTCGTATGAGTAGGCCATCGTGTGCCGGTGGGAACACATGACATTTACAAAACCGTACACACACGGGGCCTGTATGTAA
>CM060327.1:5616658-5626658 GCA_030674155.1 Stramonita haemastoma | reverse complement strand
AACATTGTCAGAACAATGAAGGAAACAACTAGTTCTTAAATGTTTTGGGTCAAAAGCTGCTTGAGTCTGTACTTGAAACAGTGAAGAACTTTTGTTAGCGTCTTACAATAGCTGAAACCTATTGCTGCCAGTAGTCTGAGTGCTTGGGATGAAGAGGAGACGATTGTGCTCATAATTAGTAGTAAAGGTAAGGTAAAGGTGCTCCATAACCTACGTAGTCGTAGGGGAGCGAGGCATCAGAGACCTAAGCTTTTTCTAGGGGCCAGCATATTGAAGGTGGTGCCCATTTCCTCTCCCTCGCTGCTTTATTTTCCCTCACCCTAAAGAGGGCAGGTACCCATTACCCATGAACAGCTGGGTGAACTGGGGGACTGTACTGAAACCAAGGCGCTCAAACGGTCACCCATCCTCTTGGTAACCACGCATGATGTTGCTTAACATTAGCTTGGGGAAAGCGAATGCTCTGACCATTGAGTTTCTTATTACACTACATTAACGAATAAAATAACCACACATAGAAAACATCCAATAACGTATTCTCTACTTGTGTGCAACACAACAGTGTGTTTTCTTCCTAAAAGCTCATGAAACACACTTAAAGACAAACTTCTGTCAATAGAGACCAAGAATCATTTTAAAGGTACATGTCACACAAAGCCACTATCTTATTATTGTCTCTCGATTTGCACCTTATATGGCAACATTCTAACGACTCCTGCGACGGCACTGGAACCATTCGTATCGGTGATGGTCTTTTCAATGGACCATTCCAGCGGAGTGAAGAAGACAGGGGGGGGGGGGGGGGGGGGGGGGGGTAGGGGTCTGCTGCATGAGTGTGTATGTGGCTATATCTGCTTGCCCTCCATACTTACTAACCAGGCTTTGCGCTCTAAAGTCTAGAGCGCAACTCCATAGTCTTATGAGACTGACGGATGCCTACTAAAGATTTGCTCTATTTAGCTGCACCACAAATAAGACTAAAGAAGAATACTGTAGACAATCTCTGTCCAATTTTGTATTGCAGTTTACATAGATTCCCTTTTTCTGACAGATTCACAAATAAACACAATCGTCATCATTATCTAAAAGTGTGGCTGCAACAATCGTGACAATGTAGACAATAACTGACAGCAGACAAACAAATTGGAGAAAAATCTTCACACCCACATAACAATATGTGACGTACGTAGTAGGTGAAGAGAATGGAAGAAAGGCTTATATAAAATGGGGACAAGACAGAGTAGCAACAATAACTGCAAACAACAACGTACTCATTCACATACACACACACGCACGCACGCACACACACACACACGCACGCACGCACGCACGCACGCACGCACGCACACACACACACACACACACACCACACACACACATTCTTACTGAGGATAAAGGCTTGATAAGTTCAGTAAGATAACAAAAAAGATTGAAAACATTGGAAGAGAGAGACGCTACTTCCTTTTTTTCTCTTTTTATTTCTTTCTAGAAAATTCGTTTAAAATGTCCTCCCATGCATCTAAGCCACTCAGCATTCAGATAAGACATAAATTTCCTGAAGCCTTTTCACTGTCCAGATTGTATTGATAACTCCCCCAAAACCGCTCCATTTATAACTGCCACATTGCAAGCTTCCCTAGAGATCGGAAAATCCTGTATAGTTTCCAATAAACAGAATGGCTTCTTTGACTGCAGGTGGGATTTAGCTTGGGATCTTACGAAAACGCTGCTGTGGTTGGAGGTGGGATTCAGAATGGGATCTGAAGAAAACGTCGCTTTAGTTAGATGTGTGATTGAGGGTGGGATCTTTACAGAAAATGCCAAGGAGCAGTAGTGTACAATGAATCATCGTTAAAGGCAAACAGAAATCTATGAACGATCTGTTTTGTTTTGAGTTTACTTTGAATCAGTTTACTTCTTTCTTTCTTTCTTTCTTTTCTTTTCTTTTCGTTCTTCCTTTCTCTCTTTCTTTTTTTCTTTCTTTTTTTCATTTATTTCCACTTTTCATTTTCTTTCATTTTTCTGCTTTTCTCTAAGTTTTTGTTTTTGTTTCTTTGTTGTTTTTTTATTTCGCCTCCTTTATAATGTTGTGTTTTTCTTCTTCGTTTTTTCTTCTTTTCGTTTTCTTCTTCGTCTTCTTCCAGCAAGCTTATAAAATAACATATGTGAATTTGACAGAAGAAGAAAAAGTCGTGCAGTCAAGCCTGTCTGTAAAACTTCTGTTTTCTTTTTCCGACAATGAGATACGTCACGATTTATTCCCCCTCCTGTTAAAGGCTGATACAGTTTTTATTATCTGTCCATAATTCTCTTCCTCGTTCTTTCTCCCCCCCTCACCTCACCCCCCCCCCCCCCCTTCCTCTCTCTCTCCCTCTCTGTCCTCTCTCTCTCTCTCTCTCTCTCTCTCTCTCTCTCTCTCTCTCTCCTTCCTCTCTCTCCCTCCTCTCTCTCCCTCCCTTCCTCCCCCCTCTCTCTTTCTCTCTCTTACATACACACATGCATATACACACATGATTATTTTTCGAGTAAAATTTTATTTAACCAAGGACACAATCGTGCGGGCAGCAATGAAAAGCAATTAAATCTCTAGGTGAAAATATAATCCATCTAAGAAAAAAGTAGCAAAGCAGAGACGAAGGCAGCCAGAATGACGAGGGATGAGCTGAAGAGGATCTCCCAGAACCGAGTCTGTTGGAGGGGTGTTGTTAGGGCCCTTTGTTTGTCAGAGAATTTATAGGCATAAGTCAAGTCAAGTCAAAAAAAAAAGGAAAATGACCCAAGCACAATTCCAGAAAAGGAAACTCATACCATCACTAGCAATCAACATAAACAAACCAACAACAAAACCAAACAAACGACCTTCCTCTGCTTATTGGAAAAAGGCATACTCTACACTTTGGCACAGAGAACCACTGTCCACCCCTTCTGAGATCAATGTCACAATAATTATACAAGACTACGAACAGCAGTCAGCATACACAGGCCTCCCAGGACCTCAGAATGAAGATTGGTGAGACGAGGTAGGCTGGCACAACATTCAGAATGTAAAACGATAGATAGAGAAGTCTAGTATGACGCGTACATACAGAGAGGAATGAGACCCAAGGGATTGAATGAGACACAAGAGACTGAATGAGACACAAGAGACTGAATAAGACACAAGAGACTGAATGAGACCCAAGAGAACGAACGAGACCCTAGAGACTGTCTCAGAGTTGAAAGCTATACAGAGGGGGGAGACCTTTAAGTGAGACTGTTGGGAAAGATTGCAGACTTGGGTAGACTGGGAAAAAAACGATAACTGGCCAGTAGTTATGTGCCGGCCATTGTGTGGTCAGTGCCAGAAGTGTGCTAGAAGCTGATGAATGTCCTACAAGGGTTGTGGTAGTTCATTGCCTTCAGAGATGAAAAGTACGCAGGGATGAAGTGGAAAGGGAAGTGTGTGGGGCTATGGAGTGGTGTGGTGTGGTGGCTTTGGTAGTAGCTTGAGTAGTCATCTTTAATGGTGTCGTGTGCAGGAGATAGGTGTGACTTTTCGTTAGGATCCAATTCCAGCGGCTTCACAATAATGCAGCTCTACTTGTGCGTACATGAAGCATGACTTTTTTTGTTTGTATTTAAATCTGTATAGTTATCTTCGTCTCTGAATTTAACAACGAATAAGGAATGTTGATTTTTAGGGGTAACTTTTTTTTGGATTTTACTCTCCCAAATTTTGTTTTGCTCTGTTTGCAGATTAATAGCTATACTTCAACTCCTCTCTCTCTCTCTCTCTCTCTCTCTCTCTCTCTCTCTCTCTCTCTCTCTCTCTCTCTCTCTCTCTCTCTCTCTCTCTCTCTCTCTCTCTCTCTCTCTCTCATTTTCTCTCATTTACACACACACACACACACACACACACACACACACACACACACACACACACCACCACCACCACCACCACCACCACCACCACCACCACCACCACCACCACCACCACCACTACCATCACCACCACCACAACTACCACCACCACCATCACCACAACCACCACCACAACTACCACCACCACCATCACCACAACCACCACCACAACTACCACCACCATCACCACCACCACAACAACTACCACCACCACCACAACCACCACCACAACCACCTTCTCCATATCTCCCTATTCTAAACCTTTGGCTTTTGTCAGGCAAGTTGTGGCCAGACGCAGTGTAGAGCAGTGCAGTGCAGTGCAGTGCAGTGCAGTGCAGTGCAGTGCAGTGCAGTGCAGTGCAGTGCGGTGTAGTGCAGTGCATCGGGGTAAGGGGAGAAGACAGGCCATCATGTCTGATGTGGTGAGGGCGATGACACTGTCTGGGTCACAGAGACAGCAGACAGCAGCCTCCTCAACCCTATCCACTGTCAGCTCTCAGTTCTTCACCATCACCTTCCTACCCTATCTAGATGTTCTGCTCTTTTAGAAAGAAAAAAAGTAAAGTGTACGGAATGAGATGTGAGGAAGATTAAGGCATGAGTGCGTGTGTGGGGTGGGGGTGGAGTGTTGTGTGTGTGGGGGGGGGGGGGGCAGTTGTGTGTGGGGGGTGGGGGGGTGGGGGGGGTGGGGGGGGTGTTTGTGTGTAAAATGTGTGTGCATACGTACACGACTGCTTGTTTTTTCTTCTTTTTTCTGTGTTTCCTGCATTATCATCTGTGACTTTCCTGCCCTGCATTATCATCTGTGACTTTCCTGCCCTGCATTATCATCTGTGACTTTCCTGCCCTGCATTATCATCTGTGACTTTCCTGCCCTGCATTATCATCTGTGACTTTCCTGTCCTGCATTATCATCTGTGACTTTCCTGCCCTGCATTATCATCTGTGACTTTCCTGCCCTGCATTATCATCTGTGACTTTCCTGCCCTGCATTATCATCTGTGACTTTCCTGCCCTGCATTATCATCTGTGACTTTCCTGCCCTGCTGTTTACACGCCGTATCTCTCCATTTCTCCAACACAGCCATACGTCATATTACTTCCTCCAGTCCAGAAATCCTGAAGTAGCTTATCATTGTGAGTGTTCTGCGGAGTCACCAGCCAGAGAAGCCCTGCCCTGCTGCTAGGTCCTTTTATGGGTGTTCAGTTGTATCTCTTCTGAGAGGACATACACAGGACACTACCTACTAAGCCCCTAAGCCTACTGAGGACAGTGATAGCTTAGACTCGGAGCCAGACTGAGTGAGACATGGATTTCTTTCCAATCACCGCTCCCCGTGGAACGTCCAAACCCCAAGCCTTTGATACAAACTGACCACAGGCACTGACGTATATGGGGAAACTGACACTGAGGTCATCATGAGACCAGAGTAGCTGGAGCCACCGAACCAGGGATAGGTTTCTTCTATTGCATGATGATCAATGGGAGGAAGATGATGAATGCTGTTGATGTGAAAGTGCATAAGCTTTGAGACTAATGATTGACAGGGTTGTAGTCTGCACTTCCTCTCATAATATAGCTTGGTGTGAGTCGGACTCGAGAGATAAAGACACCTGCAGTATTTGGTTAGATAATTTTTGTAACATTCTCTAAATTGCAGCCGGAAAGGAGAAGCTCGACGGTGTGGTCCCAGTCTCTCCAAGGACCTCATACCAAACTCAGATTCGGCAGTAGCCAGCCAGAGTCCCAAAACTCTCTATGATTATGGGGTTCGAATCCCAACCTTTGAGCCTGTAACCCAAAACACTGACCACCGTGCCATAGCAGTTTGTGGATTGCATGCATTTCAACAAAGCACGCTCACAAACACACGAGCATCCCTAGTCAGCCCAATCCTGACAAAAAGTAGACTTCGCCAGAGAACCCAGTGAACATCCTCATGACATTCAATGTCTGCTGTCGCAAGTTCTGTCTAGACCAAAGGCCAAGTGAAAATGACTTTGCCGCTTTTTTATGGCGATGTTTACAAGCTGATTTCAGTTCCCAGACCCTGGCTTCAGTGAAGACTGTTGAAGCACTGAATTCGAGCCTCGGTAGTCCATGCAGTTTTTACTCTAGTAATCTTCTTTTTCGTCGTCAGACGCTCAAACGGCAACTATTGTGGTCTGTTATATGAGCGAAAATGCGTCGCGCCGCCGTTAAGCGCCTGACAAGTCAGGCCCAGTACATCTGACTTCGGCATGAAAGATGATTGTTATCCTTTTAATTCTCTCTGAAAAAAAGCTCAAGTATTCTAGCTTCCGGCCTTTGAGGGAGAATGTGTGCTGATGTAGTGAAGGCTCTTTATTTTCTATAATGATCTCTTCTTCTAAGCTACGAAAATGTGTTAAAGCGCTTGTACACATAATTATTGACTCTTCAAAACAAACACACAACAACAAAGAGAGAAGAGGACAGCTTGCAAACTGTCTGATATTTGACCTCATGTGTTCAACGTCAAAATCTTAAGTTTCTCCTCAGTTGTCAGACATTATATAGACAGAATATTCAAAAGTCTTCATTTTTTTATTGTTTTTTCCAGAAACCAGTAGAGAAAAAGCGGCTGGAATGCACATATCAAGTAGCAAGAAAAATAAGAAATATGTATGCACACTTCTACATGTAAGCATACATGCATATATTCACACACGCACACACGCACGCGCGCACGAGTATGTAATGGTGCATTTAAGCGTACATTCACATATGCACTGGCACAAATGTATCCACTTAACTGCACAGTTATCCCTAAAGTGTGAATGCGGCTACCGTCATGGAGGTTAAAAACGGTCACATACGCAAAATCTCACCAGTTGTCAACCTCGGAGCTCTAGTCTAAGAACGAAAGCAAAAACATACTATACGCGTGTACACACACACCGCCCCCCCCCCCCACACACCCCCCCCCCCCCCCACCACACACACACACATACACACATACGTACATACACACGCATGCGCGCGTACACACATAAGTTTGTGTTTGGATATTGGTGTTTGGAGCAATGTGTCCCCAAGGCAAGCTGTGCCAGTGATAGTTTCTGACACAATCGCCGTTACCTTGTTTGAAGTCATAGACAGTAACGATGGCGATAATAGTTTGGTGGTTGTGACGATGTTGAAGGCTAAGTTAATGGAGTTATTGTTCTTGTTACTATTGCTGCTTTCCATGATTGATATTGATTCTGACGTCGTACCACACACACACACACACACACACACACACACACACACACACACACACACACACACACACACACACACACACACACACTCACTCACTCACTCACTCACTCACTCACTCACTCACTCACTCACTCACTCACTCACTCACTCACTCACTCACTCACTCACTCACTCACCACAAACACACACACACACACACACACTCATTCACTTACTCACAAACACACACACACTCACTCACACACACACACACACACACACACACACACACACACATACACACACACTTACACATTATGCGATAATTTTACATATATCCATCTTTGAAGGGGGGGTGGGGGTCAGGATTATACAAGATATCAAGAAACAAAATCGTAAATTAATAACTTGCACGATTAAACAAATTAAACAATAGTGTTTTAATCCAATATTTTAGGACAAAAATTGTCATTGTTTACTGTTTATAGTTTTCAAATCCCATGAACGTGTTCTAAGTGTTATTTCTAACAATCATAACCATGTTAACAACATAGAGCAAAGTCTACCAGTTTGTTAAAGGGACAAAATCTGATCCTGTGGGTCAGGACGCATTCGCAGTCGGCACGTCAAGCATAGGGTAGCTGTTCGAGGAGAAGTAAAGAGACCAGGCCTCTTCTTGATGCTTTTCAGTTGTGTGGCGTCACTTCCGCCCCTTCTTCTCTCTCTCTCTCTTCTCTCTCTCTCTCTCTCTCTCTCTCTCTCTCTCTCTCTCTCTCTCTCTCTCTTCTCTCTCTTCTCTCTCTCTCTCTCTCTCTCTCTCTCTCTCTCTCTCTCTCTCTCTCTCTCTCTCTCATAGCTTCCTCTTTGTGTGTGTCTCTGATTGGGTTGGCAGTAAGATCAAGGCTCCTTTTACAGCCTGGAATATGAAGCCCAGATTGGCAGGTCTTTTCTGCCAGTGAGTAGATGCCATGCTCTGGGAAATAGACTTGATCCCTCCAGTCATGTCTCTATTCTCAGTCAAGGCTGAGTTGTGAGTGTAAGAGTAGGAAAGTACCCCCCCCCCCCCCCTTTCAGTTTGACCCCAGGTTCTAAAGGTGATAATTATGTGTAGAAAAAGGATAAAGGGAAAGAATTTGAGGAGAATGGTTTCGAAGACGTATCTGTTGAAGGATTTTTTATTGGACATTTTTATGAAAGGATCATTTTTTATATGTACTCTTTTTATTTACTTAAAGGTTTTTTATTGGACATCTTGATGAAAGGATCAAATGGTGAGTAAAAATAGCACAGTATAAACTCAATGTTTGCAATGTAATCAGAAGAAATAGTAGCTACATGATTCTTTACCTGTGGTTATATTTTAAAAAAAAAAAAAAACTTTTTATGAGCAAATAATTTCTAAAATTTTGAAAAACATCTCTAGTCGTTGAATTGAGAGACAGATAAAATAAAGGTATCTAAATAGGCTAAATTTTTAACTAAATCTTACAGTAATTCCTTCCGATCCTGTGTGATATAAATGACGTGACACAGAAGGGATATTCTGGGTATTAAACTGCAGAACATCCAACAACAGATGGACAAAACAAAAACAACACAAACCTTCAAGAAAAAAGATGCCATTATCACACCCTTCTCCTACACTGACAGCAAGACTATTGGAATCATTGTCATCAGTACATTGACTAGGGGGTGTTAAGCTGGGAAACTCCCAACACCAACAAGTGGACAAACAGTGAAAACTACATAAACCTTTTCAGAAAGAAGGGAATCCATTGTAGCAGCCTATGTGGGAGACAGAATCACTTTCATCAGTATACTGGGTGACCTTCCAGGGCAATTAAGCTAAAAAAAAAATCAACTTCCTTCACCTTCACCTGTTTTATAGTCTTGTAGGCGGTGGGGGCACCGGAAAAAAAATTTGCAACCAGCTTCGTCCATTCTCTATGATCATCTGCTCTCTGTAGCAAATTGTTCCACTCAAGACCAGTCTACTCTCTGATGTTGTCTTCTCATCGTTCTCTCTGTCTCTCTCCTTGTACTGTTCCATGTAGGACAGTATCGGCCAGTTCAGATGTTCGTGTGACGTGCCCCTTCCACTTCAGTTTGCAGTTGTTTTTGTTTTGCTTTGTTTTTTACTGAAGTCTGGAGCTCTTATTGTGGTCGAATCGCGTTTTTTTTTTTAAATTGATTTTCACTTCCTCGGTAGTGATATGATCTGTGTATGAAATACCAAGGAGTTTGCGAAAGGATCTCATTTCCATTGCCTGTGGTCTTCTTTCAATGTCTGCTGTTATGGTCCACGTTTTACATGCGTACAAACATAATTATGGACATGATCAGAACATGAAAAACACCTAACAACATCAAATACACAAAAATGAAAACAACTTCATAAAACCTCTGAGAAAGTAAGGGAGTTATGGGTAACAGTCTGGGTGAGAGAGAAGCAGAGTGTATAGTACAGAGGACTGTCATCAGCCAGAGGTCTACCCAGTCTCGGAGGGGGCCGTAAGGAAGACTGATGGGACAGAGGGGGGGACACCGCCGCCCCTGCTACATGACAGGCTGAGTGATGAGGGGGGGGGGAGAGGGGATGCAGGGTAGATATCTGCAAGGTAACGAGGCCTTAGGGGCCGATCTTGAAGGGCCAGAGACAGAAAGACAGGGAAGGAGAAAGGAAAAAGGGGGCTGTCTGGGCCAGGCCCTTGAGAGAAATATACTGAGGCCCGGAGAGGGGGGATGATTGGTTAGTAGTGGTGTCTGTTGACCGCTGTGTGATTTGGTGGTGGTGATTTGGGGGTGAGGGATGGGGTTGGGGGTGGGGGGAGATGGGATGTTTCAGATGAGGTGTGTGTGTGTGTGTGTGTGTGTGTGTGTGTGTATCTTTGTCTG
>CM060327.1:5596658-5606658 GCA_030674155.1 Stramonita haemastoma | reverse complement strand
AAAAGCAAAACAAAAACAAAACAGAACTAAAAAAAAGACAAAACTGTATATACAAACATCAAATAGCAACGAAACAGCATTTAAAGTTATATGAACCAGGTTTAAATCTAACTCAATGCATTAAAATATCATATACTATTGAAAAAGAAGACTGCAATCATTTAGGGCATGGTGCACAAGGCATCACATATCTTTAAATCAGAACATTCCTTTTATGAAAATCAATACATTCCAAGGGAATAGTAAGGAGAGCCATTACTAAGAGAAATACCGAAACAAAAAGACAAAAAAAATGTAACTACAAGCAGGCAAAACACGTCAAGATATAATAGTATGTATAGAAACATTTATAAAAATTAAAAAGTCAAGTAATTAGAAATAATCTAATGCATTTTCAGATAGTGCAATACATGATGAAAAATCAAGATATTTTCAATTAATAATACACATAAAATACAAATCCTAACACAGCAACTAAGACAGTTTTACTATATAAAAATACTGACAGGCATATTGATACAAATCATAATCAAACACACGAAATAGCTACATTTCATATTTGTTCAGACATTCTATGATAACTTCAAATAAAAATGTCACAAACACTCACACTCTACGCGCGCGCGCGCTCGCACACACGCAAACACACGCATACACACACAAACCAATGTTTAGATGCAATGTTCTTAAAGAGAGAGAGAGAGAGAGAGAGAGAGAGAGAGAGAGAGAGAGAGAGAGAGAGAGAGAGAGAGAGAGAGAGAGGAGAGAGAGAGAGAGAGAGAATCTTCAAATTACATTATAAAAAACCCGGTCAACAAAGTATTTGGAAACATCCATAAAAACACTTCTTTAAACAATAGTTATCATCAATGAAACCTATAGGCTCAGAATGTGGCCAAAAGCCTAACAATGAAAAAAATAGAAGATAAATTTTAACCGAAAAGCAAATAAACAAAAACTCTCTCTCTCTCTCTCTCTCTCTCTCTCTCTCTCTCTCTCTCTCTCTCTCTCTCTCTCTCTCTCTCTCTCTCTCTCTCTCTCTCTCTCTCTCTCTATATATATATATATATATACACATACATAGCAATGAAACATTTTAAGCTATACAAACCTTTCTAAATCAAGCTTAAAGTATTTAAAAAAAAAATATTCAATATACTAATATAGAAGAAGAAGAGCAATCACTTAGGACAAGGGTACAGAAGGCATCACAAATCTCTAAACCAAACCATTCATGTGAAAAACAGTATATTCCATGTATAGGGAAATACCAACATGAAAGTAGTAGTCATAAAAGGATAAAAGACAGGGAGTGTGTAGAAGATTGATAGAGAGAAGGAGGGAGCCAATGATCGAGTAAGCAGGATTATGTAATTAGAGAGAGAGAGAGAGGAGAGAGAGAGAGAGAGAGAGAGAGAGAGAGAGAGAGAGAGAGAGAGAGAGAGAGAGAGAGAGAGAGAGAACACAAACGATTTAATTGCACATCGGCCTTGGGCCACAATACAATATAGAAAAAAGAAAATAGGAAAAATATCTGACATACCACATATCTGTATTCTATAGTCACTGGTTATCTTAAGTTTAAATACATCTTATACCCACTACAGTTCAAATCTTCAGGACAGTTGTCTAACCAATATTTACATTTCACTTTCACTGTAATGATTTGAATCAGAGACATTAGTATAAAAGTGGGAAATAAGGAAAAACAGTCATGATACATTCTTGATAATACGCGATATAGATAAAGATGAACGTGTTCAGACAGACGTACATCACAGGATTACCTAATACAGTAATAGACTTACAGTATTTTTTCCGCATATTGATTGCATGGAACACAAATTTAGATAAATTGTATCTGTGGATAGGATCAGTGGCTCTGAGTAACAAATGCAAAGAAAGTTCTGTTCATTCTTTTAGGAATTTTACCCTTAAATCTTCATACACAGCACAAATAAGCACAAAATAGTTTTCATTTTCAATCTGGTTCTTACAAAATGGACAGAATTTATCACGAACAGAGATACACTATTGCGATGTACATTATTAAGTGGGAGTGCATTAAACCTTAATTGCGTAATGGCAAAATGAAGACAATAGTTCATATCTATATGTATATATATATGTATATATATATATGTATATATATATGTATATATATATATATGTTATATATATATATATATATATATATATATATATATATATATATATATATATATATATATATATATATATACAGAGAGAGAGAGAGATTTGCACATAATACGCGATTTTTATGACATGAACCAAATTATTACAGCATCTTGTATGATAAGACAAATATATTAATACCCTACTCTACTAAGATATCAAACAATCTTAAAAATATCACTAACACACAACACACACACACACACACACACACACACACACACACACACACACACACACACACACACACACACATTTTTTAAAATGATGATAACACACACACATTGTAATGACAAAAACCAAACTGCTATAACTTGTTTGAATTAAAAGTTAATATGATTAAATACTTTGGCCATTAAAATATTAAACACAGATAAAATGATAAAAGGTAGCCTTTGGAGTCATAGCAAGCTGTCCTGAAGTTTTTTATTTTGTTGTAATTTCAGCTGCGAGCTGGCTACCCAACCCTAACTCCAGCCTTTTCTTTTTTGGCTGAAGGGGGAGGTAGGCTTTTCCCAATGCTCTGACCAGCAGTGACACAATGACCGACCCACTGACTTTTAAATTCTTACACCATCTTTTGAAATAGTTCAGACCACATTGTTTTCAATCCAATAATTATTATGCTTTTGAAACGGAGAACTGACAAAAAACAAAACTCCAGCTGTGTTATCTTTACAGCCAAAAGTACTGACACCCCAAATAAATATGGACAAAATATGAGCTTGTAAGTTGTGCAAACCTTGCATTTTTTTCAGTTAAAAAAGTCAGTTGGGTAGTCAAGTGCCGGTAGTGTGTGCTCACCACCTAACCATTTTTAGGGACAATTTCGTACAAGGCTGCCATGACATACGTGAAAAAAAATGGAAGCAATGCTGGTTACAGAAATCATTTTGTTGATCTAAAGAAAACACTTTATTTGCTCACTAAAAAATTTTATAATCTACATAATTCTGGCAAATGGGTTTCCAGTTTACCTTTCATGGAAGTAATCACTGAAAATCAGCTTCAAATATAGATTTCAAAACAATGCACACAAAATTCATCTTGATACTTAATACAATTGGGGGAAGGGGTAGCAAACACAGTGGGAGATATTACCTGCATAATTTAAGTACGCCCACGAGACAATGCAATAGTGCTAAGAATTTCACACACAAAAATAGTTTAAAACATGGCTAAGCTACTATCTTCAGGTTGTATAAGACATGATACAGGCAACAAGCTACACACATACACCAGCCTTCATCTGAAGGTGAACAATATGGGCAATGCTTGGAATGATTACTTGTAACTAAATCAATTGCACAACTGCTTAATAAAGACCAAAAAAATCAAAACTCGAACAAATATTGAAATAGCAAATACCAAAAAAAACCACCATTACTGAAAAAATGTATACATGCAAAAGCACCGCGTAACTCATTTAAAAAAGGGCAATGTTATTCTTGGAAGACATTTCTGGGTCATATTTAGTGTTCCTATGCCTGCTGTTTATGCAGAAAAAAATGTGAAAAGCAAGCTAATGGTGGAAGAGAAACCACACAACAAACTCTTGTCCCTTACAGCTGGGGAACAGATAAGCCCAATACAGACAAATGCTTCAGGAGCAAAATCAGGAAGTTACCACGAAAACTTAATGTTGGGCTATGTTGGAATCACATTTTATTTTGTATGGAAACATTTACAACAGATTTCTTGGGACTTGATTAGGAAAAGCTGATGTTCCTTTCATTGCTTTTTTGACAACTCGGTTTGAAGTACTGAGCACAAAATGAAGTCATTCATTGCTGTCTTTTTGTTTTTCATTGTATCTGATAGAATGTGGGCCGTGTAACCATCTCTATTTATAAAACATTTCAACATAGCCCGACATGAATAGTTTTCGTCGCAAGTACTTTAAATACAAAACTGACTGTCCACCAGCATTCCTTGCTGACATGCATTTTCTTTATCGAAGTTTAAAGCACACAGAAAACACACATTCATACAGCTAAGTGTTTCTTAAAACTGCTAGTTTACAGTTTATGACAAGTCACTAAAACCCACACATGCTCGATTTTCTACTTTCACACAACCCAGGTTTTATGAAAGCACAAAAGTCAGCAAGAAGGGCTGAGCAAAAAAAAAAAAAAAAAACCCTGTACGACCCTGCATTATTAGTAATCTGCTAGAATACATAATTTCACCAAATTTTGTACACTGAAATTTTGGAACATAACATTCGAAGTGAAGTTTCATACTTGCAGTTAAACAATTACAGAACAAGTACAGTGTGAAGGTTGGACAAATTCAACAAAACCTACAGGAAATCATGCAGCAATTAGCGCTTATTCATATGAAACCTGACTTTAGTCTTGCCAATACAACCACGTTTTGTGGGGCCTCCAACTGCTTTTCCCCATTCCATATTTTTCCTTTTTGTTTTTATCTCTATCCATTTAAAAATATTACTTAGGGCCTCTAGACTTTTTCTCTCCATTTGTTTTCTTTTCCGATTTAACCGAACAAAAACAAAAAAGCCGTGATTAATACATTTGCGCTGACAAATGGAAATCCAAGACTGCTGGGAGAGATGCAGATGGACTAGTCTCTCCATGGGCTGGGAGTGCTATGACCTGGGTAACGAGCATGTCCCTGAGCTACAGCAAAGCAAAAGACGAGGAAATCAGGGAACAGGACACATCAATAACATATCAGCAATCATGTACATCTACGTACAACATTATTGAAGAACATTTTTATACCACATTTTGTAGAATAAAAGGTGCAGGTAAACGTTTCCCCATACCCTATGTGGTCGTTGGGCAGGGAGGTAACAGACCTCAGCTTCTCTAAAGATCTTTCCCATCTCAAAAAAGGGCAGGTACCCATTTACAGCTGGGTGACTATTGAAGCCAACGAGCACAAACGGTTATTCATCTGCTTGATAAACAAGCTCAATGCTGCTTAACCTTAGCTTGGGAGAAGCAAGTGTTCTGATCACTGAGCTATACTGTATCCCAATAATAAAAGGGAAAAAAAGGTTGAACAAATATGCCGAATTTTTTCACAAATCAAAATACCTGAAATTCATTCTTACTGTGACATTCCAATAGTTCCTACATCTCCAGCCTTTAAAAAAGCTATGGCGAGTTTTTAAAGTCAGCGTTGGTTACAGAAGCAAAGTCATCCATTTCTTTAAACTGCACAGGCATACAGAGCGTTATAACTTCATGTTTTTGGGGGTAACTATTTTTCTCCACTTACCTCCACCCCCAAAATATAAAACCACACACACTAGTGTGTGCAGCTTATGGGTAGGCTGCACAATGTAGCATACACTGGTGATGGTCAATACCGGAGGTAGACCATTCCCTAGATAACCCTGTCACACAAACCCTAACATGCACACACAGACACACAGACACAGACACACACAACACAACAGACACAGACACTGACACACAGACACAGATACACACACACACCTCTGAAACAGACCATCATACCCCATTTCTTAAATGTATTATCACAGCTTCCCAGCACCTTCCCCAATAACTATTTATTAATGTATTTTAAACCTAGCTTCTTCTACATTTGATAAATTCTAAAATGCACACCCTTCAAATGATTATCCCATTATGCATTCTAAACCCAGCACCCTCCTCAAAGTTTTTAGGTACACTTTTTCTAAAAGACTCCCCACTTAGCTTCACCCCTGAAGCTAATCAGAAATTTGCCTGTCCCCTATCCCCATCCTCAGTCTTTACACCTCTTTCCCCATCACTATATACCAGAACATCGTAACACCCCTCCCCCTTCCTAGCATCCTTATTCGAAAAATTCTTGCGCCCCTCTTTTTACCAACCCGAAGAAAAATGTTTAGCCACTGTGTCAGCATTTGCCATTATCCATCTGCCTTTCGTGTCCACATGTGGGGCCAGGATTAGTGTTGAGGTTAGTGTTAGAGTTAGTGTTAAAAGTTAATAGGAGAAAGGGTTGTCTGTCAGATGGTCTGTCAATGTTAGAATTCATGTGGACACAATAGCACGTGGACAACAGGTATGTAGCTTAAGACACAAATGTTACACATATTAAAGCCCGAACCTCTATCAGAGATCAGGCCATCGTGTGCTGGTCGGAACCAATAGCCACGTGCACACAGGGACTGGATGTAAAAAATATCATTGAAGCATTTATTTGATAATCCTAGAAAAAAAAGCTTTTGAAAAAGAAATAAATGGTCTGTAACTCGCAAAAGCATCAAGCTCTAAATCGGAGTCAGTTATATCATAAGCCAAGGGTGCACATTGGACATCCGTGTCCACAAAGTTTTACTTTAGCTGTTAAATCATTTAAGGCCTCATGCATTTTTAATCTATTAAAAATATGAGCCCCCCGCCCCCCCAAGAAAAAAAAATAGATAATAGTCTACTCGCCAGCCTTCTTTTTGTGTCCCCACTGCTCTAAATTTTGTTCCAAACCTTTACTGAATACCCCTTTCCTTCCTTCCCTATCCTTACAACCTGATGACTCCTCCCCACACTTATCTCCTTTATACACACACACAGACACACAGACACAGACACAGACACAGACACAGACACACACACACACACACACACACACACACACACACACACACACACACACACACACACTTAAGACTATACAACACTGTTTTGTGAATTTTTTTTTAAAGCCTACAACTACGATAAAATCCGACAGATGTACTCGATACCACACATTATGTGTGTACGTGAATTGAGCGAGTCTTACAGTGCATTACTTTTTATTTTAACACCATCGTCATTATTAGCAGTCTTATTCTTATTTTTTCTGTTACCATTATATCATTTTTATGTTACAAAAATTATTGCATTTAGCTCATTTCGAGTCTTTTTGTTATGGATTGTAATAATGTAGGTAAATATTTTTGGGGTGGGTTTTTTGTTGTATTTTGCTTGTTTGCTATTTTATTTTTGTTTGTTATTTGTTGTTTCTTTTTGGGGGGGTCCCTAGATCATGGCTTGGTAAAAAAATGTATTGCTTAATGTACCATCTGGAAATAAAATTTGGCCTTCACTAGACAGGAATGGTATACTCCTGGCAAATCATTACAGATTTGTCCACAATATTTGAAAACTTCTTACCAATTCTACCCACAGAAAAATTCTGAAATACCCCGATATGTTAGCTGTGGTAAAAGCCATATTTCAACAGCAGTGCAAAATTCTGAAGACCTGAATATTTTCCCCAAACAATTTTAGGATTTTTTTTTAGCAAGTCTAACCTACTTCAGCTAAAATCAAAGCCTATTTGATTGCCTATTTTCCATATTCTTTCTTTTTTGAGGTATCTGACACTTCACTTCCCAACGACCATTTAAGTTATGGAAGACATTGACCTGTTCTGTAATGACAAAAATTCCTATGTAAAAAAATTTTTAAAAGCATTGTCATTATAGCATAAAAGTATGATTATGAGCCATGAGCATGAGCACAAGAGGTTGACAAAAATGTTATTTTCTATTGGCTTTTTAAAAAAGAAAGTTTCCCAATTGATCAAATTTTGCCAGCTTTCTTCGTGGTACTTTGTACATTTTCTCTCCTTGAATAAAAACCCAACTTTACCACATTTCTAAAAGATATTGATCGACTACACTTTTATCACCTTGCCAAAAATGGGGGGCGGGGGTGAAGGTCTTTAAGAGTAATAAAAGTTCCTGAATAAGCCAATTTTTCTCCCAAAGGCAGCATCTTTTTTACCACAGAATTCTTAGTTTGAACTGTATTGTTTTTTTTAGTATGTAGCCAAATTATGTATAACATATACTCATAAAAAGCCACATTTGTTCCAACTTGAGGAGCATGAATTGATTTTAGGATTTTTGTATCACAGTATCAGTCTTTTTAGAATATATATAGATATTTATACGAGCCTTCTGCAACGTCAAGATTCTTGTTTGTCTAGATGCTTTTTTTTTTTTTTAAAACTAGATGCATTCAAAATAGTTGAAAATCTAAAATGCAATGTTTTTATAATAAACTTGAACATGAAATAACTGATTTATTGAAAGAAATTTTGTACAATGTGAAGTTCCATCATTACCAAAAAAATTCTGGAAGACATTCATTCTATGGAACTGTATAGAAAATTCATCTGTTCAAAATATTCTATAATTTATATACTGATATTTAATCATTTCTGTGAACATTTTTTTTAAAATGGATTAACTTAATATAATGCACGAAAATACTTTGTTGTTTCTGTTATATTTTTCAAATAAATTTTTTAAAAGATAGTTTGGTCTTTGTACAGTAATGGAATAATACAACAGTAAAAAACAGTTTATTAAATCTGTGCACAGCCCAGTGAAAGCAGGCTTGTTAAATATATGCACAAGTTGGAAAGTGTTCTGCAATAGAAGAAATTGAGCTTAAATACAAAATTTTGTTTAAAGCTAGCCACACATAGCATTTTTACACAAAAAATTTAAAAAATTTAAAAATCTAAACGAGCCGAGTTTAATGCCATTTTACGCTTAGTTCTAAATCTCAAAACACTATTCTTTATATTTATACATGACATCCATGAAAACCCAAACCAAAGTAATTTAACATGCCTTTTCAATGGCAACTGTCCCAGCAAGTGTGTATAAAAATAAATAGAAGCAGGTTTTTAAAGCTTCTTTGCACGAGTTTTTACCAATTTAACAAAAAAATAATAATAATACTAAAGTGTTGCATTACACAATAAATCACTGCATCCTGTCTTAACTTGAACAGTTTACAGGTTTTTTTCACTTCTTCGAGGTTTCCGAAACTACAAAAAACTAAACACATAGAGTTGCTGTGAACAAAAAATAACCGTTTACACCACATGAATCAAACCAGTCTTGTCTGAAAATCCTAGATTTAAAAATTTCATCGTTTTCTTTAATTCAAATATTGCTGACATTCGGCTTCCTCCTAGCTTTGTAACAGATGGGGAAATTCGAAACCCAATCCTGTTGAAAATGATGGCACACATTTTGCTGGAATGTTCTGTAGTTCTTGATGGTTTTCATCCTCCAAGCCTGGAAAGCAGATAACAGATGAGAAGAAAAAGCAGGAAAATAGGCAGGGGTCACAGGAGAGAGAGAGAGAGGGAGAGAGAGAGAGAGACAGAGAGAGAGAGAGACAGAGAGAGAGAGAGGGACAGACAGACAAAACAGACAAGGGCAGACAGACAGACAGACAGACAGACAGAAGCAGTGGAACGACATGAGAGGGCTAGAAAGACAGACACTGAAAGAGAGAGGGGAGAGAAAAAGAGGGGTAGGGGGGGGGACAGGCAGGCGGGCAGAGAGGCAGACACAAGACAATGAGGACATACACACAACACACACAAAACGGAGAGAGGAGAGAGGAGGGGGACAGAGAGAGAGAGAGAGAGGGGGGGGTAGTCAGAGAGAGAAAGACAAGCCAGAGAGAAAGAGGGGGAAAGAACAGAGGCAAGAGTAGGGAGGGGAGAGACAGAGAGAGAGAGAGAGGCTAGAGAGGGATGGAGGGGAGAGACAGACACCGACATATAGAGAGAGGAGGGAAAAAGAGGAAGAACAGAGAGAAAGACAGAGAGGGGGGGAGAGGAGAGAGAGAGAGAGAGAGAGGGGAGAGAGATAGGGGAGAGAGGGGAGAGAGAGAGGGAGAAGATGAGGAGAGAGAGAGAGAGAGGGGAGAGGGGAAAGAGAGAGAAAAAGAAAAGAAAGCAAAAGAAAAGCAGACAAAAGGGAGAGAGGAGGAGAGGAGAGTGGGAGAACGGGGGCCAAAAAGAGGAAAAG
>CM060327.1:5590352-5596558 GCA_030674155.1 Stramonita haemastoma | reverse complement strand
GAGAGAGAGAGAGAGAGAAGGAGGAGGAGGTCACTGAGAGACAGGCTGCCAGACGTGAGGTGTGGAGAGGAGAGATAGCAGAACGTGCTGGCCCTGGAATGCTAACTAGCATATTTAGGCCTGTATCACGTTTGTCAGCAAGTTCAAAGAGACACATTACTGAGCGAATTTATTGATTGGATGTGACAGGATGTCATTATTGTCTCCCTTGTGGAAGGAGCCTGAGTGCAACCCGCTGTGACTAAAAATAGACAGCCCAGCAAATTGTGTTGGACCGTTTCCTTGGGTGCCAAGTTCTTACAAAATTATCACAGCAAATTGAGGGGTCCCATTGCTGTCTGTCAGATCAAACAGTATAGATTAATGGTTGTACTAGACATGCATGGGAAGCAGTTACTGTTCACTCAGCTTAGTTGCTATATTCAGTTTTCTAAACCTGTATCCTTATTTGCTCAATTATGCCCAGGTAAAACATTTTGCCTTATTCTCCCCAGTTAGAGTTCAGAGGACACACTCATATACATCGCTGAGTCTATAAGACTCCGGCTACAAAAGCTGTTCAAACCATTACAACTGAAGATCTCACACAGAGAACGATCTGTCTTATAGTAAAAAAGAAAAGACACCCAAAATACATAACCAAGAAACAAAAAAAAACAACCCCATAACATCTTGTGGACCAAACGGATATGGGAATTTGTCAGGGAAGAAGAGTTGAACCCACTCCACTGCTTCTGTTGAAGCAAGGTTTATTGCTACTGAACCTGTGCCATAATTATTGAAACAATAGATTATAAAATATGCACATATTAAGTATTATTGCTAGTCACTCTCTCTCTCAACATTCTTAAGTAACCTGGAATTTTGTTGATACAAGGGTAGATACTTGGCCAAAAGGTTTACGAGCACACACATCAATATCCACCATCCAGTTAGCTACTCTATTCCAAGTCCTTTCCACAAATAGACACACCAGTCATATCAACAAGCAAAAACAGCATTGGTCATCTATTTAACTCCGTAGAAAAAGCAACAGCCAATTTGAAAGCTGTTATTTCACCCAGCACTCAATCAGTCTGCGAGGTAATGAACCTCGTGGACCAATCAGAAACGTGCATTGCGCGTTTCATGCCAATCTGGCTATCAATTGGCCAACAAGAACTGCCAATTACAGACTAAATGATGTGACATATATTTTGTTGGCCACAATGACAAATAGAACTAAATAGGAGAGTGCTACACTACAAGACAAGCCTGTTGAAAAACTTTTTTTTAGCTCTCTGGAGACTCCTTGCCTCAGAAAGAACATTCATGTTTTTGTTAAGCTTTGTGTATCTCTTAATTGCTCCTATTTTCACTTTTGTTATTTCTTTTGAACCTTCCATCTTTTAGTTAGCTTACAAAAATGACATGCTTGAAACATGTCCCAGCAAATTTACTCGTATGGCTTGTTGCAACTTGCTGTTAATAATCTCTGCCTATGCTTCTTCCATCATAGAAATGTTTTGGTTTATTTATTTCCGTTTTTCTTCTATCTGTGTCCTTACTTTACCCTTGTTTTTTCAGTGCAGATTAACAGCACTTTGTATGCCTATATTCAACATGTGAACAGCAGATGTCTTTTTCTTATAAACAATATACTCTCTTCGCTTCTTCAAATTTAGGTGTGTGTCGGGGGAGGGGGGAGAACCAAACCAAAACAAAAACACACGGCAAACAAGTTTTACAAGATTCTTTGTTAACACGACACAATGTATTGAATATCACCTTTTTGAGGACATGGATTATGCCAGTTTCGCTTCACTTTCCATAAAAGTGTTTTACAAAACTTGTTTTCATATGTTAAAGAAACCTACAGGATAGGAAGACAGATTGAAAATGCTGAAAAGCTCAACGTAGAGATCCTGAGGATATACCCTGGCTTATAAAAGTGTCATAGATTCAGATGGCGTTCATCACAGGTAACTGACCAGGCCTCTTCCTGATTTGGTTCCAGACAAAGTCATGATGTATGACGCTTTAAATCAAATACATGTATTTTGTTTCAAAAGCAATTGATTTGTTCTCAGTTTGCAGTGTGACGAGGTTTTTGAACCAGTGGACATATCAGTTTCATGTCATGCTGCTTGTCAATGTATGTGGGGGGGGGGGGGGGGGGGGGGGGGGGGATAGCCTAGTGGTTAGAACATTGCGCTCGCAATTTGCGACCCGTGTTCGATTCCCGGTCAAGGGGATTTTTCCCCTGGAGTTAAAATCAGTGCTGACTCCACCCTCCCAAAAAGTTCTTCGGATGAGACTATAAACCGAGGCCCGTGTGCGAACGCACGCAGATCATCTGGCGCACACATTAAATCCTGTTCTGCTTTTCATAAGAGTAGGCCATGTGTGCCAGTGGGAACAGATGACAAGATTTAAAAAACTGCATGCACACAGGGACTAGATGCAATAAGCACACATGTGCTTATTCCATCATCCTCGATATAAAATAATAAGACAAAAATACAAAATAAAATGTGGCCTATGGTGCACAGCCACCACACAAAAGACATCCAGAAGAAGCTGAAAAATATGTTTTACTGTTAGAAGCGGCACAGTTTGAATCTTGCCTATCTTCCTTTGTTTACGATTCTTTTTGTCATATAAGTTTCTCCTTCTCTGTTGCATTTTTGATTCATTAGTCTGGTCATGGATATGTCCACCTTCTTCCTCCCTTATTCATCTGTTCATATAAGTTTCGTCATTTTAGACAAAACTATCTTGCACTAATTGTCTTTGCAGCTATTATCTTAAAGAAAAAGTAGTTAAATTGTGAGAGCTTCCTAAAACATCATCAGGCTCATTATTTTGGAGGAGATAGGGGCTAACTTGTGCTGTGTCTCATTCATACAAGACAGACAGACGGGACAGAGAGAGAACAGAACAACATAGCACAAAGGGGCATGTGTGCATCATAGAAACCGTCCAACAGCAAAGACAACATTCCCATAAAACAGTAAAGAAGATGATCAGTCCAAGAGCTCAGAGCAAAGCAGCAATCAGAACACTGTCATTTTATCAAGCAGCCAATCAAACTGCAAATAATGAACCACGGTGGGCTAGTTCCAGAAGACGTGTATTACATGCTACAGGCAAAGAAAATGGCAATTCTGGCAGCAATCAGCTGGCAATGGCATTGCAATACAGACGGAGTATGTGAGACCGTGTTTATGCCAGAGGCAGGCAACAGAAAATGAGGCCTGTTTAGGTCCTACAACATCGGAACGACAAGAGCTAGAAACAGTTAAGCTTGTTACAAGCTGAAATATTTCCTATGAAGATATGTTTTTCTTTCCATTTCCAGTGCATTCATGTCACCACTAAATCAGTAACAAGGATATAGTTTGGTGAAATGATGCTCTGTGCCAAAATGGTTTTTATGAAAAAAACACAATCCAAAGACAAAATGACATCTATTAATGTTAATGTATCCATTTTTATCCTTTGTGTTTATTTCCCAGTTTAGTTTTTCCCCTGTTCTTGTGTATTTCTTTAGTTTTTGTCTTACTTAAAGCTATCGTTATCTTATCTTCAGCATTTTTATGTTCAATAAAACAGATGGCTAGAAACAGAGAAGATAAACAACTATTCTGAATGAAAAAAATACATTCCATATGAAAAATATCACACACCAAATACTGTTAACTGCAGCTTTAGGTACTTTTGTTAATATTCTTGCACTGAAAAATATAATTTTACATTAAAAGTCAAGAATTACACATACATGCAATTAATGTATATGCATAGAATCATGTGCAAAAGTGCATTCATATACACACACTGTACTCTGTGAAATAGCAACCCCACACACATACGTGCGCGCGTGCACGCACACACACAAACACACACACAAACACATCTACCTTATTCTTTCTTTAACTTCCTTGTAAGCCACATACATCATTCGTACCAAACAAACCAATGACCACTTGAACAAGCAGCCAATCAGAAGGCTGTCATTCTATCCAGCATCCAATCAAACCGCCAGGCAATGAACCATGTGGACCAATCAGGGGTTTGCATAACAAGCGAAACACTAGAATGAATGACATTCTGGCAATGATGAACAGGCAGGGGTATAAAATCAGGAGGATGTGACATACAGTCCACACAGACAGCGGAATATATCTGCATAAAGAAAAAATAAGGCAACCAAAATGTGGTTCTGTGGGCAACTTCTAAGAACATGTGCATGTATTCCTGATTTTTCAGTGCAGATAAAGGATGGATTAAAAGGACAAGTGGAGACTTGTGGTGTACCAGTCATGCCAAAAACAAACACACAGACAAAACTAATGACGACAGTTCTCCAAGGTAAGTTCAGGGCAGAAGGAAAAGAGGCAGACCACCAACATCCTACATTGCCAACATCACTGAGGTCAGTGGTCTGGAAGGGCTACAGGAGACTATAGAACTCAGCAGAGACAGAGAGAGATGGTGAACCCCTGCGGCATTGTGCAGAGCTCCTGCCAACGACAGCAGAGGATAGAGAAATGTGATGTATAATTATGTTGTATATGTAATTTCACACCCCCCCACCACCACACAAAACTATAAAATATCAAATGTACAACATATTTAATGTGTGTGTGTGTGTGTGTGTGTGTGTGTGTGTGTGTGTGTGTGTGTGTGTGTGTGTGTGTTGTTGCGGCGCGCATTTGATTAAAACACAGCATTTTATCAGCTGCTGATGTTATGATGCCAGATTTTTCAGTACAAGTGTGATAGCATGTACATTCAGGTTGTAGAATCTGTGCTTGTCTTCAGAAAAGTTTCCTGCTGCTTCCTGTGGATCGGCGGTCTAGCGGTAACGCACCTGCCTAGACAGCAAAACTCCCGGTTTCGAAGTGTGTAATGGTTTCATCCCCGTTTGTGCCCGAAACTTTCTCCCTATCCTCTGGATCATGAGCAAGGTCTGCGTGCTAGACTTTCAGATGAAAAGAAAAACCAAAGTCACACGTGAAACACGGATTTGGCGCAGGTAGAAGAACCCACAGCAATAGGAGAGTTGTCTTTGGCAAAATTTTGTAGAAAATTTTGTTTCGGAGACACACGAATGCACACACAGAAAAAAAAGAAAACAGATAATGAATGGCGCTGCTCTTGTGGCGACGCGCTCTCCTCGCTGTGTGCAGCCATAATTTCAGGCAGAGAGACTCTGCCGTGATAGAAGTAGTCTACAGTATAATACTTTCCAGGTCACCACGTGCTGCCGACTTTTCTCATCCCACATTCTTCTGCAGAGATAAGGTCACTGGCGCTGTTTATCGATAGACCTACCAGTCTAAGAAAATTTATATCCTGCCCCCTTCATTCTCTGATAAAAAAACTCTCCCTAACAGACAAACTCTGTTTAACCGGTCCCTGTTTTCTTGGCACAATGGTCAGCCTAGATCTTAGTTGTTTGTTTTTGTTTGTATTTTACTGTATCTGAAATTTCACATGCTGAGAGCTGAAGACCTTGAAAACTTGAGACAAGGGGATAAAACATGACCTTAGTTGCTGAAATACCACTTGGTAAACGAAAAACGAGATAGACAACATCTGCGGTAAAAAAACAACCTAGGTAATTTAAGTTTGTCTGGGGTTACTTTGACCTCTGGAAGTTTGTGTTTTCTTTTCTTTGTGGTCTTCTTTTCTTGTGCGTGTCCCCCATTTTTCTTTTGATTACTTTGTTCTTGTACTTTTTATTGGTTTCCATTGCTTTTTCTCATAAAAAGCAGCCCGTTGTCCTTTTAACCTAAAGACTTTACATCTGCCTATTTCTCTCTTTTACCGCTTTGTTTCTTACTACTTGACTTTTTGTGAGTGTGTTTTTTTTTTAATTCGAAACAAAGAACAGTACAGAAACTTAAAGCAAATTTATTTTCTCTCAAATGAATTACAGCAGTTCAGCTTTGAAAGACAAGAGGTTCTAAAGCAAGAAGAACAGTGTAGACTCTCTTGACCATTTTTAGCAGAACAGTGGGATAGCCACGGGTGGTGCCGGTGCTAAGATGATGTGTGCAGTCAACAACTTTGCTGTCCTTCCCCCTCTCCCATTCTCAAGCCCCCCCTCATGCATCACTCACTAATGAGAAGCTGAGCCGCCTGTGGTGTCCTTAAGTACTTCTTACTTCCTTAACTGGTTCAAGACGTTCGTACTGCGCGAACCTGGTCCTTACTTCGCC
>CM060327.1:5565352-5585352 GCA_030674155.1 Stramonita haemastoma | reverse complement strand
CTTACCATGAAGATGGCCGTGTTCCGACTTCCGGAATAAATCTTAGGTATAACCTCAAGGACAGTATTTCGCAACTTCCTTCTCCCCACCCACCCCCCTTTTTAAAATTTCCCCCCACTCTTTTAATTGCAAATAAGACCTTGGTCCATGTCTAAAATCATCATAATGTTGCTCATCAATATTCCTTAGAAGCAAAATTAGGTACTTCCACAGCCTGTCCTTGTTCCATGAAGACAGCTTGAGGATTTATCACCCATAAAACTCTTCGTCTTCTTAATCCTGTTGGTTATACTAGTCTTGGGGGATTAAGAGATTACGCTGACAAGGAGCTGACGGGGAAGAGAATGAGTGGGCTTTTCTGCTGCTGAAACATCAGCTGAGAGAAAATGAACGTCTCAGATGTAAAGCTAAGCATGTAAAACAATATGGGTTTTGTAGTGTATCTGGGAGCAAAGTGACATCTATAAAGCTGGTATTTTTTATGTCTATTTGTTGTGCTATTTTCTTTTTTCATGGTGTGTTGTTACTTGCGTTTTTTAGTGTTTCGTCGTTGGTTTTGACATCTTGAATTGGATGTAACTTTTATGCTTTGTGATGCTCTCATTTTTCAACCTTTCTTTCAATTAACAACTCGGACACACACACACACACACACACACACACACACACCACACACACACACACACACACACACCACACACACACACCACACACACACACATCAACACACACATTACACACACACAAACGACCGCGCGCGCACACACCACACCACATACAACACAATCACCACACACACACACTTTTCGCTTTCTAGACGGTGCGTTACCTCTAGACCACCGTGCCACAGGGTGCATGCTGGGTTGTTTTTTTGGTCTATCCCACCGCTCAAGGTTCCTGCCCCTTCACCAATGGTTGGTACAATTTTAACATGAGCGTTGAATGCTCTGCATGCGTTTGCACGCAGAACCTTACTCCACAATCTCGTCTGAAGAACTTTTGAGGAGGAGTCAGTTCCACGGCTAATCCTATGCTATGGAGGTGCACCAGATTTGATTTTTTTTTATTTACTTATTTATACCAATTTATGTCACAGCGGATTTCACTGCGTGAAATACGGGTTGCTCTCCCCGGGGAGAGCGCGTCAACACTAATGCAGCGCCACCCATTATTTTTTTTTCTTTTTCCTGTCTGCAACTGTATTAGCTTCCCTATCAGAGTGGCTTTTTTATATAGAATTCTGCCAGGGATAACCCTCTTGTTGCCATGGGTTCTTTTAAGTGCCCTAAATAATGATGTGTAACACACGGGACCTCGGTTTATTGTCTCATCCGAAAGACTAGCACACAGATCACCACTCATGGTCTAATGGATGGGGGAACAGTTTTGGGCCCAAACGGGATCTGAACTACGGCACACTTCCGACCCGGACTTTTCGCTTTCTAGGCAGGCGCGTTACCTCTAGACCACCGATCCATATGCATAATAGAGCAGCACGGTCTAGACAGGGCTGCTCTCTTCGCTTCCCACCATATCATACCCAGTGTCAATCGGCTCAGACAGATACACACACCTGCAGTGTTTGGTCATGTCCTTTAAACAGCACTCTCAAAACCGTATCTGTAAAAGGGATGAGGCTCCACTGTGTGGTCCCAGTCTTCCTAATAATCCCATAGCAAACTTTGTCTAGGTAGAAGCTGGCTGGAGTCTGGAAAAGTAAAGAAACTAACCTAGAGTTTATGGGGTTTAAGTCCTTAACCTTTCAGCCAGGAAGCCAACACAATAGCTACTACGCCATACTGGCTTGTAATAATAGGATTTCAGTCATCTTTATAATGCTTTATCAAAGAACAGACAAAAATACATACAGAGAAAGCTTTTTGATTTTTCCTACAACTGACTTTCTAGGAATATCTTAAGGGCGTAAAAACACCCCAAACAAACAGTTTTTATGATGTAACCGAAAAACGCAATTTTAGACATGTTGGGTTCATAACTTGGACAAAAATTAACGTGTTGCTAATATGCATACATACAAGCGTTTTCACACCAGCACCTCTCTCTCTCTCTCTCTCTCTCTCTCTCTCTCTCTCTCTCATCTCTCTCTCTCTCTCTGTCCCTCACACACACACACACACACACACACACACACACCCTCAACCCACAGCTCGCCTTCCTTCTTCCATTGCATGTGTACAACAATGCACCATCCTCACTCAGACTTTAAACAAACCGATCACAGCAGCATCATTTCCTATAGCGTCTAATCCGTTTGCAAGGAAAATGAGGCTGATGGACCAATCAACAGCCTGCATTTGTTTGTGCCAAGCTGGATCAGATGGGCAGCTCAGGGCAGTTAGCAGGCAGTTAATGGCAGCCAGCAACAATGGCAGCGGGTGTGTTTCCTTGCTGAATCAGCAGATTGCAATGAAGGAGACAGCTTGTGAAATACCAGTGATTATAAACAGCAGCTTTGGACGTGTCTAGTCTAGGGACACACTGCCCTTAAGAACGTCTGTCTTTTGTTTTCTGTTATTGTTTACTTGTGTTGTCTGGGTGTCTTGTTTTTGTTGTAATTTTTTTTTTCAAAACTGTTTTATTTATTCCTTTTGATGGTTGTAATCATCCGTTTTGTTGTAGTGTTTAATCCTATTTTTCGTTCTGTACAAAGGCTTTTTATTCATCAAAGCAAGAAGCGTGCAATAAACATATGTTTTCACAGTTTGCTGAAAAGGTAAAAAATTAATACTTAATGATTAGACACTTGCTAGATACATTACTGGTAAAGAAATGCAAACTTCTTGTAAAGATCTGCATGGTAAGAGGAATCCCTTTACATGTTTATTGGTTTATTGTGTTATGCCTTTTCTTGTGTTTCTTTCTTTAATTAAAACCACTAAAAAGTTTGGCTAGTATCTCTTCATTCAAAGTTAACTTCTCTCTCTCGGGACGGATAGCCTAGTGGTCAGAACATTGCGCTGGCAATTTGACGACCCGATTTCGAGTCTTGTCGAGATTTTTCTCCTGGAGTTAACATCAGTGCTGACTCCACTCTCCCCAAAAGTCCTTCGGATGAGACTTTAAACCAAGGTCCCGTGTGCGAACGCACGCAGAACATCTTGCGCACACGTTAAATCCTGTTCCGCTTTTCGTAAGAGTAGGCCATCGTGTGCCGGTGGGAACAGATGACAATATTTACAAAACTGCATACACACGGGGACCGGGTGAAAAAAGCACATGATTGCTTATTCTGTTATCCCCGTATAAAAGAATAAAATAAATAAAATCAAATCTCTCTCTCCTCTCTCAAATATGTGCATGCACTTTTTGTACACTTATCACCTCTACGAGAAAGGTGACAGGATGGTTAAGATGCTCACCTGCCAACAAGTAACCCATGAGGTTTTGGGTTCGATTCCCAGCCTTGCCTTTTCTTCCAAGTTTGACGAAAAAACTTGAACTGAATGTCAAAGTCATTCGAACGAGACTATAAACCAAGGCCCCATGTGCAAACGCATGCAGAACATATTGCACACACGTTATGACTTGTTCCACATTTTGAAAGAGCAGGCCATTGTGTGTCGGTAGGAGTGGACAACAACAAAATAAAACCAGCATGCACACGATTGTTGTGTTAAGACACCATCCCAGAGGAAAACTCAGGGAGTTGGAGTCCCAAGGGCTGTTCAGGGCTGTAAACGGCAATGCAGGAAGGAAGGTGGCAGGATGGTTAAGACGTTCGCCTGCCAATATGTAAACCATGAGTTTCTGGGTTCGTACCCAGCCTCACCCTTTCTTCCCAGTTTGACGAAAAACTCGAACTGAATGTCAAAGTCATTTGGATGAGACTATAAACCGAGGCCCCGTGTGAGAACGCGCACAGAACATCTTACGCACACGTTAAAATCCTGTTCCGCCTTTCGGAAGAGCAGGCCATCGTGTGCCGGTAGGAGCGGATGACAAAATTATTTTTAAAAAAACAGCATGCACACAGGCGTCGTGTTTAGACACCATCCCTGAGGGGGAAAAAAAGAGTGGGTTGGCGCTGCACTTGTGGCGACGCGCTCTCCCCGGGAAGAGCAGCTCGAATTTCACGCAGAGAAATGTGCTGTGACATGAAGTGGTATAAAATAAAATAGAAAATAAAATACAAGTTGTGGCGGCTCCTCTGATGGCAATAGGCCCATGTGTATCAGCCATTGCCTTTCTAACGGACCATTCCAGCGACGTGGAGAGGAGACAAGGAAAGGGGGGGGGGGGGTCTGCTGCATGGGTAGCATCTTGACTTACATACTTACTTACCCAGGCTTTGCACTCTAGATCCTAGAGCCCAAATTATAGTCTTCCAAGACTGACAGATGCCTACTATCACCTTTATCCTTGAGCATACAAGCAACAATATCCAGAGCAAGCATCCAATCACAGCTAGCACTGTCGTATACTCAGAATACTATCAGCTTGCTAGGCAATTAGGCTTGTGGACCAATGAACTGCTAGCATGTTATAATATGTGCCAGTATGAATGAAAATCTGGGAGTGATGAGCAGACACTGAGGGGAAGTTATTAATGCTGGCACAGGAGGAGTATTTTTGTTGTCTAATGCGCTACTTTGACAGAAAATAAGGCAAGTGGGAGAGTAAACACCCACAGCTAAAATCAGCTTTTTTGTGTGTGTTCATGCACTAATTAAGAATGTGTCTGTCCTTTTCCCTGACTTTTTCTGCGTCCTTCCCTCTCCTTTGCTCTTTCTGTCTGTCTGTCTGTCTCTTTGACATCAGTTTGGATAGCAGTTTCAGGCTGGTAAGCAGACAGCAATGACGGCCAATCAAAAAAAAGGAGGGGGTTGTTTTGTTCACTGAAAGGGCAGATCTTACAAACTGGGACAAGTCTGCGAAATCAAAGCGATAAAAACAGCATGCTCTCGGTGTGTCAAGGGACACTGAGCCCTTAAAATCTCTGGTTTTTGTCTGTTGTTATTATATTGATGCTGTTTGTGTCTCCTATTTTTGGAATGTGTTTGTGTGGGTTTGTTTTTTTCTCTTCTCCCTTTGTTCCTGTTTTATGCGTTAAAACATTTGTTTTGTTTTATGGTTTTATCTCATTGTGTTCTATACTTCTTGACCTCTCCACACTCTCTCACTCTCTTGCTTGCTCACTTACTGGCTTGCTCACTTCCAAACATGTCTAAGCATTTTCTGGACTAACCCATTACCACCTCCACTTGAACACAACACACACACACACACACACACACACACACACAACACACACACACACACACACACACACACACACACAAATACACACACCACAGAGTCTCATCCTAGACCTTGCAGAATCACCCGATCAGAACGCTGCCATCTCAGCTAACGTCCAATCAGTTTGTTAAGCAGGAGGCCTATGGACAATAAACAGCTTACATTGTGTGCTGCAAATCAGTATAATTGGTAATCGGGGATTTGATCAGCCAACACTAAGGGGCGATTGCTGAAGGAAGGGGAAGATGTGCATTTGTTTGTCTGAATCACCACTAAAGGAGGCAGCATTGACAGTCAACCTCCACAGCTAAGAACAATCTATCTTTTAAAACGTTGGTGTGGCCTTATTAAGTCTTTTTTTTTTTTTTAGTCTGTTTTCTTTCTTTTGTCTTTCTTTTTTTCCCCTCCATCCTTCTTTCTTTCTGGCTTTCTTTTATCCTTTCTTTCAATTGTCTTTCGCACTATCTGCTGATTTTCGTGCTTGCCATTTCTGTGTTTTTTTTATCTTGGATTTCATTCATTTGTTCACCTTGACTTTATATGCTTATGTTTTTTTTTAATCAGCTAGAGCTAAGATGTTCAACAATGGTGAGTTTTGCATTTGTGGTCGTTTGCCCCCACTATCAAAGTTGCTGATATTCGACTTAAGGTTGTTAGTGTTTTGAGCTTTTTCCACATTAAAAGGCTAAAAAAACACACTGAAAGTAAGGCATTTTGTGTAGGGCTATTACCTTTATCATTTGCTACTAATGGCTAAGGATATTTGTTTTCTGAAAATAACATTCAGTAGTATAACTTTTAATAGTTGATAAATATTAGTAACATTTAACAGAATGGAGAACACACATACAGCGTTTCTTTATCTGTGCCTCTCTGCCTCTGTCTCTGTCTCCTGCTTGCAGTTGTCTTTATCTTTGCCAGTGACCATCTGTCTGTTCTCTTTCTCTCTTTCTCTCCAGGATGAGTACTAGAATAAAGACTGTCTGCACCTCTCTCTCTCTCTCTGTCTCTTTGTCTCTGTCTCTGTCTCTGTCTCTTCTTTCTTCTCTCTTTTCTCTCTCTCTCTCTCACTCTTCTCTCTCTCTCTCTCTCTCTCTCTCTCTCTCTCTCTCTCTCTCTCTCTCTCTCTCTCTTTTTCTCCAAGTCTGCCTGCAGTTTTCTACCTATGTCTTCTGCTCCCAGATAGACTCTCACTGTATACACACACACACACACACACACACACACACACACACACACACACACACACACACACACACACACACACAAGCACACACACACACACACACACACACACATACACACCATCCTTAGCCTTAAAAAGGAACTGCTATAACATGGAAGAATCTGTAGTCTTCAAATGAGCACACCAGAACACTGTTATATCCTATAGCAGCATCTAGTTCCTTTGCAAAGAAACAAGGCTGATGCTGGTCTGTATAATCAACAGCTTGCATTTGTTTCTGCATGCCAGTGCAGAGAGCAGTCTCAAGATAGCAGCAGTAATGACAGCCAATTACAATGGGGCTGGGAGCAGGGGAGATGGGTGGGGGTAGTTGGTGCTGAATCGGCAGATGGCAGAAAAAATAGAGTATTGTATGGAATAACACCTGAGATAATAACAACGGTATTTTTATCGGATGAGAACAGGATAACCTCTTTGATAATTATTTATCTTTCTGTCTGGTTTTTCTCATTTTTACATTGTTCCATTTAGGCCTTCAAGACACAGTTCTCATGTACTCAAATTGTTTTCACACTTCTTACACACTCAAAACTGTTTTCCCTTGCTTTTTGTGGGGACCGGGGTGTATTGTTTAATTTAATGTTCACTACTTTATTCCGTCCTTTTTACTTATGAAAATCTATAATTTTCAAACAAACAGCCATCACAAAAAGTGTTTGAGAGGGAAAACGGTGTTTTCATGGAAATGAACTGGGCAAACTTTGCTAAAAAACCCCTGAAACTTTGGATTCTTGCTGCGCACAATGCTTTATAAAAGTGCACAATATGCATAAAGTGTGTAGCAGTGTAGGAAAGTGCAGACCTGTTTCTCTTTTTTGCTCTCTTTTGACTCTTTAAAAGTCCAACACATTGGCCTCTCCAAAGTTTTATTCGTCTTCTCTTTTCTAAATAGGCACATCCACTCTACTCTTTCTAAGCAAATTCAACTTGCACACATGTTAAGACCTGTTCCGTTTTTCAAAACAGAAAGCCATTGGTACAGAACATCTTGCACATGTTTTAAAACCTGTTCTGCCTTTCAGAGGTGTAGGCCATGTGTGTCAGCAGAAACAAATGATGAAATTACATCACAGCATACACATGGGCATTGGATTTTGAAAAACACAGGAGAGCTTATTACATTTTTCTCTGAATATATAATGAAATAAAGATAAAATAAACAGGTACTCTCTCTCTCTCTCTCTCTCTCTCTCTCTCTCTCTCTCTCTCTCTCTCTCTCTCTCTCTCTCTCTCTCTCCTCTCTGGCAATTTGACGACCCGGTTTGATTCCAGTCGAGCAGATTTTTCTCCTGGAGTTAACATCAGTGCTGACTCCACTCTCCCCAAAAGTCCTTCGGATGAGACTATAAACCGAGGCCCCGTGTGTGAACGCACGCAGAACATCTTGCGCACACGTTAAATTCTGTTCCGCTTTTCGTAAGAGTAGGCCATTGTGTGCCGGTGGGAACAGATGACACGATTCACAAAAACTGCATACACACGGGGACTGGATGTAAAAAAGCACAAGAGTGCTTATCCCATTATCTTCGATATAAAAGAATAAAATAGAAAATAAATAAATAAAATAAAAAAATAACAAGCGTCCAATCAGTATTGCCAAGGATAGGGATTATAGATCAGCCCAAATACTACAGTTTATGTCGCATTTTACTATGAATGTTTATCCTAGACCAATCAGTGGACACCAAGGAGCAACAATTATGGAAAGAAGGAAGGGATGAATATTTCATTGTCCGAATCATCTTTCTGGCAGAAAGTGAGGCATGTCTGATGTAGGCTAAATCCCCACAGCTAAAAGCAGCTCGTCTGTGTATGTGTTTATGGCCTTATTAAGAATTCATCTTTCTTGTTTTTGTCCTATTCTCCCTCTTTTCCTCTTCCTTGCTTTCTGTCTGTCTGCTTTTGACACCAATTTGGACAGCACTCTCAGATTCATATGCATAAAGCAAAAAAAAAAAAAGATAACAACAAAGGGTGGGGGGTGTTTGTTTCGGAATCAGCAGACTTCACAAAAGGAGACATGTCTGTGAAATCCCAGTTATAAAAACGCCATGCTTTGGAGGTCCAGGGACACACTGTCCTTCAAATGTCTGGGGTCTTTCTTTTCTTGTTGATCTTGTTTATAGTTCTGTTTGTGTTCCTTGCTTGTTTGTTTTGTTCATGTGGCATTGTATTCATTTTTTTCATACATATTATTGCTAATTCTGTAGCATGGTTTGATACTGTCTTTTCTTCCCTATGTAGATTTTTGCGAAAATTATCTAAGTTTTTTTTCGGGACAGTGTTTTCTTAATAAATATATAAACGCTCAAAGTGTAGACTTTTGCTAGACAGAGTGCTGGGAAGGAAATGTAAATATGAAATACTGTTCACACACATGTATTTGAAAAAAAGATCTCTACATGTTTATTGCTTTGATCTGCTTTTTGGTTTTGCCTTTTGTGCTTGTTTTATTGCTTGTCTATTTTTTTCCTTGATTTTCAACTTCGTGTACTCTCTCTCTCTCTCTCTCTCTCTCTCTCTTGTTCTGTCGGCTTGTCACGCTAAAGTGTTGAACACACAAATATAAGCAATAAAGACTCATCCCTGGATCTTGAACAAACACCCAATCAGAACACTGCTGTTTCAGCAACCATCCAATCAGTTTGCTCATCAATGAGACCCATGGACCAATAAACAGCTTGTATTGTGTGTTGCAAATCGGTATGAATGGTAATCGGGGATTTGATCAGCAGACACTAAGGGGCAATAAGCAGAAGAGGGTGCTAGGAGCATTTGTTTGTCTGAGTAGCCAGTTTACCAGAAAGGAGACGAATTTGCCAGCAAACAACCAATGCTGGAGGCAATGCATCCTTTAGTATGTCTTTATGGCCTTGTTAAGGATCTTTTTCTTCTTTTTTTTTCTTTTACTTCCTTTCCCATTCTTTCTTCCTTTTTGTTTTCTTTCAGTCTGTTGTTCCATTTCTCTATTTTGTGTTTCTTCACATTTTTCTGTTGATTTTCATTAGATCTGTTTCTTCCCTTTTTCATCGTCAGTTTGACCTGCATTTCATTTGTTGACCATAACGTCATGGTTTATTTATTAAAGTTATCTTGTAGAAAAAATAGGATATTAAAAGCGTGCAATTGTGTGCATGGACACGCACACACAATATGCTCTCTTTCATTACTTATCTTTTTTAACTGATTACTATGCTGTCATGTTTTGTCTTTAGTGATAATACTTTGTGATCAGGATTCTATCAGATATTTCTGTTTTTTTATATTGTTTGTTACTACTTATTATTGGATTTTTTAAACTAAGGGTCGGATGTAAAAAGTCATGAGGTGGGTTAAATCTTTCTCTCATTAGAAATGTCTTCATTCTCTCTCTCTCTCTCTCTCCTCTCTCTCTCTCTCTCTCTCTCTCTCTCTCTCTCTCTCTGTGTGTGTGTGTGTGTGTGTGTGTGTGTGTGTGTGTGTGTGTGTGTGTGTGTGTGTGTGTGTGTCCCCATCACCTACATACATTTTTATCCCAGGACAACACTCATCATCAGCGCATGGCTCACTTTCCCCCTTTACATAAACTTGTACAACATTGGAAATTCTGTACACACCAGCACATTAGAATGAGAAGTCCATTACTTCTTACAACTTCTAACATGTTTGCAACAGATGAGGCTGATGCACAAAGCAACAGCTTTTTCACACCACTTGAGATGGCAATCTGAGAACAGTTAATATACAGTAACGGCAGACAATAACTAATGAAAATAGTGGTGGGGGAGTATCACTGAATTAGCAGATTACAGAGAACAGACAATGGTGTGAAGCAACACCCAGACGACAATAAAAAGTGTCTGTTTACAGCTGTCCAGAAACACGGTTACATTAACACGCGTCTAACTTTTCCTTCTGTACGTTGTTTTCTGGTGTTTACTCGGGGTTTTATTTTTACATCGTTGTTTCTACTGTTCTTTGTTCTTCACATCAACACTTTTTTGGCGACATTTTTCTTTCTACTTTTTGTCTTATCTGAAGTGTTTAATTACTAGCTTGCTGTCCTCTACAACCTTCTGTCTCTCCTTGCTTACTTAGCTATTTTGTGTACATACAAGCTGAAAGTTGAAAAGAATGTGTGAAGGAAAAATTGTGTTTTCATGCAAATGCCAGAACTGGCAATAAAAACCCAGACATTTTTAAGAGTCCTGCTAGGGATATAACGTGATAGATATGCACAATACTTATAAGCTCTATAATGACTTAGGCAAACATAGCCCGCCCGTTTCTCTGTCTTTTTCGTTGTTTGTCAAAACCTTGAAAGTCTGACACATTTGCATGGAAGATGCATTGTTGGTCTCCTCTCTTCTAAACATGTACACCTACTTCTTATACCTTCACCTTCACATGACCCGTAGTCTAGTATACCCTTTAGGCACCACTGAAGACTTTGCCACCAGCTTCCTCCACAATACTTCTTGTGCATTAAATCCTTGCATTGCTCTTTTTCTTCCAATTGTCTCTGTTACACTGGGGCACCACACTTAAGCTATGTCCACTACATGTAGTCATTTCTGTGTGTGGTTGCGCACAAAACCATGAGTTTTATTTTTTTTTGGTCGATTTGGCAGATTCATCTGTGTACCGTTTAGTCTACCTTAAAAACCATAACTCTTATATAAATCATGTACAATACCGACTGGTCTGGAATTTTGAACAAACAAACAAAGAAATGCAGACTCATTTAAACTTAGAACTAATAAAGAAAGTGTAATTTGAATAAACAAGCAATAAATAGAATGTCATTTAAACAAAAAAACACAGATTGCATTTCGAACAAACAACAAAGAAATAGACTGTCATTTGAAGAGACAACAGATAAAAGGCCGTCGTTTGAAAAGAAATAGTAAAAAGACCCCCCCCCCCATTTAAGATAATAACTGATAAAAAGACCCATCACTTGAATAAACAATCAACAAAAAGGCTGCCTGCCATTCTCTTGAGTGTCCAATCAGTTTCCAAGACAAGAAGGCTTACTGACATATCAATGTGTGTGGTGTGTGTGTGTGTGTGTGTGTGTGTGTGTGTGTGTGTGTGTGTGTGTGTGTGTGTGTGTGGTGTGTGTATTTTTTATTTATTTTATTCTTTTATATCGAGGATAATGGAATAAGCACTCATCTGCTTTTATGTTCAGTCCCCGTGTGTATGCAGTTTTGTAAATCTTGTTATCTGTTCCCACCGGCACACAATGGCCTACTCTTACGAAAAGCGGAACAGGATTTAACGTGTGCGCAAGATGTTCTGCGTGCGTTTGCACACGGGACCTCGGTTTATAGTCTCATCCGAAGGACTTTTGGTGGAGTCAGCACTGATGTTAACTCCAGGGGAAAAATCCCCTCGAACGGGAATCGAACCTGGGTCGTCAAATTGCCAGCGCAATGTTCTGACCACTAGCTATCTGTGTGTGTGTGTGTGTGTGTGTGTGTGTGTGTGTGTGTGTGTGTGTGTGTGTGTGTGTGTGTGTGTGTGTGTGTGTGTTTGAGTGTATGTGTGCATGTGTATGTATTACTCTCTTATAAGTAATGCTAATTACTATTTGTGCTCTAATCTCATTACGCTGCCTTTGATTTTTCACGTTAGGATAAAGTGTTCTTAAGCAGTCTTGCGACTTCTTTTGTAGTTGAGTTCACTGATGGCAGAAAAAAAACTGTCAATTTTTTTGCTGTTCAATTTGCTGCAAGTGTTTTGACATTTGCTGCAATGTTTTGACATAATTGCCTAATTTCTTGCAGTGGTTGTAATATGACAACCTAAATAATACATATTATTTTCTATCATTTTATTCTCATCCTTTAAAAAAGAAGAAGAGGAAACTCTCCTCTCTCTCTCTCTCTCTCCTCTCTTCTCTCTCTCTCTCACATCTCTCTCTCTCTCTACTCTCTCTCTTCTCTCTCTCTCTCTCTCTCACACAACACACACAACACACACACACACACACCACACACACACACACACACACACACACACACACACACACCACGAACATAGGATTCAGTCATGTCCGTTCAATTTCCTATCCACATCTCCTAGTTCTGAATCTCAACATACCTCACTTTCATCCTCCTCACCAACACACAAGAATAAGCAATCCCAGCTAGCCAATAAGCAGCCAATCAGAGCTCTGCTATTTGATACAATATCCAATCAGTTCGCGCGAGAGTGAAGCTGATGGGCCAATCAGCGGCTTGAATTTCACATTGCATGTCAATTTAGAGGAAATATAAACTGACATCAATTGATAGCTTTTGACAAGAAGATGGGGTAGATTTTGTTGCTGAATACCAGGAAACGAAACAGGAGACAAACATTTGAAAGACAATCAGTAAAAAAAAATTATTGACGTGTTTCGGGGCAAGATGACATTGACGTATCACTTATAAAAAAACACACTTAAAATTTGCTATTTGTATTGTTCCATGCGGTTTTTTTCTTTTTTGTACCCTTTCATGTCAAACTATTGCTCTCTTTCTGTTTTGTTCCTTCTTATTTATGCATTTGCCTGTACCTATTTTTACTCCCATCCTTTCTTTCTAAATTAACCTGTGAATTTTTTCTCATCTAAAAACGAGATTCATACAAAATCGAAAATGTGAAAACAGGTACCTTGGTATGTCTTGTTTCATGATTATTGAAACTTGCCCTATACATTTTGGAAATATTTTCTACCGTCTTGAAAGCTAAAGCAGAAGAACACACACACACACACACAACACACACACACACACACACACACACACACAAACAACTATATATTATATTATATATATATTATTATATATATATATATATTATTCTCTCTCACTCATCATCATCTGATCTCTCTCTCTCTCTCTCTCTCTCTCTCTCTCTCTCTCCTTGTCTACCTGTCTGTCTGTCTGTCTCTCCAGTAATTGATACTAGATGAAAAACAATCATGTCAGCGACAACTTTCCCCCTAATGAACAGACCACGCTCAATACAATGTACCCTCAACCCTCATATCATCCTTCACACAGACTCGTAAACTAATGAAAAATCTGATGACGCCAAACACACACACATCAGAACACTACTACTTTGTACAGCACGTAATCTATTTGCAAGGAAATGAGGCCTGTGGACCTGTCAACAGCCGGTATCCGTTGTTCATATGCCAGTTAAAGGGGTAGTTAGGAGGTAGTCTCAAAATAGTTACAGACAACAATGACAGCCAGTAAGAGCAGGATGAGGTGTGTTTAGCGATGATTTAGTATATTACCAGAAAATGAGACAGTTGTGTGGAATAAACACAGGGATAACATGAGACAAAGAATCTAAAGTAGCATTATTTACCACAGAACAGCCTGTTTTTGGATGTGTCTCGGAACAGTATGATCTCATAGAATTGTTTTCCTTTTTTTCTGACATTTCTGTTATCTTATTTTTTTTTTTTGAAAGACAATTTCTTTTGTACTTGAACTGTTTACCGTCATTTTTCTAAGGTATTTGCTGACTTGTTTTCTATTTTCTACTTAGCTTTTTTTTATGCACACACAAACACGCAGCAAAAAGAGATTGCAAGGGAAAAATTGTGTTTTTATGTACATAATGGCGCAAGATTTTGCTATAAAACTTTTAAAAACTTTTATTCTTATTCGGCACGCTACTTGATAAATATGCACAATTTTCGTAAAACTTTACAGGATATATGCAAGCATTGGGCTCGTTTCTTTGTCTGTTTTGTCTGTCTTGTTATCTCTTTAATCCTCAAAAGTCTGGCGTATTTGCATGTACAATGTTTTATTCATCTTCTTGTATCTAAATAATGTGTACAACCTTCCCGCTCGCTTCAGTACGTAAAAACCCTTGAATTCTTATTTTAAATTCACTTATCTCTTCTTAGAACAGCTTGGACACCACACATATTAGAGTTGTACCTACATTTATGTGTCTGTTGTATGCCAACGCCTTGGTCTCGGGAAATGGTGGTCTTGTCCAATTTGTAGATTTATCTGTCCATAGTTTTATTTAAAGAGGACCGTGGGAATTGAAGGAAGCTGATTGCAAAACCTTCGTTGGTGCCCTCATGGTCCGGGGACTACAAGATATGTGTGGTGAGGTGAGGAAGTTTATTTAAAGAGAAAAAGATTTTTTAATATAGCAAATACAATGAGGATCCGACCCTTAAATTGAACAAAGTTCCAAATACGGACACTATCCCTAACTGGAGCGTTAGATCAGTTTTCACAGTAATAAGGTTCATAGAAGTATCAGGTGTGTGTGTGTGTGTGTGTGTGTGTGTGTGTGTGTGTGTGTGTTGTGTGTGTGTGTGTGTGGTGTCGTGTTTTATTTCAGATGTAGTGTGTGTGTGTGTGTGTGTGTGTGTGTGTGTGTGTGTGTGTGTGTGTGTGTGTTGTGTGTGTGTGTGTGTGTGTGTGTGTTGTGGTGAAGAGTTGTGTGTGTGTGTGTGTGTGTGTGTTGTGTGTGAGTTTGTGTGTGTGTGTGTTGTGAAAATTTCTGTCTATAGTGTTTGAGAAATTTGTGTAAGGTTAACATGCCCTTACAATTACTCAGTCTAAGACACCAAAGGACTATTGAGATTTTATCTTCTTTAACAGCTGAACTAACTGATGGTAGACACAAAAATCGGTAGGTGTTGACCTTAGTATCACTTTTTCTTAAATTGTGATGATTGAAAAAAAAAAATAAACACCCTTAGCTAACATTCATAGCATTAAAAAAGCATAAAGCATCTAATTTTGGATTGTCATCACGAAAAGCAGAAGAGATAACATACACACATACACCATTGCACACGCACACACACACGCACACACACACACCACATACCAACACACACACACAACACACTATACAACAAAACACACATGCATACTCATACACACACACAACACACACACACACACACACACACACACACCTATCACACACACACACACACACACACACCCCCCCCCTCCTTTCTTCTATGAATGCATCATCCTCATCTTCCTCACCAGCAGACAAACAATGAGTACTCCTAGACATCTAACACACAGCCAATCAGAACAGCTGCTCTTTGATACAGCGTCCAATAGTTTGCAAACGCTAATGGGCCAATCAGCGCTTGCATTCTTTTCATGTTTATATTTCAATTTGGAGGGAGTTTAGGAATATGGATAAACACCATGTGACACTTTTGACAAGAAGATGGGATAGATTTTGTCGCTGAATTGCGGAAAACAAAACATGAGAGAAGTATGTTTGAATTGGCAATAAGCACAGACAAAATATTGACGTGTCTTGGGGCAATATGACATAATGTAAACGTGGTATGATTGTTTTGAAAAATGTTTATTTTCTGTATGAACTTTTTCCATGTTGCACCCTCCCCTCTTTCTTTCTTTCTTTTCTTTCGTTCTTGTTTCTTTTATCTAAATTTTTGTCTTTCATTCGTTTTTCACCATGTCAAATTCGTTTTCATTTTATTCTTGTTTTCGTCTTGTTTTATGGTAATTTCTGTCTTTCCTTTGTCTCTCTCCTAGTCAAATCCGTATTCTTTCTTTCTTGGTTTTGCTCTTTCTATTCATGAATTCGGTTACAACTTGCTTTCTTCAATCCTTCCTTCCTAACAGCCTTTTAATTTTTTTTGAAATAGCAGCAAACTAGAAACTTGTTTTGAATAGATGATTTGAAACCAAACACATATTCTAGCGCAGCAGGAGAGCATTTTTGAAATTGAAAACAGCAGCATTAGATTTCTGTCTGCGTATCATTTTTAATATACGAAGAGATGATTACAGTAATTCTATATCTAGCTATAATCATGACTACTCACACACACACACACACACACACACACCACCACACACACACACAGCACGCACACCACCACACTCTCTTCCTCTCCACTCCCTCCTCTCTCTTCTCTCTCTCTCTCTCTCTCTTCTCATTTGTTTGTTGCTGTTGTTAGTATTATTTTTAGTTCATAAACTGTTTTAAAGTAAGAATTTTGTAAACAGAAATTGATATATATCAATTTTTCTCTTTGGCTCTCTCTTCTCTGCTGTATCCTCTCTATTTCAATCTATTTGAGTTAATCATGATCAGTGTATCTGTTTTAACATTAATGTTCGGGTCACTTGGGAATTACGTGTTATTGAATACGCATTTTTTTCTTTTATAAAATAGTTTAATAGCTGTCAGACCAAACCTCACACAGTGTACCAAGAACATAAAGAATATGATGGAGAAAACATACACAAAAGAAATGCTTTGACACAAACCAGCAATAAGGCAGACATCTGTGAACAGTTCTCAGTGCGGAGTGAAGGTAAAAGAAGTGTCATGTTGATTAGCAGTGTCGACAATGATTAGTATACAAGAAACTGACACTCATTGGCATGAGAGAGGGGGGGAAGTAGGATATATATATATATATATATATATATATATAATATATATATATATATATATATTACACACAATTTACAGGAATTGACACTTATTGGTAAGGGAAGGAGTGTGCATTATGTTGGCTGAAAGGAGTGGGGATAAAAAGAGACACGGACAGAGATGTCAAAAGCGCCAGTGTGTGTGTGTGTGTGTGTGTGTGTGTGTGTGTGTGTGTGTGTGTGTTGTGTCTGTGTGTATGTGTGTCTGTGTGTCTGTGTCTGTGTGTGTGAGTGTGTATGTGTGTTGAGTGAGTGTGTGTATGCGTGTGCGTGCGCGCGCACATGTGACATGATAGCAAAGAGAGAGACCTGATAACAAAGACAGAGATGCAACAATGCCAGTGTGTGTGTGTGTGTGTGTGTGTGTGTGTGTGTGGTGCGTGTGCGTGCGCACGCACATGTTGTGTGTAAACAAAGAAAAAACATCAAGGTAGACACTCAATCAGCTAAACAGCAAGGTAAACATCCAATGTGCTGCACATCCAACCAACCAAACGTCAAGGTAAATAATCAACTAAACAGCCAATCAGTTGAATATCAAGGTAAACTGTCAATTAACTAAACAGCCAACCATCTAAACAGCAAGGTAAACGATCAATCAAGTAAACAGCCAATCAGCTAAACAGCAAGGTAAACAGCCAACAAACAAACGATGATCCAGGCAAACCCCAAGCTATGGGAGAAACAAAGTTACCAGCTCTGCAGCCCCTGAACAGGCAAATATCTCCCCTCCCTCCCTCAGCCCGTGGCTTACCTCGTTACCTTTGCTGTTAACAGCATCGTTTTCTTCCATCTTTCCAAAAGTCCTCTTTCTCTGTCTGTCTGTCTGTTTTGTTTGTCTGTCTGTTTGTTTGTCTGTCTGTTTGTCTCTCTACCTTAGCTTTGTTATGTTACTCTTTCTCTCTATTTCATTCCATCTTTCGAAATCTTGTCTGTATATTTCTGTCTGTCTGTGTGTCTCTCTTTCTATCTGTGCCTATTTCTGTTTCTCCTGCTATCACATTCATTCATTCATTCATTGTGTGTATCTTTTTGCGTGCGTGTCTCTCTGTGTGTCAATCTTCCTATCTCTCTGTATCTCAGTCTCCTTACCCCCCCCCCCCCTCTCTCTCTGTCTTTGCCTCTATCTCTTTCTGTCTCTTTGTCTGTCTGTCTCTGTCTCTCCCTCTGCCCTTATCTTTCTGCCTGTCTCTCTGTCACCCCCACCCTCTTTCTCAGTCTGTCTCTCCGTCTGTCTGTCTGTCTGTCTGTCTGTCTATCTATCTATCATCTATCTATCTATATATCTATCTCTCCCTCTCTCTCTCCCTTCCTCCTACCCTCTCTCTCTCTCTCACTCACTCTCTCACTCTGTCTGTCTGTCTGTCTGTCTGTCTGTCTGTCTGTCTGTCTGTTCCTCTCTGTCTCATACTTACTGCAAACTAGCAGAGGCCTAGAGCTGTTCTCCAGCCATTTCCAAACTCATTTGTTGGCCCAATGAAGGGAGGAAGGAGGGTTTAGGAGGTAAGGAAGGAACACGGGGACCGCTGCTACCTGCATTGCCATGGATTCTGTGAGGGCCTTAGGAACTGCAAATGTATCCCTCTACTGCTGTAAGGGGATTTCATGACCCAATTGAGGTTGAAAAAAATCAAACATGCCGGATTATTAGAGAGAGAAAAAAAAGGATTTGATGTATGTCTGTAGGGAGTGGTGCGCGCGCGCGCGCGTGTGTGTTTGTGCGTGATTGTGTGTGTATGCATGTGTGTGTGTATGCGTGCGTGCGCGCGCGCACGTGTGTATGTGTGCGTGTGTTTGAAAAGTTTGGCATATTCCTCTTCAACCGATAAAACTCCATCAATATCTATCTATCTATCTATCTATCTATCTATCTATCTATCTATCTATCTATCTATCTATCTATCTATCTATCTATCTGTCTGTCTGTCTGTCTATCTATCGGTACATATATATATATATATATATATATATATATATATATATATATATATATATATATATATATATGTGTGTGTGTGTGTGTGTGTGTGATGGTGGTGGTAAGTAGATTACCTCCATGCGATCAGAGCCCTGTCGCAGCGTTGTGTTACTAAATCCAGACACACCTGCGAATTGTGCGATGCTCTGTTTCCTTGGCTGGTGGTCGAAAGCCCTCCATTGCATACTCTTTGCCTTCATGGTGAACGTTAGAATTTATGCAACCTTTTTATAGAGGTCACATTCTAAACTGACTATCCGTGCCGTGTTCCGAGGTTTGTGCAGAGATGGGGCATCAGATATGTACACTCTGTTACAATATGTATATATGTGTGTGTGTGATCAGAAATTAATGTACAACGAAAAGCAATATAATTTTAATGAATTTGAATGGTTTCTTTCTTTTGTTGTTGTTCATGCTATCTGAAGCTTTTTGTGCTATTATTCATGCTACGTTTTGTTGCTTTCGTTGTAATTCATACTATCCTTGTACCAACTACTGTAGTCTGTCTCTCAATGTCTCTTTCTTTGTCTCTCTCTCTCTATCTTTTTGTTTGTCTGTTTCTCTCTCTGTTTCTGTCTGTCTGTCTGTCTCTCTCTGCGTCGACAAAACACGAACATCAAATGTAAGTTTGGCTATAGTCTGGGTACACAGAAAATATCACAATACAATCGGGGTTTTGATAAAGAAACCTTGTATTGTAGTAACACTGTTTTCCATTGCCTTTTATTGTATTTGACAGTATTACCTCGTTTGTTATTCTATTACATCGATTTGTTATCGAAGATGTGACCTTGTTAGATTTGGCCCAGTTTCTCTAGTGCTAAACCTCGACATATAACAGCAGCGCTCTTTTTTTCATCTAGCGTGATATATATATATATATTATATATATATTATATAATATATATATATATATATATATATATACAGAGAGAGGGAGACACACACACACACACACACACACACACACACACACACACACACACACACACACACAACAGAGGACAGAGAGACAGAGAGAGAGAAGACAGAGAGAGACAGACAGAGACAGACAGACAGACAG